>OU612047.1:89331462-89931462 GCA_914767935.1 Coremacera marginata | reverse complement strand
ATATTTTTGCTGCATTGATTTTTTACAAATCCTTCATTTCCTTCATTCTGTTATGTTTGGTTTAGATTCGTTTGCCTGACGAATGCTACCGGAAAGGGGGTGTGGCAATTTTTTCTCCAGTAAACCATTTCGTGCTCGAAAACAATCTACTGCCAGAATTTCAGCGCAATCGGCCTAGAAGTTTTTAAGTTTAAATTATTTCTTAAAAGTGGGCGTTATTATAGTGCCACCACGCCCATTTTTAGTGCAGTTGCCGACGGTGAGCATATAAACTTAATTACCAAATTTCAGTCTTATACAACCAAAACCGTCTGAAATATATCTTCTTATTGGTTTGTGGGCGGTAAAAGAGGGCATGGAAAGCCAGTTTTGCTACAATTTTCAAAAGTAATCATTCAAACTAAATTACCAAATTTGTAACGAACCCTCCAGTTCGTTTGTAATTGCTGGAGTATGCTCAGCGAGTTAACCAAGGGTTCAGTACAAAAAATTTATAACTCGGTAGTTTTAGTTTTAAATTTACAAGTAATCTTTATTGGGCATTTCTTTTATCTATTTAATACTATTACTTCAATAGGATTACATTTTAAATGTAATTATTCAAAAAAGTAATATTATATTTTATATATAATAAAATAAATCATTTTTCAAAATATTAATAATTTCTGTAATTATTATTGTTTAGTAATATTCTATAATATAAAATTAATTAATTATATTATTATTTAGACTTCGAGTATTTACTTATATGAAGTGAAACAACCTGAGCTAGAAGGGTGTAAACGCCTTCACTACGAAATAACCTGTGCTTAAAGGGTGTAAACGCCTTTACTATGAATTCCCTGAGCTTAAAGGATGTGAACGCGTTTACTATGAAAACTGAGCTTAAAGGGTGTAAACGCCTTTACTATGAATACCCTGTGCTTAAAGGGTGTAAACGCCTTTACTGTAAAAACCTGAGCTTAAAGGGTGTGAACGCCTTTACTATGAATACCCTGTGCTTAAAGGGTGTAAACGTCTTTACTATGAAAACCTGAGCTTAAAGGGTGTAAACGCTTTTACTATGAAAACCCTGAGCTTAAAGGGTGTGAACGCCTTTACTATGAAAACCTGAGCTTAAAGGGTGTAAACGCCTTTACTATGAAAACCTGAGCTTAAAGGGTGTAAACGCCTTTACTATGAAAACCTGAGCTTAAAGGGTGTGAACGCCTTTACTATGGAAACCTGAGCTTAAAGGGTGTGAACTCCTTTACTATGAAAACCTGAGCTTTAAGGGTGTGAACGCCTTTACTATGAATACCCTGAGCTAAACTGACCTAAGTCTTTGCACATGTGCATGTGACTGTGCTCTGTTCAAGACTGACTACTATGCTAGCGCGCCGCTTTTTATTTGCTTGCGCTGTCTTTCTGTTTCATTGTTCGGTTGTTTTGTTTGCATGCATGTGTATGCATGTACGCGTGAATGTGTATATTTATTTGATTTTAAATGTTATTTCAACAACAGTTTACTATATAATACAAAGTGTATATTGTTAATAATATTTATAATATAATTTATATATATTTTAATTTATAATTTAATAATATAATTTATATATATTTTAATTTATAATTTAATAATATTTTATATACATTATTTACATGTTATTTGTGGGACAGAAATTGGTACATAATTTCTTGTCCTCACAAATTTTAATCTCGAACAATCGAAACAGTCTGAAATATTGCATTTTTATTGATTTATGGGCTGTAAAATTGGGCGTGGTTAAAACTAAGTATGCTAAAACCTAAAAAAAGGACGTTCAGCCGTTTAGATATGTACAAAAGTCAAACCAACAAACAAACAGAAAATGATTTTTATTAATAGATATACATAAATTTTTTTGATTTTATTTAAAAAAAAATTTAAATCAATGGTTTTAGCCGCAATTGAACAAACCATCAAACAGTATTCAATTGATTGGCGCTATATCGATGAATATTTAAATAAAAATCATGAGGCTATTAAGGAATGGGTTACGGAAAGCGAACTCTCTATAATACATCGCGAACTAAGGGAATTAGTTGACGAGTTTATGCGGTAAGTACGTCAAGTTTCAACTAAACTGATTAATTTTACATTATCATCCGCAGACTTGAGCACGAACTTCTCGAAAGAGCTCTTGCAAAAGATAAAAAGACGAAATACAAAAAGCCAAAGGTCAAGAAACCTAAAGCAAAAAAGGGTAAAAGGAAGAGAATAGCTAAGGATTTGACGCAACATCGTACAATTGAATCTCTTTATTTCGAATTAAAAGAAGCTGGAATAATAGAGAAACGTCCAAGAAGAGAATTTCAAGATTTTATAGCAGAGTTTAATTTTGTGGCTGATGACACTCGTGATGATGACAACTTAACGTAATTATTGCACTTTACTTTTTATCCTAGACAGCTATCTTCATTTGACTGTGTAATAAACCATTTAAACTGTCTCAGAAAAACATAAATGGAAAACCCTTTTGCAGTGAGCCAACTTTTAAGCGCAAGTGTATAATTCATAGTTTTGAAGACTTTGAATACCTGCACACTTAGTTATTCCTTTTTGTAATTTTTTTTTTTGTGAGTTAATATACTCGCATATATCGTTTGATATACATGCGCAAAATTTTATTTAGACTTTTAGTTTAGTTTTTTTGCGCATGTGGTTAGAGTACCAAAGATTTTCAAAACATAGTAAACAATTTTTTTTTAATAACCCGTTTAGGTAAGTCGTGCGATTTGCTATGTGGCTTTGAATTAAGCAAGCTTAGCCTCGTTGCACCACAGAAATTAAATTAGTCTTTCCATGATAAAAAGACGGTGAAGTGACAACTACAATAGGTAATATAGTTTAAAAATTATTTCAAAATTTTAATTTGTTTGGTTTAAAAAACAAAATAATGAACATTTTGAAATTGAAATAAACATTTAAATCACAAAAAACGAATTACAACAAAAATAAATAAATCTGTATTCATGTGTGTGAGATGCTGTAAGTCAAAGTTTCGCGATTTGGTGATTTTAAATTTAATTTAATTTAATTAAATTTTTTTTTCTTACGATTTTTTTTTTTGACTGTTTGCAATCCATAGAAGGATCTCCTCTGGAAAACGGCTACAAGCAAATTGCTAGCACAAGCCTAATGGCTCAGTTTGCTTAGCCATAAGGTGGATTTTCATAATGGCAGTTGGCCACTTCAAACAAAATGCTAGATTTTGCCTTAACTAATTGAATCATCGTTTAATAATAAAGGGAGGTTTAAGGTAAACAATTTTTTGAAAATAGAATTTTTTTTTAATTGATTTTTGTTGTAAAACTATTCGAGGATATGCATAAAGCCCGGCGCGCCAGAGTACCAATCGATCAAACCGAAGAAGATGTTAAAACGCGTGATGTTTGTGTATGTGTGCATCATGTAAAAGTGTATGTGTGTGTGGAATGTTTCAATGAATATATACTATATAAACTCTACCTTGTAGGGAAAAAAAATATTTTATTTTTACAATTTTATTTTCAGTTTGACCGTTTTGATGATTTAAAAGTTTGAAGCTTTAAATATGTTTTTCTCAAAACATACTTTTTTAAAACGGTCCCACACTACTGCAAGCAAACTAATCAACCGATTATAATTTTTTATTTTTTAATTTGTATACGTAATATAATTCTACAATTCTTATAAACTCTTTTAGGAAACATCTTCTAAAATTTGCTATAGTTTTAACTGCTTTTGCCTAAAGCCTCCCTAAATATTAAACTTATTAAATTACTAAATGAAGTTTACCTAAATTATTTATTGATTAATAACAAAAAATTTAAAAAAAAGAGAAGAGAGTAAAAAAATAAATAATTTGTTAAAATAATTTGGCTATAGAATAAAGAGAAAGAGAGTAAGTGGGCTTTAATATTAGCCATAAGGAAAAAACATTAATATCAATAACAATTGTCTGTAGTGCGCTGGAAATTAACATTCTGGGACAAACGTCAAAGATGCAGCAGAAAAAATGTAAGTGTAAATCTGAAAATACTTTACTCCTTATGACTTAAGTAACTGTCGTTGTGGTATTGTATTCAATCTTATTGTTAAAAGTGATTACAAAACAAAGTGATTTTCAATCGAAAACCAAAAACAAGATCACAAAAAAAAAAAAAAAACCAACAACAAACACATACATTAGTTGGTAAATTCTCTCCTTCTCTATATTATTATGAATTCTATTACTACACTATTTTCGTTAATGTTTTTTTACAAAAATCCCTTAATTTACTAATTTTTTTTTAAATAAATCTAATTTATGATCTTACACTCTATTAGTCGTAATATAAAAAAAATCTTATCTATGAATTAAATCATTATGAATTAAATAATTTTGGAACTCATAAAAATAATAAATTCCTGTATTATATGAAAGAAAACCTCCAAGAGATGCTTTGGCATATAAGGTGCTTATCAAAACTATACGATACCAAACAAATTTTATTATGGCCTCTCGCCAAATCTATGTTGATAACAGTCAGAAAAAAGCTTAAACACAGAATGAGAGAACAAACTGTACTACTTTAAACAAAGTATACATCTTCAGTGATCCGGCGCTATGATGGTGCACAAAATTCGGATCTCTGAATAAGAAGGTTAGGAAGGCCTTCAATCTGCACATGAGAGGGGGAACCCCAGAAACATGGGCAGACTACAAGGCAAGGAAAAGGGAACTGAAGAACCTCATACGACACCGTAAAAGGCAGTCGTGGAGAGACTTCTGCTCTGGGATGGAAACTATTTCAGAAACATGTAGGCTTCAGAAAATGGTTTCAACAGATCCATGGATGGAACCATGGCAGAGAACTCAGAGGAGTCTCCGCTAATGCTATCACTATGAACGGGATGAGAAGTGCTATACGCTCATATATATATATAATGAGATCTTCCCGCCACTGCAACATAGCCGGTATATTTCCGGCTATGTTGCAGTGGCGGGAAGATCTCATTGCGCCTAGGCTAAGGGGTATATTCGTTACTTGCTTAGCGACTGGGTACGTTCCGGGAGTCTGGAGAGAGACGAAAGTTGTCTTTCTTCCGAAGCCCGTAAAAAAGGATTATGTTGAGGCGAAGTCGTTCAGACTGATCAGCCTTACGTCTTTCCTCTTGAAAACGATGGAAGAGTGATGGTTGATTGCCTTGAGAGCACTTTGCTGATGCATAATTTTCTGAGTAGATGCCAACATGCATTTATGGACCTTGGGGGATGCTTTCGACAAACTATGCTTTGGAAGTCTGCGGCAAGTTCTGACAGAGCGCGATGTAACCCAATGTTTGTAAATTGGGTAGACAATATGCTCAAGCACAGGGCGGTCAACATGCAGAATGGTAGAATGGCTAGAGAAAAACTAGAGATGGAGTAAGTAGAGGATTTCCCCAGGGTGGGGTGTCCAACTCTGTGGAACATAACTGTGGACTCACTACTGGTTAGACTGGATGAATCGGGCATACACACGATAGGGTATGCAGATGACATTGCGTTGGTGGTCTGTGGTAAGTTATTTGACACCATTTCAGACATCATGAAGGGGGCACTCCAAATGGTGGAAGAGTGGTGTCGAGAACAAGGTAAGGCCTTGTAAACGAAGGAAAATCAGGCAATGTTCTCTTGACTAGAAAGAGGGCAGGTCTGAGGAGAGAATCACTCAGATCTTTTGGAGCTGAAATCAACATGTCCACGAAAGTTAAGTATTTAGGGGTAACCCTGGATAGCAAACTGAACTGGAACGAGGATGTAGAAGATAGGATTCAAAGAGCCAAAAGGGTTCTGTTTCAGTGTAGACGCGTTTGTGGTCTCAAATGGGGGCTAAGCCCAGAGTCTATGAAATGGGTGTAGACTATGATGGTTAAACCTGTCATCACGTATGCTTCGGTAATTTGGTGGACAAAAGTCAGCCAGGAAACTATTAAGAAGAGCATGGACAGAGTCCAACGGCTGGCGTGTATTGGAATAGCAATACGCACCACTTCAACAAGCGCAATGGGGGTTCTGTTAGGTGTGCTGCCTTTGGATTTAGAAATAAAGAAAATGGTAGCGCTAGCAGCCCTCAGGATGTTGCGAAATGCTACGTGGCATGGATCAACGGCCCTACATGGTCATATGCGCATCCCTAATTTTGTACATAGAAATGTCAGGCAGGCGAGTATGCCTATGGACGGAAGGCAGAGAGTAAGGATAACAGATAAATGTTATAAAACTCTTATAACAGATGGAGACGTCCGTGAAGAAATAGCTGGTAAAGATATCAGTATATTCACAGACGGCTGTCTGATGAATGGCAGAGCCGGGGCAGGCGTTTACTCAGAAGAGATGAGCCTATCCTGTGTACTGAGGTTAGGGAGGTTTGTGTTATGCCTAGAGGAGCCGGAAACGGCAGCACACATTCTGTGCCAGTGCCCGGCGTTGGCAAGCATAAGATTGACCATTCTGGGACGTCCATTTATTGGCGGAGCCGAGATTGGTCAACTGAACAACAAGAATATGCTTGAGGTGACATAAGCTTGAGGATGCTTATGTAAGGAGCATGTTCACGTATGAGGGCTCCGAGCGGTAGGATCCTTGTCCTATGGGGACGAAAAGGTACCCACTGTGGTCCGCCTCGGCTAATTCCCAATTTATTTATTATTATTATTATTATATACCGAGGGCATGTAAAGTAGGAGGTTTCTTCATTATGGATCTAACAATTGCTTCGGAATTTTCTAAGCTGATTTGCTGCATTTGCTTGCAAGTTGGGCACAAGATATGGTTGAATTTCTGGCTTTCTTAATAATCATTAGCTTAGCGCGATCTAAAGGGCTGAGCTTTACGACCGGTTTCGTATTTTTTGACGTAAATTTTCGGTTTTTTTTTAAAACGGAGGCATTAACACAAAGTGTATGACCAATGTTTTCTTAAATTTGTAAAAAATTTAGCTCCTGGTCATTATATGCTAACATTATGGCCCTTTATTCTTTGGATAGCAAAGAAACTTTGCTTAAAGTAGTACAGTTTGTTCTCTCATTCTGTGTTTGAGCTTTCATCTAACTGTAATCTACATAGAATTGCCGAGAATGTATAACTAAATTTATTTGTTATTAGTGTCGTATAGTTTTGATAAGCACCTTAGGCATAAGTAGCTAAATTTAATTTTTTAATATTGTTTTGAAGTTATACTATTTTAAATAAAACTTGGATTTTTTTATTAAGTCTTGCGATGTTGACCTTAGTGACAACTTAGTTTTTTTATCTAATTTAGTTGGGTTGGGAGGGAATAGGATTCCTCACAGCGATGGGGCAGCGATATCCAACATCAATTGCGTCATCTCAGTTGTGCTGTTTTTTTTGCATTTATTTCATTTATAGAATCACTTCTATCGCTTTTCATTATATGTTTACTTTGTTTACTTTGTTTTGTATAAGGCTCGAACCCCGACTTTGACGGCGAGCTAAGACCAGGAACCACTTGCATGCACAACCGCTTTATGCACACTAGGGTCCACTGTCCTGACGAACATCGTACAGGGTTTATTCAACATATTATTATAATTGTCTTGGTCAAAGCTAAAGTCATTTGCATGCTAAGGTAGTTTTTCGTCGAATCGACAACGGGCTAGCTCAAACTCATGGCAAAATTATAAGGTAGGGCCGATTCACTTAGTATTCTCATACGACAACGAAGAGTGCATAATGAAAATGCCTTTAGTTGTCAAAATGACGAATTTCGTAGAAATTGCAAATGTTTAATGTTTGTTAGATTAATCATAATTTGACTGCAAATATAATAAAAACTCTGCAATAAAAACTATAAAATGTGAAAGAAGTGTAAAATAAGAAAATAAGTGCAAAAAACCTGTAACAATTTTAACATAAAATCAAATGCAAAACGTAAACGTAAAGAATCTCGAGATAAACAGCTGATTTTGACAACTAGCAGTATAAATAAGGGTAGTCGCGCGGCTGAGAGGCAACTACTATAACTGTCAAAAAGAAGAAAAAACAACCCTATGCGGAGACTCAATTTGCGACTCAGTAATTAGTGACAGAAAATTATTTGGACTGATTTTGACAATTATGGCAGTTGAGAAGGAGAGTACAATCAGCCGCGATGCTACCTTCTTTTCATTGTACCATGACCAAAATCAAATTATTTTGATATTTTCCAATCATTGCCCAGCGGCTTGATGTGTGTAAGGCAGGGCTGGGCCAGTGATGCTATAAGAGGTTTTCAAAGTGTACGTTTTTAATTGCATAAAACGTACATTTTTAGCCAAAAACGTACTTTTCGAAATTTATTGCTAAAATAGCAAAACAAGTGCCATATCATCTTAAAATCTAAGAACTGTAATTTTTTTAATTTACTAATTATAATAATAGCAAGATAATAATAGTAATAATAAAAATAATTATTTTTAAAACTACTTACTTACTTAGATGGCCGTAACAATCCGTGTCCGGGTTTCGGCCGACCTCATCAGCTCTCGCCAGGCGCATCTGCTTTGCGCGCACCGTCTCCAATCGGATACACCAAGTGCGGTTAGGGCTTCCTTGGCCTGGATAACCCAGCCAGCGTAGTCGCTGCACAGTTATACGCCGAACTACGTCAATATCTTCGTAGAGCTCATTCAGCTCGTGGTTCATTCGGATACGATAGTTATCGTCGGCTCGAAGAGGACCGAAGATTTTGCGAAGAACTTTTCTCTCGAACACCCCCAGAGCAGCTGCGTCAGTTTGCGAAACTACCCATGCCTCAGCTCTATAAGCAGCACAGGTAGAACGAGCGTCTTGTAGAGTGTTAGTTTTGTCGAAGGCAGGGCTGGGCCAGTGATGCTATAAGAGGTTTTCAAAGTGTACGTTTTTAATTGCATAAAACGTACATTTTTAGCCAAAAACGTACTTTTCGAAATTTATTGCTAAAATAGCAAAACAAGTGCCATATTATCTTAAAATCTAAGAACTGTAATATTTTTAATTTAGTAATTATAATAATAGCAAGATAATAATAGTAATAATAAAAATAATTATTTTTAAAACTACTTACTTACTTAGATGGCCGTAACAATCCGTGTCCGGGTTTCGGCCGACCTCATCAGCTCTCGCCAGGCGCATCTGCTTTGCGCGCGCCGTCTCCAATCGGATACACCAAGTGCGGTTAGGGCTTCCTTGGCCTGGATAACCCAGCCAGCGTAGTCGCTGCACAGTTATACGCCGAACTACGTCAATATCTTCGTAGAGTTCATTCAGCTCGTGGTTCATTCGGATACGATAGTTATCGTCGGCTCGAAGAGGACCGAAGATTTTGCGAAGAACTTTTCTCTCGAACACCCCCAGAGCAGCTGCGTCAGTTTGCGAAACTACCCATGCCTCAGCTCTATAAGCAGCACAGGTAGAACGAGCGTCTTGTAGAGTGTTAGTTTTGTCGATCGAGAGAGGGCTCTGGAACTTAGTTGCTTACTGAGCTCGTAGTAGCACCTATTAGCAATTATTGTTCTTGGCTTTATCTCCAGGCTGACTTCGTTGTTGTTTTTAATGGTGGTGCCAAGGTATAAAAACTCCTTGACTACTTCAAAGTTATAGCTGCCAGATGAAACGTGGGAGTCTAGACGCCGCGCTGCCTTGTTTGTAGACAGCATATACTTTGTTTTAAACTCATTTATCGTCAAACCCACTTCGGCTGATTCCTTTGCGATAGCGGCGAAAGCAGCGGTAACATCTCTCGTGGTTGTGCCGACAATATCAATATCATCAGCATTCGCAAGGAGCTGGACACCTTTGTAGAAAATGGTGCCATTACGAAGCACACCGGCCCTTTGTACGATCCCCTCCATGATGATGTTGAAGAAATCGCAAGACATTGGATCGCCTTGTCTGAAACCTCTTTCGGTATTAGAGGTTTCGGAGAGGTCATTTCCTACCTTGCCGGAGCTGCGTGTGTTGCTCAACGGCCTTCTGCAAAGTCTAATCAACTGAATTCAGACATTGTTGCGTATACGCTATCACTTCTCGGGCTATCGAACGCAGCTTTAAAATCGACAAAGAGATAGTGTGTGTCAATTTGATTTTCGTGGGTTTTCTCCAGGATTTGTCGTAGCGTGAAAATCTGGTCTATGGTGGACTTTCCAGGTCGAAAGCCACACTGATAAGGTCCAATCAGTGTTTTTGTAATCGGCTTTAATCTTTCACACAGAACGCTTGAGAGAACCTTATATGCGATGGAAATAAGACTGATAACTCTATAACTGGCGCAGATTGTTGGGTCTTCTTTCTTATGTATAGCACAAAGTACGCTTAGTTTCCAATCGTCGGGAATGCGTTCTGCTAGCCATATTTTGCTGATGAGCTGATGCATGCGCCTTATCAATTCATCGCCGCCGGTTTTAAACAATTCAGCCGAAAGGCCGTCAGCACCCGCTGCTTTATTGTTTTTGAGTCGTTGGATAGCAACTCGAACCTCTACATGTCTAGGTGGTGATACTTCTACTCCGTCATCGTTGATTGGTGGCACTGAACTGCGCTCTCCATTTGCGGCATTGGTAGAATCGTTGCCAGTAAGTAAATTGGAGATTGTCGTCTCCACAATATCAGCACACACTGTGTATCCGTATTCAGATATCCATTTTCGTCTCTACATGTGGGCTTGAAACCTTGGGGTAGACGCTTAACCTGTTGATAGAATTTTCGTGCATCCTTCTTGCCCTGGTATACCTCTAGTTCTTCATGCTCACGCTTTTCCTGCTCTTTTCTTGCGTCTGAAAAGGCGCTTCTCTTCCTTCCTCTTTTCGCGGTAGTTTTCTCGCACGGCTCGCGTTGCAGCTGACTGCAGCGTTTTTCTATAAGCGGCGTTTTTTACTGCTGTCGCGATGCGACATTCGTGATCGTACCATTGGTTCCGAGGTTGCGAGCGCCGGAAACCAATGACTTCTTCAGCGGCAGCGCATGGAGTGGAATATATGCGCCCAAAGTCCGCCGGCATCGTCAAGTCCAGAGGTTGGTTGGTTGAGTTTAACCGAGAGTTAAGCGGAGTAGGCCTCGGCAGGCCGTTGTATTTGCAGCTTAGCAACCTCTAGCTTTCGTTGCATTCCTGTGCGTATGTTCTTCGCATTGCATAATCGCATGCGGATCTTGGCTACAACAAGATAGTGGCCGGAGTCAATGTTGACCCCCCGAAATGTACGCACATCTAGAACACTACAAGCATGCCTTCCGTCGATTACAACATGATCAATTTGATTTCACGGTTTTTGATCCGGGGACAGCCTGGTGGCCTTGTGGATGTCGAGATGCTTAAATCTTGTGCTACTATCTACCATTCTACATTTTGCTCCGCGGCAAAGTCGATCAGTCTTAGACCGTTGTTCGTGGAGGTCTCATGAAGACTGAACTGGCCGACAGTGGGGCCAAAGATTCTTTCCCTTCCGACTTTCGCATTAAAATCGCCGAGGACTATTGTCACGTCATGGACCGGAAGGATGTCGTTTGCGTCCTCAAGACTAGTGTAGAAAGCGTCGTTGACGGCTTCGTCCTTTTCCTCCGTCGGGGCGTGCGCGCAAATAAAGCTGATGAAAAAAAATGTTGCCTTGATGCGGATCGTGGCAAATCTTTCGATCCTATGTGGGAACCGGGAACTGCTTGATAAGAGAAGCCTTGCCATCGCATTTCTTGGATGGCGGTGATGTCAGCTTTTATTGTTTTGAGGGCTTCCGCCAGTTGGATAATGGCACCTTCCCTATAATGTGTCCGTACATTCCAGGTGCATATCCGTAAATCATTGTCCGTTTTTCGTTTGCGGTGGTCGTCAACGTAAAAGGGGTTCTTATCCGAGGCTGGTTTAGTTTTCATTGGGCAGTAGTAATGTGGCGAAACCCAAATCCTGCCCACATTCCATGTTTAAGGTCTATGGAGCGACCCGCCGCTCAAATTAGCCGTCAAACTAACGGATGCCAGTTTGCTGTTTCCCAGGGAACACCACGTGGAGGTTTGAGTCGACTTGGGACGATTTCGACATGGATAATGCCAGGTTGAGGCAGTCAAACACGTTGCCATGTGAAGGTTCGCCCCTGATCTCCTTATTTTTAAAATACTTTTATTAAATAAATTCTTACAGCCGTATTCAAAAAATATTTTAAAACAGCTTTCAAACGTTTGTTAGTTAAAATGTTTTTTAAAGTTAAAGTACTTTTTAAAAGCGTTGTATTCATAAAAGAGTTTTAAGAGTCTTATAGCTTAAGTGAGAATATTGATGCTTTAAAATAGGAATAGTTGCAGTTTTCGTTTGTGCCTCTGATAAATATAATGACATTTGCTTAAAAATTAAAAAAAAAAAAATATATAGGTTTGTGAATTTGATATACTGGCAGGCATTTGTTTAAGGCCCAGTTTCAATTTATTGGATAAAAAAACGGACTTTTGTGAATGACAAAATTTTTTTATTTCATTATATATCAAAATCATTTTTTTCATTTTTAGCTAAGTTTTAAATTAACAATTTTATTTTTATTTTATTGCATCAATAGTTATGGTTATACAGCGTGTAAAAGTTGAGGTCGCGAAGGAAAGATCTCTTGAGGATGTTTCCAGGGAGCGAAAAACCGGTTGTTTTTAGAACAGTTTTGCCTTCTGAGTGAACCGAAAAAAGTTCAAAATTAAAAAAAAAAAAATAAAAAATGCCGAATAAATTAAAAAACCCGATTTTTCGTGCACGAAATCGGACCTTATAATTAAATATTAAGCAAAAAATATGTTTTATTTGATTTTGTCGGTTCACTCAAAGCGTATTTAATTTCTAAAAATAATAAAACTAGATTTGACTTAATCGGACGAATACTTTTCAAATTAAAGTGCAACGCGTTAAAAAAATGTCATTTCGAAAAAGCCGCGCTTAAAGTTTTTGTTTATCTTACTGTATGAGCGTTTACTACTCATAAAAACTTAAACATCTCTTAAACGGCTTCGGAATTTATTCTGGAATTTTACACATTCTTAAGATGTTTTTCCGAAGAATGAAATAAAAAAAATCAAAATTTTTTTTTTAAAAAATTGAAACGGCCTTAAATTGTTGTTTACCTTTAAAAAATACAACTGCCCATAGCAACTGCCAAACAAACACAATTATTTTTATTTAATTATTTGTTTTGATTTTTGTTTGACACAAAATGAGAAGATTGTTCTCAATTGAGAACATTAAAATTTAAAATAGCTTTGTAGAGGTTTACAGAAGTTTTCTCCTATTTTAAAATTCTCTAATTTGTGAAGCTGTTACAAGAGATTTTTTGCGTTATTGAACGTTCATGAATAACGTTTTTAGGCATGTGTCTTATGGGCTTACAAGTGGGCTAACTTTTTATGAATACGGCTGTTATTATATGTTGATATATAACATAAATCATATTATAAGTGGTACTGAAATATAAGTATTTAAAGGGAACATTTAGTTAATCAGATACTGCGCAAGGCGGTTCCTCTTCGTAAGTTTCAAAAATATTGAAGTCCTCTTATTTCATCAGAATAAGCTAATTTGGGTTTCCTTTTTAAAATATCACGACTAGGCTCTCATCTAGAGCTATTTTTATTAAATAACAACTCCCTACACAAGAGAAGTGCTCTGCGAGTTTTAACGGCTAGCTTGTTTCGAAGATTTGTTTTAATGAGCATAAATTAAGAGAAGACTCGCTCTGCTGCTGCACTTCAATGTGGAAGGCATACCATATAGGGATGATATTGTCTTAGTTGTAAAAGGGCCAAAATGTAAACCAAAATAGGGCATTTTTGGCAAGAATGGGACCTTTAGTCGTGATTCAATATTAAAGACTTTCTATATGAATATTCAGCCATGGAGCATCAAAATAGATTTAGAATTAACTGTTTCGGGAAATCAAAACAATTTGAAGTTCATGTTTTCGTGTTTTTTTTCTTACTCTGATTTAACCTAAGCAGCAAAATTAGTTAAATCACATCGAATAAGTTGACAAAAATGTTCCACCGCAGTTTCCGAAGTCTTTATTTTTTTAAAAAATTTTCATTTCAGGTGACATTTTGGGACTGCTATGCTGAAATTTCTTCCAAACCTTATATTTCTTAAAATGTATGACCCGAAAATACTTTGCTATTCGGAAAAGAGTGTGTATAATATCGATTTAATTTTTAGATCTAAAAATTTTTTTTAGTTGGAAAAATTCGCATTTTTATGCAAATACTAAACTATTGCTTATATCTTTGATATAGGTATTTATAATATATTTATATATATATATTATTATATATAGGTTTTAGGCAAATAAAAGGTCTATGGGAAAATTATTGAAAAAGAATAAATTAAGTGTAATGATTGTTTAATTTATTATTTAGTTTAATAATTATTTAAAGGCAATAATATAAATTTCATTTTTTTTTTTTAATTTAAATGTAGAATAATAAAGTTATAGGTGAAATATTATGAATGAAAAAAAATTGAGACTTACCAAGTCATATGCTGCAGCCAGGCCTGTTGCTTGTATGACGGTGGGTATGCAAGTTTCGATGTATGGGTGCTATATTTAATTTAATGTTTTAGACTATTATTTTACCTTATCTTTTAACTTTAATTTTAGCCCTTTTATATAAGGCTTTCTTATTTTTTTCTTTTTTTTTTTTCTTTTATGTAAGTTATATAATTTGTAAGTTGTAAGTAAAATGTAAGTTATATAATTAATGTAGGCTAGGTAACATATTTAAAAAAAATTAATATTTCTTTTATGCTTAATGTATATGCTTCATTTCTTTTAATTTAAAATTTATTTTATTTAATTCAGTTATTAGTTTAACGATTGAACGAGACGTCTTCCATTTGAGAGATGAGTTTAAAGGCTGGAGTACTGGATTCAGACAATCTTCTTTGTGTTTGCTGTTGCAAACTTTAGTAATGCTTATTTAGTTCCGTTTTCGTTTTAATTATTGTTTATTGTTTAAGTTAACTGCACTCAGCAATAGTGTTGTCGCCACGAGGTCAAAAGTTAGAAGAGAAATCATTTATTTTTTCTTTTGCGGAAGTACTCAGAATCTTCATCTTTATCTCTTTTTTTCTTGAAAGCTTCTATCTTTTGTAAAAGATTGAATGCTTACCATGCAATAACAATAGAGTTCAGCTACTACAGCTATATCGCACTTCCTCAGCATTAACCCATCTAGAGCCACTACCCAGTAATCATTGAAAATATCAATGTTATGGATACCCGTGACCACAAACAAGTTAATGTGGGAAAAATTTACCCACCAATAAATGGGTTGGGCTCAGGGACAACACAAGACGTAACAACTAACCATGCGTATACATAGATCTATTTACACAACTAATTTTAATCTACTTTTGAGTTGACCTTTTGACAAATTAACATCAAAAATGCTACAATTGTTAACAAAGGAACTCATGCGACTTAAAGGAGCAGTAGCCATATAATTTGTTCTACTAAATGGCAAATAAATTAAGTTGTTAGCGTTTCTACTGCTTCTACGGTTAGTGTTAAAATTTATGTGAGAAAGAAGTTCTGGAGAATCGAATACACCTGTTATGAGCTGGTGTAAATATACGATATCTGCCGATTTCCTTCGATCACCTAAAGACTGCATTTTTAATAGTTTTAAACGATCCGCATAAGGAGGAAGGTCTAATATGTCAGTTCCACTTAAGCCCCTTAGAGCAAACTGAACAGAACGTTTTTGGATTCTTTCTATTCGATCAACATGCACATTGTAACTTGGGGACCACACTTGACTTGCATACTCTAAGTGAGGACGCACGATTGCATAATACAACGTTGTAGTTGTAATCATGCTATTAAATTCTTTGGCCCAGCGTTTTACAAAACCAAGCATTGAAGATGCTTTTTTACAAATATTATCAATATGAATGTTAAACGATAGCTTAGAATCTATGCATATACCTAGGTCTTTGACGGTGTCTACACGACTCAAGGCAGTATCTTTAATCTTATAATCAAAAATAAAATTATTCCTTTTTCGCGAAAAGGTCATAGTTTGGCATTTATCTGGATTTAAAAACATATTATTTTTAGAACACCAAACTTCAAAGGATTTTAGATCAGACTGGAGTAGATCTGAATTATCTCTAGAATTAATCGTTCTGTATATTTTCATATCATCGGCATAAATAAGCAGATGAGAGTGTTCAATGACGGGAGTTACATCATTGATAGCTAAAATAAACAGAAGAGGACCAAGGTGACTACCCTGAGGAACACCTGATCCAGCAATAAATTCAGAAGACAATGCGCCTCGGAAACGTATTTGATAAGATCGCTCCACCAAATACGATTTAATCCAGTTCACAAAATATTGTGGAAATCCCATTAACTCAAGTTTAAATAAGATTAGATTGTGTGGTAGCTTATCAAATGCCTTACTAAAGTCAGTGTAAACACAATCGACCTGGTTACGAGAATCAATAGAATTTAAGCAGAATGTTGTAAAATCGAGAAGATTAGACACAGTGGATCTGCCATTCACAAAACCATTCTGACGAGTTGTTATGACTTTGCCACAGTGAATTTTCACCCGATCGTACACCATCCGCTCAAAAAGTTTTGGAATCGATGAGAGCTTAGCGATAGGCCTATAGTTACTGACATCGTTCCTGCAACCCTTTTTAAAAATAGGACTTATAAATGATTTTTTTCCAAAAAAGTAGAAAATAACTTTCGTTAATAGATTTATTGAATATTAAAGGCAGTGGTTGACTCAAAACGGAACCGCATTGTGTTAACACTGCGGCAGGAACACCGTCAGGTCCAGCACCAAACTCCTCATCGATCGATCTAATATACATTAAAATATCCTCTGGAGTGAAGGATATATGTTCCAAAGATACTCTGGGTTCGGAATTCATATATTCAAAGTACTCTCCATCAGGATTAAAAGAATCTGAACAGAATGATTCTTTAAAAAGATTGGCGAAAAGGCCACAAATTTTGACGGGATTGTCAGTAAATCCCTCGGGAGTTCTAAATGAAGAAGGAAATCCATCAGATTTCTTCTTTGTGTTTACGAATCCCCAAAATTTCTTTGGATCTGTCAATATTCTCAGCTTAACATTATTTAAATATTCGTGATATAATGTAGCTGAGCGATTTTCAAATTCCAGAA
Organism: Coremacera marginata; assembly: GCA_914767935.1. Taxonomy (NCBI): domain Eukaryota; kingdom Metazoa; phylum Arthropoda; class Insecta; order Diptera; family Sciomyzidae; genus Coremacera; species Coremacera marginata. The sequence continues at coordinate 89,914,297 of OU612047.1, read as the reverse complement.
ACAAACGTTTGTAAGCTTCTAGGTCGTTTGAGCCTAAGCTACAGATGTATTTCTTCCATGCCCTATCCCTGTTGTTGCGAAGAGTCTTTAAATCCTTTGTGTACCAAGGGTACGTAGAATTCCTCGCAAATTTGAGACTATAAGGTACGGATTGAGAAAACACAGCAAAGAGTTCCATATAAAAAAAATGTATGGAGTCATCAAGGCAATTTCCATTTATATATTCTAAAATTGCATTAAGTTTGCCATTAAGCAACTGATTCAACTTCAAAAAGTCAGCTTTTTTAAAATTGAATTCATAAAGCTTATCTGCTGAATTAGAATTTACTATATTTGCTCTGTCGGATTCGTACCAAATACTCAATGGTGGATGATATTCATCAACAGTAGTTAGAGCATGAAAGGCCCTCTTAACAACAACATTGTTACTGTCTGTAGTTAAGACCAGGTCAAGAAGTCTTTCAAGACTATTATAAATACAACTCACTTGTTGTAAGTCTGAACATATATTATCAACAAATATATGTTCTTGGCGGGTCTTCGAATTAGATGCACAATAGTACGTATCATCGTCAGAAGAATGCCATTTTAAATCAGGTAGATTAAAATCGCCCAATAATAAAATGTCGTCATTAACGTCAAGTAAATCAATTATGTAATCTATGCACTCCGCAAGGCTTGCATAGACCTCTACACTACTCTTAGGAGGAACATACGCATTAATAACATATACATTAGAGTTACAATGTATAACTTTAACGCAAATTAGTTCAATATTAGAAGAGCAGGGAATGTCAACAATAAAACTGACAAAGCAGTTCCTTACAGCCAAAAGGACACCACCACCGACAGAAGAAATATTGTCAGTGTATCTGTCTTTTCTAAAAACTTTAAAACTATTGTCAAACAATTCCAAATCAGTAATGCTTCCGTTCAGCCACGTTTCTGTTAACGCGATAATATCCTCAGAGCAATTTTGAGTTGATAGAAATAAGCTCTGCGTCTTAGAACGTAGTCCCCTTACATTTTGATAGTAAAGGGACAGCCTATTTAGTTTTTTTGAGACTGGCGGGCGGCTTGAGTCACCCTTTTAGGCTTATTTTTTGGCTTGAACTCAGTACCAAGAATATTATCGGCCCACAAATTAGAGTTAAGAACAGTTGTAAAATCATCGGCTGCAACTGTTAAAATGAAAGAAGCATGGGAAGGCTTATTACCAATTTTTTTGCATGAACAGAATGCATTTGAGTTCACTAACTTGGATTGCCTGACAAACGTCAATATATTTTCTATTGATGTGTCGGGCTGAAGACGTGAAATGAAAACATTTCTGGTCCTCGAAACTGCTCTTAAAGTCAAATGACTGTTAGGCGTAGTTGAAATCGTATTTGGACTACTAGTCAATGGAGGAATAGAAGATGGTGTATAAGAAATCACTGTATTATTATTTTCTGATGGCATTGCTGAGGGCTGCTTAGCCTTGGAAGGTCTGGAGGACGCCTTCTGACGCTTATTTTTGTTTTTGTTTTTCCTCTTTCTTTTAGAGCTTTTAGGGTGTTTTTCTGATGAAACTGACAAAATTCCGGAAGAAGCAGTCATGGACGAAGGAACCGAAATGTTATCCTGAACAGTAATTTCATCAGAAACGCTGGTAGTGGGTGCGGCACTAACTTCGCTAAAAAATGAAACAATTTCTCTGAAGTTATTATTTAATAAGTTAAGGCTTTCCCCAAAAAGCTTAATTTTAGAATAGAGTTCATCCGGGGAAAGGGCCCTGCACGAAGCACAATACCAGCGAAGACCAGATCGGACTGAAATTAAATCGTCAAGGCACGATTTAGAAATACCAGCACAAGAAGCGTGGAACATTCGCTCACATGGGCCAGAACAGCTGAACATAGGGTACAGAATATTCTGGCTTTTGCATTGCTCGTTCAAAGAACAAGCAGCAATATTATCAATGGAAAAATAGTCCATTGAAAAAAATTTCAATTACTTTGTGAGCGTTTTTAAATGTAAAATGTGCTTTCAGGGTTGGCACAGTAAAATGCAGCGTACACAAAGTGTTAAGCACAATAACAACACTAGAGACTCTCACTGCACAACAGATAAACAAACACCGCACAAAGAGGAATAGAAAAAATTAGGCATACAAACACTAGATTGTGTGAAGTACAACAAAAACTGTTCTATATTAATAACATAAATTATGTAATCAATATAACTAAACAATGTTTGTATTACTACTAAACAAAATTAATTTCTTTCTTTTAAAAACACATAAATACAGTTCATAATAGTTTTTGATACAAACGATTTAAAAAATTTTAGATTTTTCACTATAATAATTACTATAACAACACACACTAAAAAAACAACACCGATACCGACAAGTAGACGAGATCAACTGAATGCTTTGAGATGTAATGAACTTTCGGAACAAACATCGCAGGGAGGTTATGCCGTTTTAAGGTTTGGACAAAATTCATGTTCACTTTGTTTTTTCAAACAAAGTAGTTTGCCAGCCAACCATCACAATATGCATGATAAAATGATGTAAAGAATGTTTCATGCATTAAACTCTCACCTCAAAATTCCATTCTTAACCCTATAGAATTACTTTGGAATTGGACATTCTTTTAAGACATTCATTTAGATACCAAATGTTTGTAAAAAGATTCCCTGTAGACGTAATCAATAATACAAAATAGTTGTTATTCTGCATAATGCTAACATGGTGGTATATACAAAATATAAAAACGTTAGTTTTTTAAAATTGTCTTCAGTTTTAATAGATTTCTGTATATAGATAGAATATAGATTTCTGTAGCCTACCAAAATCGTACCTTAAATACAATTTTGGAGAATTGTTGTTTGAGTTTTTTGTTTTTCGAAAGCTATATAATTTCAAAAAATTCAACAGAACTTAATATACTGAAATCGATATAAAATCATTTTATACTATGTTCACGCTGAGTTAAAATTAAATAATTTCGTCAGATAATTTCAAAATTACACAAAAGTATTCACACTGGGCTTGATAATTTGTTTTTTTTTGCTAATTAATTATTCTCATGCATAGTTTTTGAACTGAATTAAGCAACATGAATCCAGAAAAACTTTCAAGAGTTGTTTTATTATATTTAAATGAGCTAGAAGATGCAGAAAAATGTGTAGATTCTCTCATAAATGATATAAAGCATATAAAGTTTCTCATTATGTCAAAAAAGGGTATGTTAAAAATATACAATTTTCAGGTTTCAGGGTTGCAAGTGAATTTTGGCGTAATTTCGTGAGTAATTTAAACGAAATTACCTTATTTGAGATAATTTCGAAATTAATCAATTGTATGGGAAATTACCAACTTTATTATGTAATTTCAGACGAAATTACACAAATGCTCGAAATTACGTCATTTGGCTCAATGTGAACATAGTATTATCAAAAATTTAAAATTTGTGCATCGATGACATACTACTTAGATGATATTCTTTTAGTAGAATTTTTCAAAAGGGCCTAAAATGAATTGAAAGGGCTTCGGGGCTTACAAAATCAAAAAGGGCTCAAAAAAGCCCTAAAAGCATAAATGATGAAACTCTTGGAAACATTTCTTTCATCAAATAAATCCCTTAATCTACAAAGACGGTTTACCTCTTTGTTTTCTTTTTCTCTTTAATCACTGTTTTTTTTCACGAAATAGCTGTCAAATGCATTCCCAAATTAATCAGCAACACAAAAACTTGATGAAAAATTAAAAACGAAAAGTGACGAAAAGCTAGAAACCGGCAGATAGGGTTGAGCAGATAAATATGAGTAGCCAATTAGTAACTCGATATGAGCGATTGTTACTTGGCAACACTTTTTAGTTAAGGGCACATCACACTAAATCAGCGTTTACCAGCAGTGTACCCGCGTGGAACGTAGTAGTATTAGTGCCCCTATGCATGTGACGCCGAAGCTAAATAAACGAACATCAGTCTTATGCACTCGTTGACTGAGAAGGTTTGCGTCGCATGCTTCACTGAAATTTTTTTCTTGCTTTAGCAAATTTACGTGTTTATATTCATTCAGTCATAACCATGGCAGAATTATAAGGTATGGTCATCACTGAGAGAAATGGAGTAGAAAGCAGAATAAAGCTACATTGATGTCAAAATCAGCTGATCATCGCGAATTTCTTTATGCTCACGTTTCGCAGTTGTTTTTAGGTTAAAACTGTTACAGGTTTTTTTGCAATTTTAAGACTTCTTTCACATTTTATAGTTTTTATTGCACTTTTTTTATAATATTTTCACTCAAATTAGCACAAGTTTAACACCCGCGACCGCACTGTTTGCAACTTGGAAACATAAAATATTTTCTTCATTTGCAATTTCTACGAAATTCGTCGTTTTGACATATATGTTGCTTCTCATTATCCACTCTTCGTTGACGCGTGGGAGCACTCAGCGCAGCGGCCCTACCTTATTATTGTATCATGGTCGTAACCAAGCTGTCAAACAGGAAGAGTGCTGATACTGTAAAGCCGTTGATATTGATGTTTATGCGTACATTGAAAAAATTATCACCATAAAATATTAATATTTTTTTATAATATAAGTACTTTTATTAAATTTTAAATAATATGTTTAATGTTGAATAGGAGAAGAATTTTATTTTGCTGAGAATCTCTCAGGACAGGCAGAGTGTTTAATATGTAGAGTGTTTAAGCAAGCAGTGGCTTTCGTTTTTGTCGTTTGTTACTGTTCATATTTTTCGAAATATTTCTTTCTATTTTTTAAACATAGCATTGAATTTCTTAAATATAACCAACACAAAAATGAACAAGAACAACAAATTCATCAGCATATATATCAAATAAAAAATTCTACGTTTGCGCCTACGATACTATCGAAACTGTGACTTTTTTTTGTGAAATTAGCGGCGCGAGTGTTTCTTTTCAACGTACAATTTGACTCAGTGCATGCACATCGTTACATTAAAATTCGAAGCAGTAGTATCGTTGTGTGAGTTTGGCAATCACTGCACTAAATAGAAACACTAAATAGAAAATTGAAACACATGATAAAAATTCATATATAATGAAAAAACCCATAAATTTATAGAAAAGGAAAAATTTCCAAATCCAAAAATGTATCTTTTGAAAAGAAGGCGTACTTTCGTACTGACGGTACTGAAAGTGTACCCCAAAAGGTGCAATTGTACCCCTTATAGCATCACTGGGCTGGGCGCTCCATAGCTCACTGAGCGCTTTCTGAGCGTAACTTTTCACATGTACACAAAGCTTACAGCACGAGAGAATGTAATTCAGTCCAGTAATGTAATTTGGTGGGATTTCGGGCTCATTTTGGGATATTTGACCTATTTGAGAACGTGTGGGACTTCGGATGCATAGGTAGCATTTTATGCTGTGTCCTAATTTTTAAAAGTTTAAATTCTGTACAAAAATGACTGGCAGCACTTTTTTGTAATCTTTTAAAATTGTTCTTTCAGTTGGTGTTTATTGATTTTAAATATGTAAGAAAGGGATATGTATATTAGCAATTTATGGTTTTATTGTTAAATGTTATACAATGTATATAATAAAGTTTTTCGATGAATTATTCACAAAAAAAAAAAAAAGTTAAAGCAATGTTTTTTTATCAATTTACAAAGTAAATCTCCCTTAATACAACGTGTAGTCAGAAGAACATCACAGTTTTCTAGTAGCTCTTCGCTTTGCTTCGAATAAAACTTTTTCAGGTTTATTAATAATAAATTAAATAAGTAATATTATTTATTGTGATAGTACAAGTTCCAGGCGCGCAACCACAATTTTTTTTTGGGGCTTTTATAACACTAAAAACTTAACTATTGCGGATATTATGTAGTGGTTAGTGAGTCCAAATTTTACACAAATAGTTCTTGGAAAAACCTCAGCCAGGGCAAGCAACATTTTACCATTCAACTTCTTCACCTCACAGTAGTAAGTTGCAACTGTTGGGAGTAATATTTGCATATGAAAGTTTGGTAAACACAGAATTCCACCACAATAACATACATAATGATAACTAAAAATAAGTTTTTATAAGAAGTGTTTTATTTGTATTAAGAAATAATTAAAAATTTAAAAAAATTGCGAAATACAGGATGTCATATCTCTGTATAGATTAAGCAATGTGAGATCGTTTAATCTATCTCGCAACATCGTGCTTCTTAAATAAGTTTTCAGTCGGCGAAGTACTGCAAATGTTCGTTAATTTTCACACGAAATGACTGGAAGAGTAACAAGAATGATTGGCAAATTATATATATTAAAAAATATTTCTTGTCTTTGTCTTTTTCCACTAGTTTGAACTTTAATTCATAGTTTCATTATTAACTTTTTACCAAACATTCAGTTTCATTTTTAAATCATCAAATTCTCCTTGCAAACCATCTTGATAAAATCCAATTAGTTTTTTAAAAGCTCCTAAAGCGCAATATCCAGCGATTTTGTCACGTCATGAAATAGTGTTTGAAACCCAATAAGAATGTCTACATGTTTTAAAAATCTTACTCTTAGGCTTGAGATAAATCAAAAAGCTTATCAAAAAATTCTGGCAGAGAAAGAGCCAACTATTGATATGTGTCAAATCAATTTTTATTTTGTTGGCTTTATACCAGTGGTGATCACTACATGTTTTCCCATAACACGCGGGCGTCGTGTGTTCTTGGGCTTTTGCGCACGAAGAAATTATCGGCTCACTGTGTTCGTACACTGCCATTATAAAAAACGTTTGTTGATCATTTTTTTTTATTAAAAACAAAAATAAAAGCAAATTCATTTGTAAACAAAATTTCACAAGTTATAAAATAAAAAAATGTATGGTTGTGCAGTCAGCGAAAAAAACTATTAAAATATTTCAGTAACGCACGGACGTCATCTTCAAAGAGCCATAATTTTTTAAAAAATCATCGTACGGCACCATTTCAAAGCTCATTTTGAAGGGAAAGAATAGTATTTCATGTTAAAGTAAATAAAAAATTATTTCAAAAATGTTGCACAGCCTTTATCTAATCTGAAAAATAGCCATTTTCCGTGTACATAACCTCAAATATCTCAAAGTTCTGACATGATCAGACAATTCTGAGCACGGATTCGAATTCTACGCAACAAATTACTTTGGAAATTACCCTCAACTGACAAAAACAATCACAATCCCATTATTTGCAGATCTTTGTTACTGTTCACATATAGCTATTTTTATTCGTGGAAAAAAGGTTTGCTGCAATTTTTGTAGATAACGGTAAATGTTGAGAGCAAAGGACAAGCAAATTATTAGTATTCCTTTTAATTAAATAACAACAAATTTTTCTGCATACTAATAAATCTACACTGTTGTACTCATGCTAGCTTTAATGCACTTTAAGGCGGTCTTCTCATTCAAAACCCGTTTTTTGGACCCTTTTTAAAAAAATTCTTATTTGAAAACGCAAAGAATAATTGAAAACTTTTTTATTTATTGTATTACAAAAGGTTCAAAGTAAATAAAAAATTTTTTTTTGCCTCGATACGTGGGCTGTTCAAAAAGTAATGAGACTTCAAAGTTGGTGGTGAAAAAAAAGGTGTCGTCACGGCGGCCACGATTCCGGGTCTCCGGAGCGTCTGAAATGAAAAAAAAACGGGGTTATAATCAGTATAGATGTAATTCTCGGGTGAACCTCAAGCTTAATTTTGTGATTTTTTTTTGACAAAATGGCGACCATTCAAATCACTTAACTATTCAAAAAAAAAATTTCAATTTCGGGTTTTTTTTTTTGTAGTTTAGTGTAAAAAAAAAAATAGTAAAAAATTTTTTAAAATTATGGTCGAGGTTCACCCGAGAATGGTGACAATTCTGCGTCGATTCCACTTTGTTTCATGAAAATCGGTTCAGTTGAACTGGAGATATCATGGCCGCCAGTTCGAAAAACGTGGGTTCGAGATAAACGCGTTTAAAGTTTGAAGTAATTTTTTTGGGGGAAAAAAAAAAAATCAAAAATGTTTAAATGCAGTTTTAAGGAGCTGACAATTTTTACTTACAAATATTAGTCGGCGATGCCAGCTCCATACAGGCCACCTTCCTCTTTTTCGTAGAAACTGCTTTCTGCTGCCCTCTCTGCTCTGCGAGCCGTTCTGACAGCTTTTGATGATGCCGCAGCTTGAGTCTCTGATCGGTTCAATTTGTCTTTATTGCGAGATAGTGCGTATTCGTATGCGTTTTTGCCAATCGCAATACCCATCAAACCCATAATTTTAAGTATGGGTATAAAACCGTCGTTGAAGAGGCACGTTGCAATGAAATTGGCCACTTCGATGGTGCGTGCGCCTGAGTTGATGTGTTTGGGCGAAAGTGACCAAAGAACAGAATTGTAGGACTCATTGGAATTCTGAGTTTCAGATCCAAGGCATCTTTCAAGCAAATTATCTGCCGACAGCGCTTCGTAAGCTGGTTTTATTACCTCCATCACCTTCTTGTCGAGAGGTGCATACGTGTGGTGAAAGCTATCTAACGTACCTTCAGCAGCTGCTTTCTGCCATGCGCACCAGCTTGACACACCGGTGGGGCAATTTTGGTGTTGCAGTTTATCATCGGTGGAGCACTTATGGTAAAAAGTGGCCCAAATTTCCTTTTTCATATCCTCCACGGAGTCAGGATGACAGCGGATCGCAAGGCCATAATATGTGGTCAACTCGGATATTAATTTATCGGTGAGCTTGCCCGCACCTTTGCCTCCAATGCCCTTATTTTCTTTTTTTATTTTTCGAAGTCGCGTGCCCATTCGCTTCTGCACATGCCCAATGCATTCTTTCTTTTCCACTATAGGGTCACCGTCATAGGGTTCGACATCTAATACACCTTTGAAGGTCTGCGAATCACCATCGCCGATATACTTTACATATTTTATGCCGTGTGTTTCAAACGACCTGGAGAACATCTCTATTACAGCGTCCACCTCCATTTTCCCAGAGCTTCCTTCATGGTTTATGGTGCATTCTTCGTCATGAGTATCAAGCCAAATTTGGTAAGCCTCTGGCTCTTCTTCCTTCTTGTCTTCCCAATATTTGCATCTGTTACACAGACGAGATTTTACGACAGTGTCAACAATTTTTTTGGTATGCTTGGCAATCAAAGTTGTGACACCATAAAGGGAAGCAAAGCCACGCTTCTTCCAAGTCCCATCCCCCGACACAGTAAATAAAGTGGGATCGCACTCTGGATTCGCTTCGATCATAGCCTCTTTTTCTTCTCCAATAGCTTTTGAAATGACATGTTCGTACATGGCTTTTCCAGAAACGTACAAATTTTGTAGGATAGTATAGTACAGATTGTTGGACAAACTTTGTCCGAGGTCCATGAGGCCACAAAACATGGTTATACCTTTTGGCCCAATCCCTAAAAGCCGCATGGCAACAACCAAGCGTCGATTAATTTCACATGATTTTCCGATCATAGGTGACGAAGGAATATATGTTGTGCGTGGGCAGGCGCAGTTCAAAGCGATTTTAAATCCAACTCCATTTGGTGAGGCTTCTGAGAACTCAATTTTTTGCTTGCATGAGGCACAAATTACCAACGCTGACAACGTGGTAAACACAGAACAGAACTCGAGAATGCAATACTTCAAATTGTTTTTGATTGATACTTCGTCGTCTTCGTTATTCTTGAATTTCTTGGCCGATGTACTGGTATATTCAGAATCCTCTGATCTAAGATGCTGATTTCCACTAAACCCGCGTTTTTTAGCACGATTCTGACGCTAACTTGGGCGTTTTTTTATTTTTTATTACTTTTCCGATCCATTTTACAAAAATCACAATAAATTTATGAAAAATTTACTTTTCCGTTCACTGAAGCGCACGCGTCTGTTGCTCAACTCTATACAAACTGAACTAAATGATGCTTTCAGTTGAACACCTGGACTCAAAAAATGCTTCAACCCCTAAAATAAGCAGAAATGTGTATTCGTATGCTTGTATGAATATGTGTGCAAACACGTTTTTACCTAACAATAAACATTTTCAACGGAATTCGGTGGTTACTTTATGCCGCTTCGTTCGAAAATGAGTCGAAAAAAATAGCTCATTTTGACGAAGACCTTGCTTCACAAAAAAGGCTGTATCTTCTAAAGTATTTCGAATTTCTAAAAATCCTTTTAGGGGCATATTCACAACTACCCAAGCTATAAATAAATGCAAAAAAAAAGTCCAAAAAAAAGTTGCTCAATGAGAAGACCCCCTTAATAGCTACTTCGTTGATTGTACATATTTAATGTCTAAAAAACTTCTAATATTTTATTCACATTTGAGATAATTTGAAGAAAACTAATTCAGGTAATTTTAATGTATGTTTCTTACAAATATTGCTATTACATTTTTGTATTATAGTTTTTGATACGTCTAAGCTTGAACAATTACAGTGGTTTTTTTTTAATAATCTTTTGTTCTAAGTATTCTACAGGAAATTTCTAATCTATTTCTTATTTTTGTTTTGTTAACCCTAGAAAGAAAACCTTATTTGAAGAGATAGTTAAAAGCATACGTTGTTATGACGTAGGTTATCTTTCTAGGGTTAGTATTGGTTTGGGAAAATATTCTTTCGACATTTGCTGTGGCAGCAGGAGTTTTAGGTTTTCCTGAAACCAACTTTTTTAAAAATGGAAAAGCTTCATCGGCATAAAATTGGTGCAAATAGGGAAATGAGGTTGGTCCATGTTTAACGTTCAATGCATGAAGTTGGCTGAAGTTCAAAGCAGGGCTGCTTTAAAAAAGCATTTTTTAAAAAATGAAAACTACATCAAATTTTTTATTTTCATGAAGCTGCAGTTTACCCTGAAAAACTGCACGAATAATGGAAAAACTACATTTTTCTTTAAACAATTGCCAAACTGCTCACAGATTAAAAAACTGGCATTTGCAGGCAAAACTGCCATTCTGACAATACTGGCTGTGCTTTAAATTTTAAGTCAGTATACTTTGAGCGTTCTTGCGTCGCTGTTATATTTATGAAATAAATATTTTGCAATGTTTAAGAAAAGTTGCTGTGCACAATTTTTAGTTTCGGAAAGTTTTCATTGTAAATCACAACGCATGGTTTGCTTTCGTACAGTAACAGAGAAACCAACGAACTTGAGAGCTTCCTCTTTTTTGAAGTCGGTTAAAAAAAAAAACAATACATTCTATTCATCACATCTACATTTTTTTTAAACTTTTCGAAGTTAAAAAAGTGAAAAGCAAACATAAAACTAAAAAATAAATCTTTATATTGAAAATACATTACTCGACAATATTTCCTTGCACCAAATGTTGTGGGAGCTTTTAACAACATCCTGTTTCAGTGTAAATCTGTGCACTCGGAAAGATCTATTTGCAATTGTTTAGACCGTGCGTTGATCACCACTGCTTTATACTTATATAAATTATATATATAATTTATATATATATAAAAACTATACATATACTGAATTTATATACATACATAATATATATATACCTATTATTATATTGTGAAATAACAAATTAAATGTGTGATAATTTAATAATAAAGTATTAGTATTTCAACCACAGCGACGCACAGTGTAACCGTTTCATGTAAGCTGTGGCCAAAATTATTTGCAGTTGCCGCAGAGCAACGAAATTTGGTATAGATGACTTTTTCGACAAATCGGACAATGACCACGCCTACTTCCGATATAAGACAAAGTTAAAAATCGATGCATCCTTGGATTCCTTCAATATTTTTTAAAATAATTTCATATTTGGTCTAAAATCACTTCAAAAAACATTTGTACAAAAAATGGCTATAATCAGACCATTATTTGGGGTACCCTCCATATAAACCGAATTTTAAATATCTCGTATATTTAAAAATAAATATTTTATTTTATTATAATCACACTCAAATATTTTCAGTATTATAGCACTGGTCTTTACTAAAAATGGGCTGGAAAACTTAAATTCTTAAGACCCGAGTTCTTTTATCATAATTACTTAATTTGAACAAAATAACATAGAGAACTTTATTTTCTCCTAACTCAATAGCCCGAATTGATACATTGTTTGGGATACCCCATATAACCCTCGTTTTTGAAACACTTTCACTTCAACATTTTATAAAAAAGGCGTTTGTCCAAATAAAGATTCCTTATAAAATATGCTAACTTCCTTTTGTGCTACTCCAATTTAAACCAAATTTTCAAAACACTAAATTTTCAACACAAAAAACAATTTGAGATCATTTATATAAAAAATTTAAAAAATAAATGGAATAAATAAATAAAAAAAACTTATAAGAATTTCTGTAGGTAATCTGTTTCATCCGAAGTGTCACTTGAAACAAAATCTTCAAAATTTATATCAGAAATGAAGCTATTATGAACATCGGCATCTGTACTTTCTTCTACAATATATGGCAATAAATCTTTATAATCATTTTCTTTTGTTTTGGCAATATGTCTGTTCGAGAAATAAGAGGATCCGAATTTATCAGCAATGCAGCCATAAGATCTCGATTGCAATTTTCCCTTAAATTTTTCCTAGTGTGACCTAATCGATGTTTTCTAGATTCCTTATGATTAGATTCTAAGGCGTCTGCAGGTAAAAGTCCAATTAGTAAATTAGCATTTTGAATTATTTCACATCCATGAATCAATATTTTGTGGATAGTTATTGGCATATTATACCAGGGATAATTATTGATATATATTTTAAAAGTATCCTTTAAAAGTGTACTGAACTTTGTAGTATTTATTTTTTTGCCGCTTGACAGTATTCTCAGAATCAAACTGAAATTTTTTAGTAAACAAATATTTATGTTTGTTATTTCATACACGATTTCAATATTTAAAAAAAACCTTCTGGCAGTATTGCCATCGTTTGAAGTGCCATATCCTGTTTGTACTTTGTCAATAATAAGACCCATTTTATCTCAAAACTCTTTTTGTATTTTATTTGTTGTCTAAAAAAATTCGTTTGTTTTCTTCGCCGCGTACCTGCCAGCATTTGAGAGGCATCCTGTATGCAATATGAATTAGGCATTCAAAAGTTTTAATCCATCCATGCAATGTAGATAATCCATTTTGTAGATGTCTTTCGCCTATAGTTCTTTGCATGCAATGAAAAGAATTTATTACAGATGGAGTCGCTCTACATAGTGCCAAAACGTTTGTAACTGCACCATCAATCATTGCTAAATACAATTTAAAATTAATTTGAACGTTAACATCAATAACTTTTGTTTAAAATGGCAGAAGTTTTTCTATTTGCTCCATTAAATCCATTTCTACATTATGAATTAATGAAGGTTTTTCTTGCATAAAAAAGTTTAAAAGGTCTGCAAAATAACACAGATGATGGGGTTTTGTTCAACCATACTTTTCCCTGGCTATCAATATTAGTCATTTTCAGAGTAACCATTGCTACAATAAACAAGAATTCATCAGTCATGTTTTCATAGGAACATTTTTGTTTGTAAACACTATGACCGGAACTACCATCAAAGCCATATTTCCATTCGAGAACACAACTAATATTATTTTTTATTTCAATAATTTTTAATAAACTGGAAGCAGTTTGATTAAGCAAGTTCTGCATTCTTACTTCAACTGATACTTCTGAAACTATAATAGGCTTTGGTATATGGTAATTTTTGTGTGTTTCAATTATTTTGTAAACAGGAAAATATTCAGGATGAAGACTGTTTACAACAGAATGCAATATTCTATAACGCCTTACCGATAATTTGAAGTCATAATATAGGCCAAGTGCTTGAAATGGTGTCAGACATTGATTAGTCGACTCAATAAGTTTCCTTTTGGCTAATAAACTCGCTGCACTTTCAATTTCTTTTGGTGATTCCTTATTGACTATTTGCTGAACTTTCGGCGCTTTGTTCGACTGGATGCTTCTTCGAAATTCACTGGTTTTGTACCCCCCTTTTGTTTCAGTTTTTTTAAAAGTATTAGTATCTTGTGTGTCCGATTTATTCCGTATACCTCTACTGGTACTGGGTCCCTTGAATTTATGTAATTAACTTTATATAAAATATTTCAGGTTAACTTTAACTCGAATTCTCCAGAGCGCTAAAGTTTAAATCTAAAGAAGCCAACTTATTGTTTCTGGAGAATCTGAGTTAAATTACTAAAACGCGAATGAACTTACATCATCTAACCTGTCAGTAAAACAAATAGGAGGAGATTGTAGCCAATCACGATGTTTTGTTTCGAATGCAGATGATTTTCGATGCACGGCTTTAAGGGAGTATTCCTGGTTGGAAGGCTGTTTTTGTACCCTTCTTGAGAAACTTCTCATTTGAAAACGGGAAGAGTTATTTAAATTCTGTTTTTTTATTGTATTAAGAACATATCAAATTAAATAAATAATTTTTTTTCCTTTGTACGAGGGCTGTTCAAAAAGATGTCGGCCTTCAAAGTTGGGCGTCGAAAAAAAAGGTATGCTGCTTGCGGCCCGCATAACTCGACTTCGGATCATCTGAAATAGGAAAAGTAAACGGCGTTAGATTTAGTAAAAATGTAGTTCTAATCCCTACCTAAATCATAATTTTGCGATTATTTTTTACAAATTGGCGGTCATTGAAAAATGAAAAACCGATTTGGGTCTTTTTTTTTTGTAGTTTAGTGTAAAAAAAAAAAAATAGTAAAAAATTGTTTAAAATTGTGATTTAAGTAGGGATCATAATGGTGACAATTCTGGGTCGATTGCATTTTGTTTCATCGAACTACGGGCGCAATCTGGGCCTCAAGCTCGAAAAACGTGGTTTCGAGACAAATGCGTTTAATTTTGAAGTTATTTTTTTGCATCAAAATGAAAAATTTGCATCAATATGAAATGAAAAATTTGAGCATGTAGTTTTAGAAACTCGATAGTTCTGCGCCAATTGCACTTGGTTTCATTAAAATCGGTTCAGTAGAATCGGAGAAAAGTGACTTCGAAGTTCAAAAACGTTATTTTGAAAAAACTCATAGAAAATTTTAGGCAATAAAACATTTTTTTTTTTTGTGAAATTCTTACATATATCAATCTGCAATGACAGCCCCAAAAGAACTGCTTCCTCTTCTTCAAAAAATGAGGACTCAGCGACTCTTGTGCTCTTCGGGCAGTTCTACCTTCTTTTGATGCTGCCAGAGCTCTGGCTTCGGACCTTTTCAAACGATCTTCGTTCCGAGACATGGCGAAATAATATGTGACGTTGCCCATCGGGATGCCCATTAGGTTCATTACTTAAAGTATTGGCAAAAAACCTTCGTTAAATATTACAGTTGCAATATAATTGGCAATCTCAATAGTGCGTGCGCCGGTGTGCGTATGCTTCGGTGCGAATGACCACAGCACTGCGTTGAAAGTTTCGTTGCTGTTTTGAGTTTCGGAGCCAAGGCATCTGTTCAACAAATCATCTGCTGACAGTGCTTCGTATATAGGTTTGATTGCTTCCTGGACTCTTTGATTTAGTGGTGCATACGTATGCTTGAAGCTGTCGATTGTCCCTTCTGCTACCGCATTTTTCCAGGCGCACCGGTCGGACAGTTTAGGTGCTGTGGAGCTTCATCAGTCGAGATTTTGTGCAAAAACGTTGCCCAAACAGCCTTCTTCATGTCAGCAACAGACTCTGGATGACGACGAATAGCGAGGCCATAATATGTTGTTAGTTCAGAGATGACTTTATCTGTGAGTTTGCCTGCACCCTTGCCGCCAATGCCTCTGTTCGCTTTTTTGGCCTTGCGGAGTCTGGTGCCCATATACATTCTTTTTTTTTGACGATTGGGTCGCCATCGTACGGATCGTCGTCTATAATAGCCTTGAATGTTTTTGAGTCGCCATCGCCGATGTACTTGCAGTATTTTACGCCATGCTTTTGGACTGATATGGCAAACATTTCCTTTTTCGCATCCACCTCCATCTTCCCAAAGCTTCCTTGATGGGATGACGGCATTCCTCTTCGTGGTCTTCAATCCAAATTTCATATGCCAGTGGGTCTTCTTTTTTTTTAGCTTCCCAATACTTGCAACTGTTGCATACGCTGGACTTTACAACAGAGTCGACTATTTTTTTACTGTATTTGCCGATCAACGTTGTAGCGCCGTATAGTGAAGAAAAGCCACGTTTTTTTCAAGTGCCATCACCTGATACGGTAAACATTGTTGGGTCGCGCTGTGGATCGGCTGTGACCATGGCATCTTTCTCCTCTTTCGCGGCTTTTGAAAAGTATCCATAGATCGCGCTTGCAGCTGTATGAAAGTTCTCCAGGGCGGTGTAGTATAACGAGTTACCCACACCTCTGCCAATATCCATGAGGCTAAAAAACGCCTAAAAGCCTCATGGCAAAAATCAAGCGCCGATTCATCAAACATGATTTGCCAACCAAAGACGGCGAAAAAAATGTATGTAGTGGTCGGTCAAGCGCAGTGAATACTAATTTTGAATCCAATTTCGTACGGCGATGCTTCTTATAAGCTTTTATTTAACTTGCTTCGTTCGTATGTATGTATGTCCGCAAATCTTGCAAACAATTTTTCGACAGCTTGTGGGCCTCCGATTAAGCTAAAATTTAGCATACATGTGTAAGCCCGGTGACAATACAATATTATGAAACTTTATTTGCCACACCCTCTTTTACCGCCCACAAATCAATAAAAATGCTGTATCTCGAAAACTACTAAGCCGATTCAGATGAACTTTTGGTAGTAAATTTCCTTCAAGTAGAAAATGGGGTTTAAGAAAAAAATTTGACCACACACCTTTTACCGCCCACAAATTAATATATCTCCAAAATTGCCGGGCTGTTTCAGCTGAAACTTTGGCAGTAAATGTCCTTCAAGTATTGCATGGGTTAGAAAAAAATGTTGCCATACCCTCTTTTACCGCCCGGAAGTCAATAAAAATGATATATCTCCAAAAATACTGGGCCGATTCAGGTGAAAATTTGGCAGCACATTTACATCAAGTAGAAGATAGGGGCTTAAAATTGGCCACACCTCCTATTCCCGCCCACAAATCAATTAAAATGCTATATCATAATAAAGTATATTATGCAATAAATAATGTTAATGGTATAAATCATGTTAATATGTACTGTTTAGGTTAATGGTATAAAAAATTAAAATGATATATGTAAGGCTTTCAAAAAAAAATATGTTCATAATAAAACTGTAAGGCTAAAAAGTAAAAAATAAAAAATATATTAAAAAAAAATTTTTAAAAAAGAAGCTTTTATTTAAAACCAAAACGTGAACTAAAAAGAAGAAATAAATTTCAGTGACATTTGTCATATATGTATATAGTAGGTATATTCTAGATTCAGAAGAACCTCTCTCTTGGTTACCCATCATTATAATAAAAGCGTACGTAAATAGGTAAGTTCTATGGACGTATATAAATTTAGAAATTTTCAAAATGTACATAAAATACATTTAAATTTTAAAAGCTTAAGGCACTGATATTGTGCAGTAAACCTGCATAATTGATTGCGGTTTATATACAAGATAAGCCTACTAACAGATTCAATTCCACTGATATTGTGTAGTAAACTTGTAAATTTTTTTCTTTTCAGTTAACGTTTTGGTTTTAAATAAAAGCTTATTTTTTAAAAATTTTTTTTTTATATATTTTTTAAACTCGATTTTCCCTTCACATTTGGCACGTATCACCAGATTAGCAATCGCCGAGAAAACTGTATAAGACTCCAAAATGCAATTCTCCGTTTTGTTGTCAATGCTTACGTCTTCGTTTTCATTATTTTCAAATTTTTTTGCCGATGTACTTGTGAATTCGGTGACCTCATCTCTTTCGTGTTGGTTACCACGAAACTGGCGTTTCAAGGGACGAGTTTTTCGATTGCCACCAGTGTTTCTTTTATTTTTATTTGTATTACTTTTTCTATCCATTGTCTTTAGCACAAACAAAAATTTTTATAAAACTGTACTTTTCAAAACTGTATGCGCGCGCGCGTCCGGTTTATAACTCAATTCAAAGTGAACCAAACGCTGCTAACATTCGAATACCTAAGTGTATAATTCGAATACCACTCTAAAATGTGTATTCATTTATTTTTAAAATGCGCATACAAAAAAGTTATTACCTACTAAAGAACGCGTTGAACGAAATTCAGTGGTTGCTTCAAACCGTTGCATTCAAAAAGTAGCCAAATTAAGCAAATCGCATTTTAGCGAAAACATTTCTGGACAAAAAAGGCCATATCTTTTAAAGTATTTCGAATTTCAAAAAACCTTTTAAGACGATATTCTTAAATATCCAAGCTATAAAAATATGAAAAAAAATAGAAAAATCAACCAGGAATACTCCCTTAATTCTTGATTAAATTTAAAACAATAAAGTGCACTTGGTTAAGAGTATAATCACTTAAACAAGGCACTGAATAGTAAGAATTTAAAAATGTTTCTATATTCTCCTCTTGCTTTTTAATTGTACAATCAATCCTTGATTGTTTCCATAAATTGAAAACATATCTAATAAAAAGTGGTGGTGGCATTTCTAAAACATTGTTTTGTTAGCAAAAAATAAATTCACTCAATGTGAGGAATATTTCACCTTTTATATTTTAAAACTGGTTACCTCCACTGCACTGAGTACTTTTACTTGACAAATATGGTAACTTTGAAAGACTTTGATTTAATTAGGTAAAAATACTTTTTTTATTTTAAAGATAACGGCATAAACCATATGTTTTTGACAATCAGAAAGACTGATGTCAAAAATATTTCGCGTCCTAAAACTATGCAGTTCAATTTTTTAAAATGGTATGCATTCAAAAAGTTTGTAATATTAATATTTAAGGGGACTCTATTTTGGATAAATAAGTACGGGTTAGACCAACTTGGAAATAACTGTACCCAATTTTACGCATGTTTTAAGTGAGCGGATTTTTTGTTACAAAACTTGATTTGATCATATATACTCTCATTTAAAATGTTCTCTCTCTGACTCATAAACTATATAACACTTTTAATAGCTTTACACGTTGAGGGTTGTATTGGAAGTGGTTGTATTTGTGGGCGGACTACGCCTTTTTTTTTTTGTATATTTCGCAGTTTCGATGCAACTTTCACACAAACCAAATCTTATATATGCACCTCAATTATAAGCCATTTTATAGTATTTACACTGTTGTGGGTTGTATGGGAGGTGGGCGTGTTCGTTTGTTTTACTGTTTTAACTGTTTTAAAAAAAAATATCATTTGTTCAGGAATTTGGGTGCATATGAACATGTGTACCAAGTGTCATGTAATTATCTCAGCTCCTTCCGATAATTCCACGCTTACGGACCACATCTTTTCAGGTGACATGTTCGGGAGTAGGTTCATTAAAATTTTTTTTTTCTTGTGTTAATACCCAAGGAATTAAAAATTAAAAAAATACTTTTTTCTATATAAATATTACTCCTTTAAGCCTAAACAATTTTTTCCCAAAATGAAATAACGTGATTTTCTGTGTAAATTTTACCAAAAATTACCCTAAAATACCCTTAACGAAAAATGACGTAAAAATAAAACAACGCAAAATCGCACCTCCATCTTTTCTTTAATGTGGTGAGCTTAGTGCAGCTGTCAGGGTGAAGCGGATAGAGAGGCCAATCTAAAGCTGGTGATAACTTGGGTCAAGACAAGGAAAAAGTCGTAAGGGAGGGGGTCTATTCTCATCCTCTTCTAGTTATAAGTAAAAGTATGTAAAAGTGTTGAATTTTAAGGTAATATCACTTTTTACGCAATAACTTTAAACGTATGATAGCTACGCAAGATTTAAAACCAGTTTTGGAAACTAAATTAAACAAATTGATTAATAATGGAAACTAAATAAAGTTTTTTTTGTACGCTAAAGAAATAAGAGTTCATCAAACTGAAAATATATTTTTTTTAATTAGTTTGAGTGCGATTTTCTCGAAATATTATCTGAAAAAGATTTTTTTTTTTACTTCATTTTATACTCTCAAGTGATCCCTAAAATTGTTTCATACGAAGTTTTTACCTATGAACAACAGATTATATGATTTGGAGTTTTAAATTGTGCTCAAAATTCCTATGTAAAGCAAAAACGCGCATATTGGTATGAAAACAAAAGAGAGCAAGAATACCTATCACTCTGATGTTTTTATTGTACAATCGGCAGAATGAGAGAGAAATTAAGACATTTTAATTAACGTTATAAACTTAGAGAAATTAAGATATATTAATTTCCGTTCGACTTGTCACTTCTTCCTAGTACATTATAAAGGTACAAATCGAAATTTATAAAACTATGATGAAACAATTAAAAACTTCCTCAAATTTTCATATTTCTTCTCTTTGAGATCAATTTGTGGACATATTTTGTATTAAATGTCCCAATATGTCGCAACAATAAAAAAATCTAGCTAATTCTACATCCATAAAAATTAAGTTAATTGGAATTGGTTGAGAGTTTGTCAAATTATTTGATTTGAAGTATATTTATTTTACTACAAAATCACAAAAATAACTATGTTTTGCTTGTTCTTACTTGCACAAAACTCAGTTCAGGCAAAACAGCATGAAAAACAACGATTTTGTTCTGTTTTTAACAGATAAATGCTTAAATTTTAAAATTTAATTTGTTAGATTTATAATTAATCAAACTTTTATATTATTATCAGTTATAATAAAAGGGTACTTTAATACAATCGATGGCATCGGCGATGATTTCATACATATCTTTACATTTTAATTAAATATTAAAATTTCTGTGCTCTCCTCTACTGTGCTCTAGCACAAGTATAATATTGTAAAACTTATTTCATAAAAATAACCCAGAACTTTTCGAGTTTTACCAAAATTTTCATTTAAATTTTATATAATAGAAAAGATTGCTGCTGTGTGTATTTTTTTGGTATTCTTTGTTGTTGGTATTTTGCTGCGCAGAGTCGCACGGCTGAGAGCCGAGCACCACAACTGTTCAAACGATATTTCTACCATTGAGCGTAGAGTCACAAGATGAATGACAGAAAAATTAACGCTTGAATTTTTGTTCAACTCTTGATTTTCCCTCGCTATATAATTTTCATACCGCGGGCTATATATGCAATCGATTCTAAAGGAGTACACTCTAAAAACGTCACTCTTAAAAATCATCCAAAGCGTCTTATTAATTTGTAAAGTTTTTTTTAATTGAGAATAAATTAAACAAAATTTATTTTAATCATGTTATAAATATCGTACTCAGATCGAAAAAATTTAGATATCAAAAATGTTTCTTCAAAATCCGAGAAAAAATTTAAAAAAAAAATCTATCACTTTTTTGTGTTGGTAAAAAATTGTAAATCACAAATTTTTCTTCAAAATCGGAAGAAAAAGGGTTGAACGAAATAATGTAAATTTTAATTAATTTAGTAAAAACCAAAACAAAACACATACATGCACATAGTGTCCAAAAGATTTTTTTGAGAAAATAGACAACGTCGCAATTGTCGCAAAACCTGTTTTCATGCACATACTCATTAAAATATTATTCTCTCGGACGGCATGTCATCACTCTTCGAAATCAATATTTTTTCGAAGTGCCCAAATACAGGAAGGGGTTTTCATGCGATTTTCACGAAAAATTTTTAAGCAAACAAAATTTCTATAATTTTTTTAGCAGCTAAGAACTTAGATATCAAAAAGTTTTCTTCAAAATCAAAGGAAAAATTTTTGAACAAGAAAAAAATGTCTATCATTTCCTTAGCAGCTAAAAATCACCGCAAAAAAAAAACCGCAATAATTCTGTCAATTACATTCCTTTGCATAGAAAGAAATTTTGATGCCAAAAATGTTTTTTCAAAATGGGAGGGTTTGAACAAAAAAATTATCTCTCTTAAGACGCTAAAAAATTGTAGATGAAAAATTTTTCTTCAAAATCAGAAGAAAAAGGTTGGACGAAATTTCAATAAATTTGGCAAAAACATAAACACACGTAGCATACGAGTAGCTACCCTATAGGAACAAACTGACTTGTTTTTAAGAGCATCTAATTAAAAAACTAATTTAAAATAAACTAGTATATGAACTACTTTGAATTATATAAAGGCGGCATCCACTTCAATTCTAAATAGTTTTTATTGCATTATATATGATGTAATTGAAATACTACTAAAAAACAAGTGGTTGATAAACTACTTTGAAATATATTAAGGCGGCAACTACTCTAATTTTGAAATGTTTTAATTGCAAATTTTTATTAGATTACAAGTTTATATATATTTAACCATGTTATTTCATCAAATATTATTAACTTTAGGCTTCACTAACATTTTGTTTCAAAAAGACATATTTTTTATTTACTACATTGAACTGCAAAACCGACGTGGTAAACACACTTTAAAACTGATAAACTGCCTCAAAACCCTGTGAAACTATTAAAAATTCTTTATTATTTAAGATATTCAAATAACAAACTGGCAGTGTTTAGCAAACATTGCACTCTGGACTCTGTACGGAAATTGATGCATTGCTTAACCATTCAGCAAACATCTCATCACTTCACTATCTTCTCATCACACTATGATTTATGTATTTTCAAAACAGTCAAATAAATGATCTCTTTGATGTTAGAAATTTGAAATTTGTATGCTTTTAAATTCATCTCCAGTAAGTGGAATATTTAATACTTTTCAATTGGTTATTTTAAAGTTATTAAAAAAATAGTTTCAACATAACTAATTTAAGAAGAAGTAGTTGAAAATATATGCAGACGAAAGTCAATTGACTTATTTAGCGGACATCACCATACAAAATATGTTAGTTCGTTCTATGGAAAAAAGTCAGAATTTCAACTAGTTGAGGTTGGTAAAAAACTACTTTTTCAACTACTTTAAATTAGTTGATTTTCCTACAGGGTATATAAGTTTCTATAGAAATAAAATGCACACACACACATGCACATTGTGTCAAATTGTTGTTTTTATTAGAAAATAGACAACGTTTTTCAACTGTCGCAAGACCTGTTTAAGCTGGCGCTCAGCATAATTTTATTCTCTCGTATGGCCTCTCTCATCACACATCGAAATTCATATTTTTTCGAAGAGTCCAAGTATAGGCAGGGGTTGATCAAAAAGTTTTCAACATGAATAAAATTCCTACAATTTCCGCAGCTAAAATTTTATAGATAAAAAAAATTTTTCTTCAAAATCAGAGGAAAAATTTTTGAACACAAAAAATTTCTCTCATTTTCTTAAGCGTCTAATTATTCATAGATCAAACATTTTTCATCAAAATCGGAGGAAAAATTTTTAAACAAAAAGAAAAAATCTTTCATTTCTGTGGTAGTTTAAAATTTAAAGATCTTCAAAATTAGGCATTTTTGTCCTAGATAAAAGTTTCTATCATTTCTTTAGTAGCTTTAAATTTATAGGAGAAACATTTTTTCAGAAACAGAGTAAAAGTTTTTTTTTAAAAAAAAGCTATCATTTCTTAAGCAGCTTAAAAAATTAGATACCAAAAATTTGTCTTTAAAATCGAAGAAAAAAATTTCCATTATTTCTTTAGTAGCTGAAAATTTATAGATCGAAAATTTTTCTTCAAAATCAGAAGAAAAATGTTTTAACGATGTTATTAATGTAAATGTCATTAAATGTAGCCAACCAAAACAAAACACTGCGTCCAGCTAAAAAATAAACATATACATCAATGCAAATAATAAGAGCAAACAAAAACACATGCTCAGTTTTCTTACAATACCATTCCTAAGGTCTCTCATCGCTTCGGCACTTCGGCTTTTTGAGATTCGAACACAGATTCGAACATATTTTCGAATCCACCAAGTCGGCCGGTTAAACATTTTCTGCAAAAGGGGAAAAATTGTCTGGTGAATTCTCTTTAGAATATACCCTCCTTCAAGGAGGCCTACGTGGTGGATTTGAAATTATGTTCGAATCTCAAAATGACGAAGTGCCGAAGCGATGAGAGATCGTACGAATGGTATTGTAAGCAAATTAAGCAGCAAACTAAAATCAACTCAAACAGATTTTTGCGGCAATTAAGAAATATCGATGGATTGCAGTTTCTAATTGGCTATTTTCTCAAAAAATATCTATTTGACACAATAATTATTTGCATGTGTTTTGTTTGCTCTTATTATTTCCATGTAGGTATGTATGTTTTGTTTTTAGCTGGGCGCAGTATTTTGTTTGGGTTTAAATGAGTTTATTGAATTTTACATTTAATTAATTCGTTCAAACATTTTTCTTCTGTTTTAGAAGAACAATTTTTGATAACTAATTTGTTAGCTGGTAAAAAAATATAGACATTTTTTCTATTTCAAAAATTTTTCCTCTGATTTTGAAGAAACTTTTTGATCTTTAAATTTTTTGCTACCAACTAAATGAGAGAATTTGTTTTTTTTTAATTTTCGTGCGATTTTACAGGATTTTAAATTTTTGACCTAAAAAATTGTAGCTTCTACATTAATGATGAAAATTTTTTTGTTCAAAAATTTTTCTTATATTAATTTTAAGCTTATTTCATAGAAATTTTATTTCTCTTTGAAGAAAAACTTTTGATCTCTATATTTTTAGCTATTCGTACCAAAGAAATGATGGAATTGGTTTTTTATCTATACAATTTTTTATCCATATATTTTTATCTATAAAACTACCAGCTACAGAAATGATAAAATTTTCTTTTGTTCAAAAAATTTTTCCTTCGATTGTGATGAAAAATTTTTGATCTATATATTTTTATCTGCTAAAGAAATAATTAATTTTTTTTAAAAAAATGTTCCTCTGCTTTTGAAGCACAATTAAAAAAAAAAAAAAAAAAAACGAAATGGCCATCTCAGCCCTTGAAAGGACTTTGACCGAGCTTCTTATGATCAATTGTGTTGTGTGTGATGTGAAATGTTTGCAAACAAATGATCGAGAACTGAACCTACATGTTTTACATGAGAGGTGACGGCCGAACAGAAAACTTAATTCAATTGAAAAAATTCTCAATGTCAGATGGAGGATTCGTACCTGGGTTCTCTGGCGTATGAGTCACACACTCTACCCACTACGCCACGGCCGCCACAAGAAGAATAATTATTGATCTATAAAATTTTAGCTGCTAACGAAATGATACAAATTTTTTTCCGTTCAAAAAAGTTTCTTCTATAATTTTTTAGCTAAGCAATCATAGAAATTTTTTATCAAAAATTTTTTGCTCTGAAGAAAATTTTTTTATTTTTTAATTTTTAGCTTAGTCGTTAGCCGGAAACTACGCCACCTTGTTTCCCGGTTCACACCTGTGAATGAAAAATTGGTCACGATCCGCATCAAGGCAAAATTTTTCTACATTAGCCTTATTTGCGCGCACGCCCCGACGGAGGAAAAGGACGAAGCCGTCAAGGACGCTTTCTACGCTAGTCTTGAGGACGTATACGACCACCTTCCGGTCCATGACGTGAAAATAGTCCTCGGCGATTTTAATGCGAAAGTCGGAAGGGAAGGCATCTTTGGCCCCACTGTCGGTCAGTTCAGTCTTCAAGACACCTCCACGAAAAACGGTCTAAGACTGATCGACTTCGCCGCGGCACGAAACATGATAGTTAGTAGCACCAGATTTAAGCACCTCGACATCCACAAGGCCACCTGGCTGTCTCCGGATCAAAAAACGTGAAACCAAATTGATCATGTTGTAATCGACGGAAGGCATGCCTCTAGTGTTCTAGATGTGCGTACATTTCGGGGGGTCAATATTGACTCCGACCATTATCTTGTTGCAGCCAAGATCCGCATGCGATTATGCAATGCGAAGAACATACGCACAGGAATGCAACGAAAGCTATATGTCGCTAAGCTGCAATTACAACGGACTGCCGAAGTCTACTCCGCTCAACTCTCGGTTAAGTTCAACCAACCAACCTCTGGACTCGACGACGCTGGCGGGCTTTGGGCGCATATATCCTACTCCATGCGCGCTGCCGCTGAAGAAGTCATTGGTTTCCGGCGCCCGCAACCTCGGAACCAATACGATCAGGTACGATCAGGAGTGTCGCATCGCGACAGCAGTAAAAAACGCCGCATACAGAAAAACGCTGCAGTCAGCTGCAACGCGAGCCGTGCGAGAAAACTACCGCGAAAAGAGGAAGGAAGAGAGGCGCCTTTTCAGACGCAAGAAAAGAGAGCAGGAAAAGCATGAGCGTGAGGAACTAGAGGTATATCAGGGCAAGAAGGATGCACGAAAATTCTATCAACAGGTTAAGCGTCTAACCCAAGGTATCAAGCCCGGAGCGTCCACTTGCAGAGACGAAAATGGAGATCTGAATACGGATACACAGTGTGTGCTTAGATTGTGGAGACAGCACTTCTCCAATTTACTTACTGGCGACGATTCCACCAACGCCGCTCATCGAGAGCGCAGTGCAGTGCCACCAATCGACGATGACGGAGTGAAAGTATCACCACCTAGCCATGAAGAGGTTCGAGTTGCTATCCAACGACTCAAAAACAATAAAGCAGCGGGTGCTGACGACCTGTCAGCTGAATTGTTTAAAACCGGCGGCGATGAATTGATAAGGCGCATGCATCAGCTCATCAGCAAAATATGGCTAGCAGAAAGCATGCCCGACGATTGGAACCTCAGTGTACTGTGCCCTATACTTAAGAAAGGAGACCCTACAATCTGCGCTAGTTATAGAGGTATCAGTCTTATTTCCATCGCATATAAGGTTCTCTCAAGCATACTGTGTGAAAGATTAAAGCCGATTACAAAAACACTGATTGGACCTTATCAGTGTGACTTTCGACCTGGTAAGTCCACCATAGACCAGATTTTCACGCTACGACAAATCCTGGAGAAAACCCACGAAAATCAAATTGACACACACCATCTCTTTGTCGATTTTAAAGCTGCGTTCGATAGCCCGAGAAGGGGTTGCCTATACGCAACAATGTCTGAGTTCGGTATACCTGCAAAGTTGATTAGACTTTGCAGAATGACGTTGAGCAACACACGCAGCTCCGTCAAGGTAGGAAATGACCTCTCCGAAACCTTCAATACCGAAAGAGGTTTCATGCAAGGCGATCCACTGTCTTGCGATCTCTTCAACATCATCATGGAGGGGATCGTACGAAAGGCCGGTGTGCATCGTAATGGCACCATTTTCTATAAAGGTGTCCAGCTCCTTGCGTACGCTGATGATATTGATATTGTTGGCAGAACCAAGAGAGATGTTACCGCTGCTTTCGCCGCTATCGAAAAAGAATCAGCCAAAGTGGGTTTGACTATAAATGAGGGTAAAACAAAGTTTATGCTGTCTACAAACAAGGGATCGCGGCGTTTAGACTCCTACGTTCCACCCGGCAGCTATAACTTTGAAGTAGTCAAGCAGTTTGTATACCTTGGCACCGCCATTAATACTAAAAACGAAATCAGCCTGGAGATAAAGCGAACAACAATAATTGCTAATAGGTGCTACTACGGGCTCAGTAAGCAACTAAGTTCCAGAGCCCTCTCTCGATCGACAAAACTAACACTCTACAAGACGCTCGTTCTACCTGTGCTGCTTTATGGCGCTGAGGCATGGGTAGTTTCGCTAACTGACGCAGCCGCTCTGGGGGTGTTCGAGAGAAAAGTTCTTCGCAAAATCTTCGGTCCTGTTCGAGTCGGCGATGACTATTGCATCCGAATGAACCACGAGCTGTATGAGCTCTACGAAGACATTGACGTAGTTCGGCGTATAACTATGCAGCGTCTACGCTGGCTGGGTCATGTCCATCGTATGGACGACGAAGCTCCTGCAAAAAAGGTGCTCGAGGCGAGGGTCGCTGGTCAACGACGACGAGGGAGACCATGCCTCCGATGGATGGACCAGATTGAGGAAGCCCTAACCGCACTTGGTGTATCCGATTGGAGAAGGCGCGCGCAAAGCAGAGGCGCCTGGCGAGAGCTGCTGAGGTCAGTCGAAATCCGGACACGGGTTGTTACGGCCAGCTAAGTAAGTAAGTAAGTAATTAAAAAACTAGTCTAAAATAAACTAGTATATGAAGTACTTTGAATTATATTAAGACGGGATCCACTTCAATTCTAAATAGTTTTTATTGCATTATATATGAAGTAATGGAAATACTACTTAAAAACAAGTGGTTGATAAGCTACTTTGAATTATATTAAGGTGGCAACTTCTCTGACTTGGACATGTTATAACTGCAAATGTTTATTAGATTACAAGTTTATAAATATTTAACCATGTTATTTCATCAAATATTATTAACTTTAGGCTTCACTAACATTTTGTTTCAGAAACACATATTTTTTTATTTACGACATTGAGTCGTTTGTGTGGATACTGCGCCTGTTATTTAACACGAGCCAGCTTTTTGATGCTGAATTTCAAAATATGAGCTAAACAAGCGTGACAGCGGGATTTTCCACGCTTTGCAACCATCAATCATGGTCGATGGACACACCGATATTTTGCTTAGTGCTTATTTTAAGTGTCAAACGCAATGAAGTAATGGAGCAGACTCGACGCTACATAGGGAAAGGCGTGCGTCTTTACTATTGAAGTGATGAGGTGTTTGCTGAATGTTTAAGCAATGCATCAATTTCCGTACAGAGTCCAAATTGTGCAATTTTTGCTAAACAGTACCGGTTTGTAATGTGAATATCTTAAATAATAAAGAATTTTTAATCGTTTCACAGGGTTTAGAGGCAGTTTATTAGTTTTAAAGTGTTACCATGTCTGTCTTTTTATGTCTGAATTAAAAAATTTCTTCACACGGACCTATTGATTTTTTATGAACTTTAATTACAAAATATAAAATGGGCAAAGTTTTGGGGGTCGTAGTGCAAAAAAAGTTAAAAACTGAATTATTTTATTGAAGATGACCTCAAGGGTCAAAGACCTCTGACTACGGATTGTTAGCATTTTTAAGATCTTTCTAAAAATATACTTTTTTTCAAAATCGGACATCAAATAACCGAGTTATAACAAAAAGACCATTTTGGTTGTTAATGTAGACCACTTAAAAAAAATTTTTTCTGGTCTGAAATCCTCTCAATAGGATCTTTCAAAAAAGTCGGTAACAAATCAAATTTTTTTTTCTTCCATAGGGGTCGACCCGCCCTAATATACACAGCCAAATAAATGATCTTGTTGATGTATAGAAATTTAAAATTTTTGTGCTTTTATATTCATCTTCAGTAAGTGGAGTATTAAATAGTTTTCAATTGGTTATTTTAAAGTTAAAAAAATAATTTAAATTTAACTAGTTTAACAAGTAGTTGAAAATATATGCAGACGAAAGTCAATTGACTTATTTATCGGACATCACCATACAAAATATGTTAGTTTGTTCTATGGAAAAAGTCAGAATTTCAACTAATTGTGGTTGACAAAAAACTACTTTTCACCATACAAAACATCAGCGGACATCACCATACAAAATATGTTAGTTTGTTCTATGGAAAAAGTCAGAATTTCAACTAATTGTGGTTGACAAAAAACTACTTCTTCAACTACTTTTAAATTAGTTGATTTTTCTACAGGGTAGCTATGCTGCTTTTGTTTTGGTTTTTACTAAATTAATTGAAATTTACACTTTTTCGTTCAAACATTTTTCTTATGATTTTGAAGAAAAATTTGTAATCTCTAATTGTCGCTGCTTAAGACCTTTATTTTGGCAAAAGCTTTTCTTCTAATTTTAAAGAAAGATTTTTGATCTACAATTTCTTACCAACTTAAAAAAGTGATAGATTTTTTTTTTAAACTCCTTTTTTCTCTGAGTTTGAAGAGACATTTTTGATATCTAAATGTTTTCGATCTGAGAACGAAATTTATTACATGATTAAAATAAATTTTTTTGAAATTTATTCTTAATTAAAAAAAAAAACTATACAAATTAATAGGACGCCTTGGATGATTTTTTAGACAGTGTGACATTATTTAAATTTCTGGTTTTTGGCAGTGCCTACATTTGTTTTGAATTGATTTTAATGTAATGACTTTTATTCAAGCATGTATTCACACATACCAAAAATATGTATTACTTTATGATTACATGCGAAAATAATAATAAAAACCTAAATTAATATTTTCTTTTACTTATGTTGAGTTTAAAGTGAATCAAAAAGTTGAATTTGGTTTGTAAAAAGTCTTTACTTTTAGCTTTATTTAGCTCAAGACTGAAATGTCATTAGCTGGCGTGAAAAGAAAATACCTTTCTAAATTTTCAGCAGGATATGAAACTAACAATTTGTTGATATTAACTATTTCGTTAATGTGGTGAGCTTAGTGAAGCTGTCAGAATAGGGCTGTTAGTATACAGGGTGAAGCGGCTAGAGAGGTCAATCCAAAAGCTAGTGATTACTTGGGTCAAGACAAAAAAGTCGTACGGGAGGGGGTCTATTCTCACCCTCTCCTAGATTTAAATAAAAGTGTTGAATTTTAAAGTAATATCACTTTTTTCGTAATAACTTTAAAAGAACGATAGCTACGCTAGATTTAAAACCAGTTTTGATAACTAAATTTAACAATTGCTTAAAAATGAAAACTAATTAAAGTTTTTTTGTACGTTAAAGATATTGTGTAGGCAGTTTTTAAAAAATTCGTTCGCTGAACTTGAAAAATGTGAATGAAATTTTAAGTTTTCAAACTTAAATTTGCAATTTGAAACTGCAATTTATAAAATGTGAAATGTGAAAAAGATCTATTTAAAAAATCCTAAACATTTGTAGGACTTAAAGTTTTGAAGATATATTTGTTTTCCTACATGTCCGAATGACAAATTTTGATGAATTTTCCAATGTGTTAAAATATTTCTATTTTTTATTAAGTTTTTATTAAAATGACGTGCAAAATTTGGAAAATTCTGAATCGTCAAAATCACTTTTTGGACAAAAACGTCCGCTTCGACATGTAATCACCGAATGTTTACAGCTAAGAGCGCAATATCGCAAAGAACATAAATAACAGGAAATGTGAATATTTTAAATAAATTATTAAAAAATCGATGTGTTTCTCTTTAGTACCCTTAGACCACATAATAAACACTAGTACATTACATTTAAATACAGGTTCTCCCAGAATTTCGGGGTAGGGGGCTTTGACCACCCAAAACTCCCCCTGAATCCCCTGAATATTCCTAAACTTATTATATAAATATGAGCCCAGTACTTTTCAAGTATTACAAAAATTTTCACTTAAATTTTAGATAATAGTAAAGATTCCTGCTGTGTGTATTTTTTTGGTATTTCTTCGTTGTTGGTATTTTGCTGTGTATAGTTGCGCGGCTGAGAGCAAAGAGTATATATATTAAAGGAAGAGAACCCAATTCGCTCACTCAATTTTACTCGCTGAAAATCCAGCATGCAAATAAGACTCTTGGGGATGTGTTTTCGAAATCTGATATTCGAAAACATTTCTGCCGTTATTTGTGCAGTCGACGTTGTTGTTGTCAGATTCTATGAACTGGCTGAAACTGGTTTGACTGGTTTTTATAATAAATTCTGCACAATGTTTACATTTTGCATTATTATATTCTATACTGGTTTGACTGGTTTTTGTGTTATTGAAATAAATTTTCACAATGTTTACATTTTTGGCTGGACGGGTTTGCATGGATTTATTTCAATAACACAATTAGATATTTCAGATATTAGATATTATTTTCAGGATATGTATGAAAATAAATGCTTTTTTCCGAATTTCTTTGTTTTTAATTTTTTTAGGTCTGTATATTTCGCTTACGGGGGGAATATTATGTACTGATTTAAATACCTTTGAATTAAATAAAACAGGGGAACACGAACTTTGTCTGACCGATGTCACTTTTATTGTGATTAACTTAAAACTAACAAAGTTTTATACTAGGCAGCGAGAAGCGCTGCCCAAAAGAAAAAAGAAAAAAAACAAATGGAATTTAAGAGCAGCAGCTTGGCTCTGCTACGGCAGCTTCATAAGCACAGGGTGCTTAATTGTGAGCTCAACATGCCGCCCGCCTTGCAGGAATGCTACCCTGTCCTGATAGAACCCAGCCGAAGATCGAGTTCTGGGCCAACGGCATGCTAAAACCCATCGGCAGGCTACCGGGTTGCATCAGCCGGGAGTATACATCGACTCCCAACAGGAGTCGAACTGGTGCTTGCTTGTAAAAGAGCGGATCAGCCAAAAAGATATTTGGGTAGTTCAAGCTGATCCGCTCGTCGATATCTTTCGAAGGTGTGATGACTTCCAAATGCCGCTCGACCCTTGCTGTCGTTTCTAGGTGGCCACTGGATCCGTGCCGGCTTCGTAGCATCAGGGTGCACACCTCGTGCCCATCAACAAAAGAAGTAGGCAATTTCCATCGGCGAACCAACTCGCTGGCGATCCGCGACTGGGGAAGGCACGCATCCAGGATGGCACGTTCCTTCACCAGGCCACCCGTTGCCCACGTACTCACCACAGCAGTCGGGAGCAGCGACACGACTCGTTGGAGGCTTGTCGTAGATGGTCTTTCGGGGGGAGACCGCTTCGGGAAAAGGTCCCTAGCTGAAGACGCTGGCGGTGCATTCGACCGCGGTCTCTTCTTGGAAGGGGACCGCTTCGGGAAATGGTCCCTGGCCAACGACGCAGATGGTAACGTCAACTGTGGTCCCTTCCAAGACGGACGTATTGGTTCCGAACCCCCTAGCCTCGTTGCGGGTGCAGCTGCAGCTGCAGGCTGCTTCTTCATCTTTCGTGCCCGAGACCGTCTGCTTCTTGGCCTTTTCGAGTGAGATCGACCTGCTCGGACACGAGTGCGAGAGTGCAGCAGACTGTGGTGATCATCACCGCAATGACGGCATCTGCCATTGCTCCGACAGTCCCTTCGCATATGATCTTCGGAAGAGGGTCTTCGCGCGTCACTACGGCAACCACACTCGACAGCGCGCTTCGCACCGGACTTGCGCGTCCCAGGGAGCTTTCAGGAGCTGGCGCTCTTTCTCGCACCATGTCGGTCTCGCTGGGGGCCATCTCAGAATCGGTCGCGAGGATCATCTCATCGAGCAAGTCACGCACTACGTTGATTTTTGACATTCTGAAACGAGAAGAAAAGAAAAGAAACGAAAAGAAAAAAAGAAAACGGGTTAGGCGAGAAAATAGTGACCGAGTTAGTTTGTCGGAATGGCTACGAGCTTCACAATTGGACGCGTAACGCAACGTTTTGCAGTGCGAACGTCACCTTCGCGGACTTTATTATCGTTGCCAACGTAAACTTTTAAGATTCGACCTAATCGCCATTCATTCGCGGGTAAATTGTCTTCTTTGATAACGACTAAGTTAACCTTGAAATCTAACTGAGGAGTTTTCCACTTTGCACACCTATGCATCTCTTTCAAGTATTCATTTTTCCATCGGTGGCAAAAGTGCTGATGCATAGCCTTGACTTTTTGACAACGGTTGATGATAGTCAGAGGCTGATCAGTTATTTCTGACTCCACTGGCGCTAGCAGTGGACTGCCGACCAAGAAATGACCTGGAGTAAAAGATTGAAAATCAGAGGGATTTTCGGACATGGCGGAAAGTGGCCTCGAGTTAAGACACGATTCGATTCGATTAAGTAAAGTTGTAAATTCTTCGAAAGTATACTTCATACTTCCGGCCATCTTTTTAAAATGCGTCTTAAAGCTTTTGACTCCAGCTTCCCATAATCCTCCCATATGGGGAGCACCAGCTGGAATGAAATGCCATGAGATTTCTTGATGCGCGTACTGCGTTAGTATGGCATTATGTGACGCACTTAGAAAGGTTTTAAAATCCTTTTTTAAGACATTTGAGGCTCCGACAAAGTTTGTACCATTGTCAGAGAACACATTTGCTGGGCAGCCACGCCTAGAAACAAATCGGGAGAAAGCTGCTAGAAAAGTAGCGGTTGATAAATCGCTAGTGGCTTCGAGATGAATTGCCTTAGTTGAGAAG
Source organism: Coremacera marginata (assembly GCA_914767935.1). Classification (NCBI taxonomy): domain Eukaryota; kingdom Metazoa; phylum Arthropoda; class Insecta; order Diptera; family Sciomyzidae; genus Coremacera; species Coremacera marginata. The sequence goes on along the minus strand of OU612047.1, from coordinate 89,880,414 downwards.
CACACAAATAAACAAACATAGCCCTTACTTATTCGGCACGATCTACCTATGTAGCTTTTGATCTCGAAAGGGCCAGCAAAGTCGATGCCAGTGGACGCAAATGGTCGTGAAATAACCGTTCGCTCAGCTGGCAGAGCAGCCATTATTTGTGTTCTCTCGCGTTTCATGTGAACGACACAAGTTTTGCAATTGTGTAAAGTGGTTTTGATAAGGGTTTTAGCACGTAGGATCCAATATTGCATTCGAATAAGTCGAAGCACTAACTGGTTCCCCCCATGAAGTGAAATCTCATGAACGAAGCGTACTAAAAGATGTGAAAAATGGCAATTATATGGCAATATAATTGGGTGCTTTTCATCGTATGATAAAATTGGGGAAGAGGCTAGTCGTCCCCCAACACGTAGTAAATTGTCGGTGTGCAGAAATGGATTAAGAGCAAGAAGTGAACTCTTAGATCTAATGATTTGATTTCTTTCCAAATAATGATATTCGTTTGGAAAAACTGATTTTTGGCATAGTAGAACTAATCGAGTTTTCACGAAATTAATTTCTGCACTTTGAAGACAGGTTGATTTTTTTGAGAACGTCGCACGCAAATGTGGATGAGTGCGATACAGAAAACGAAACACGTAAGCTAACACTCTTAATCCACGTGGCAGTGAAGAAAAACGTTCTAAAATATCCTCATACTCCAAAAAATATGCAACGTGCACTTTCACAGCTTTGCGTTCGAGTGATGTTTCTAGATCTGTAGACTGAGATTTTTCTTGCCACGCAGATCGTTCGAGTGCGAGCCAAGACGGCCCATGCCACCAAAGAGTGTTGTCAATCAGCTCTTTTGGTGTAACTCCATGCGTCGCTAATTCTGCTGGGTTTTCATGAGTATCTACGTGAAACCAATTTTGAATTTACCTACCTTCTCTGCCACTTTTGACACTCTATTGGCGACGAAGGTTCTCTGCCACTTTTGACACTCTATTGGCGACGAAGGTTGTCCAGGAACACGGGGCTTACACAGCCAGGCAAGCACGATTGTAGAATCTGTCCAACAATACAATCTATGCCTTTCTATTTCGAGGTGCGACAGCACGGTGTCTACCATATCCGCGAGAAGGGCTGCACCACATAATTCAAGCCGAAGGAGTGAGATCGTCTTGACTGGAGCCACTTTGCTTTTTGCGTAAAGTAAATGACTGACAATACAATCATTTTGATTCACACGAATGTATATCGACGCAGCATATGCTTTTTCAGAAGCATCGCAAAAGGCGTGAAACTCTACGTCGGAATCCGGTGAGAACCCAACAAACCGTGGTATACGAATATTATTTATATGTTCATAATCTAGCAAGAAAGTTTGCCAAGATTGAAAAATGTGAGATGGGAGATTTTCATCCCACTCAATTTCATCCAACCAGATACGCTGCATGAGAATTTTCGCTGTCACCACTATAGGTGCCAGCCAACCAGCAGGATCGAATAGTTGAGCGATCATGGATAGCACTTCACGTTTTGTATAAGATGATTTAATCTCAAGACGCTTAGCAGTAAAAAAGAACAAATCAGCAGTTGCATTCCATCGAATTCCTAAAGTTTTGGCGCAGCTTGCATCTTCTAACTTTAAAACGTCTTCATGCAAAAGATGTTCTGTGGGTAGGTCTGCTAAAATGCTTGAAGCATTTGCAGTCCATTTCCGCATAGTAAAACCTGCAGAGTCTAAGGCAGCGATAAGCTCCTTTCTAGCTTTTATTGCGCTTTTCACATCGTGAGCTCCCGCAAGAGCATCGTCGACATATGGTGCATTTCACGTCAAATCGCCTACCAAAATTTTTTTTTCGTTATTTTTTCATGAAATTTTGGTTTTATGATCTCCGATTGGTGTTGTTACTTATGCCAAAAGCATTTTGTGAAATATTAACTGGTTGTCGATTTATAACGGTTCTGTTATTGGAAATGTAAAAAATAGTGTTATTTTCACCGAATTTTTAAAAATAGACGCTTAAATAAATATCATTAAAACTTAGATCATACTTAAAGAATTTTTTATGTTCTTTCTGATTATTTTATTAGTTTTGAAAAAAAAAAATTTATTAATATAAAAAAATATAAGTTTATGATTAAATGACGATTTTCTCAAGTTAGTACACGTTTAATTTTTTTTATTTTGATTTTCAATTAAAGACTGTTAAATTTCCTTTAAGAAAATATCTTATTCAAGATGGGATCTGAATTATAATAGAAATGGCAACGATTTAAGCAAAGCGCCACGCACTTTTTGCTCAGGCAAGGAGACTCACGCAAATTAAGCACCCTGAATGTTGGTAAGTGGACTTCTGAAAATTACATAACACACTTACACACAAACAGCGCACATTATTGGTGGAGCAAAAAGTGCGTGGCGCTTTGCTTAAATCGTTGCCATTTCTATTATAATTCAGATCCCATCTTGAATAAGATATTTTCTTAAAGGAAATTTAACAGTCTTTAATTGAAAATCAAAATAAAAAAAATTAAACGTGTACTAACTTGAGAAAATCGTCATTTAATCATAAACTTATATTTTTTTATATTAATAAATTTTTTTTTTTCAAAACTAATAAAATAATCAGAAAGAATATAAAAAATTCTTTAAGTATGATCTAAGTTTTAATGATATTTATTTAAGCGTCTATTTTTAAAAATTCGGTGAAAATAACACTATTTTTCACATTTCCAATAACAGAACCGTTATAAATCGACAACCAGTTAATATTTCACAAAATGCTTTTGGCATAAGTAACAACACCAATCGGAGATCATAAAACCAAAATTTTATGAAAAAATAACGAAAAAAAAATTTTGGTAGGCGATTTGACGTGAAATGCACCATATGTGAAATGTCGCAAAATTTGTGCAGCAAGAGGGTATTGCTGCTGAACATCATGTGCTAATTGCAGCATGGTTCTAATGGCTAGGTATGGAGCACAGTTTAGGCCAAAAGTTACTGTTTTAAGGTCATAATCCTGAATGACATCTTCAGGTGAGCTTCGAAATAGAATTCGTTGGAAGACGGAATGTTTTGGATCAACCAGAATCTGGCGGTACATTTGCTGAGTGTCACCATTAAATACGTATTTGAAGAACCGCCATTTCAGTACGAGAAGCGTCAGGTCGGCTTGAAGAACTGGACCTGCGTGCAGGACATCATTTAAGCTGACTCCATTTGATGTGGTACTTGACGCATTGAATACTACCCTAACTTTGGTAGTAGTACTCTATGGTTTTATCACCGCATGATGCGGTAAATAATAATGGCATGGCGACATTTCAAACTTAGGGGGTGATACTTTCCTCATGTGACCCAATCTGAAGAAATCATTTACTACGTCTTCATACTGCGTCTTAAGTTCAGGATTTTTTGTCAATCGAGTTTCGTTTCTAGCCCACTGCTTGAAGGCAATACCTCGAGAAAATCCAAGATTAATATCATCAGGGAATCCACTTTTAAATGGTAGGGTTACTATATATCGCCCCTTGTCATCGCGTTTAGTGGTTTTCTGATAATTTTCCTCACAAAACTTATCAGTTTGGGATAAAAATTGTTTTTTAGGTAGTTCCTCCAACTCCCAAAATCGTGCGATCTGCTTATCGATCGCAACTTCACTATAATGGCTCAAACAGGTAGTAAAGCTGGATATTTCGTTACAAGGCATAGGGCCTGTGAATATCCAGCCAAAAACTGTTTCTTGTGCCAATAGTGATGCAAGAATGTTTCTTCGAATGCCATCGAATGCCATGAATGATAGCGGGGTACAAATCGCCACTGATTAGTACATCGATTTGATCGCTTATGAAGAAATGTGGCTCGGTCAATTGTAAATCTGGCAAACTCTTACACAAAGAAGGATCAATGGAGCATAATGGCAGATTCCCAGTTAAGCGAGACAGCTCAAATGCTGTAGCTTCTATTTGAAATTGCCTATTTCTCGGCGAAATGGGAATTATTTCTCAAGCTTTCGTCACTTGCACAGAAACTGAGTTGTTAAGCCCCGAAACTTGAGCATTTACGGCTCTTGTGGGCAACTTCAATAGCTTCTGCAATCTTTCAGATACGTACGTGCCTTCAGAGCCAGAGTCGATAAGAGCTCTAGTTGTGTACGACGATCATAGGTGACATACGGTCACCATTGCTGTACCAAGCAATACGTGTTTGGTACTGGTAGCGAAGCTTGATTGAATGCCATTGCTAGTGGACTGTATTAAAGTAGAATGAGATTCTGTGTTAGAGCCTGGGGGGTTGGGTCGAGAGCTTGACCTACTTGAGTCCGTACTCGAAACAGGAGATTGTGGTGGAGTCTCTACGTAAGAGAGTGTTATGACGTTGTTAGCACATCACACACGAATATTGACTCTTGCACTCTTTCACCTCATGAGAGTGGGCTAAGCAATTGATACAAAATTTGTATTTTCTAACAATTGATAGTCGATTATTGGTGTCCATTCTAAGAAATTTCGGACAAAAGCGAAGTGAATGTGGTTCTGTGGAACACAGCTTACAATTCGCAGGAGAAATTTTAATTTGGTAATTATTTACCTTTTTACCAGATGAATTGCTATGGTTTGATTTTGAGTTGGAGGAGGTTGAAGCTGAAATTTGTCTGGATATTGCGCCGCTAGTTCCAAGAGTTTGAAACCGACTTGTGAGGAAGGAGTCGAGGTCTGTCCATTTTGGAATTTCGTTTTTATTCGAAATGGACTGCTCCCATAGGGAGAGTGTGACCTCTAGCAATCTTGTAGAGCAAAGACAAATGAAGATTGCATCCCAGTTATTGATATCAATGCTGTGCATTTTTAGAGCGAATATACAACCATTGATATCTCTTTGAAGCTTTTTAAGTTCTGTGCCAGATTCTCTTGTCACCTGGGGTAGGTTGAATAAAATTTTTAGCTGGCTGTTGACCATAATACGTTTATTCTCGTATCGGTCAGACAAATCTTGCCAAGCTTGAGCAAAACCATCATTGGTTAACGGAGATTTCCCAACAATCTCCTTTGCTTCACCACGTGTTTTATTATTTAAGTGGAAAAGTTTTTCCACTGCCGTTAGTCGCGAGTTTGTAATATATATGGCCGTAAACATGTCCCTGAAGGACGGCCATGAGAGGTAATCACCACTGAAAACCTCAGTATCGCATGGTGGCACAGGCATACTGTGGCCCATTGCCGCCGCCGGCTCTGAAGCAATTGTTTGCTTTGAGGGCTTATTCTGAGACAGTTCAGAAATTTTTCCTGCTACCCGTATATATGACGGGTAGCAGCTGCGATACGTCTTTTTTATTGATTCGAGGTCTGAATCCTCGTCATTGGACATTTTATCCAAACAGGCATCATAAGCAGCCTTTACTTTTTCCACTGGGCTCTCAACTCTTCGCTTTGAGCTTCCAGGGAGAAAACGTCGTGATATTCGGCGGCATTAAAGTCCGCTTCGAATTCGACGAGAGCATCGGACAAACGTATAAATATCTTTAAATGCGACATTTTATTTTCCCTTGTTAAAATTTTTGCCCTCTTTTTTTAATTAAAAAAAAATATTTTTGTCGCTTTTCAAAAATCTATAAAAATTTGTAGGATTAAAAAATATCACGAAAATCCAGCAAAACAACACGGCAGTAAATTTAATTTATAAATAAAAAGTTTTTTTCTCCGTATATAATTTTATTAATATAATATATTTGGCCAAAGTAATATATTAATTAATAGAGAATATAAAACTTTTTCTTTTTTGTTTGGTTTTTTTTAAACTTTATTTTCCGACTCTATTTATTTATTTTTAATTTTTTGCGAATTCAATAATAAAAAGTTTTATTTGCAAAATTATGTGCTTGGCCCACAGTGCACTTTTCCTACGAAAATATACCAAGTAAATTTTGATGGCAAATTTACGACTTAGTCCCACTGTGCGGCTTATTTGCTCTCTCACTGCAAGTATATGCAGCAGGGATGATATTGGCTTAGTTGTAAAAGGGCCAAAATTTATACAAATATAGGGCTTTTTTCACCAGAATGGGGTCTTTAGTGGTAATTCAATATTAAAGACTTTCTATTTGGATATTCAAATTTCGAGTTTTTGTCCACAAATTGTCAACATTTTGTCTGAAAATTGTCGACATTCTCTCCAAATTGTCGGCGTCATCTGCTCCAAAATTGTTAACAATTATAGCCGTCACGTAGAAGAACATCACTGGCAGGGAAGTTTTTCTATTTGTCACAAAAATAGCGCAATTTAGTTTAAACGATCAGCTGTCAGAATCAAAATTTTGGGTCAAAGTGATATAGTTTGTTCGTCTAAATAGATTTTATTTTATTTATAGAGGTCCCATTGCAAAAAATACGCCAAAAAAATAATCGATGTAGTTAATTTCTCAAAATTTTTAACAAAGCCATTTATTTAATGTGTTAATAATACAAACAAAAATAGAAAAGCATTTCCACAGAAAACCTCAAATCGGATCGATATATTCATCGTTAAAGAGCCTCAGGTGTATTCTTTCGAGTCCTTGGTTATATGCATAAGAATGTCAGAAATATATGAGAAATTAAACGAAGAGTCTGCTTTAAGGCTTGCAAGAAGATGAATCAATGATGCGGGTTTAATAAAGAATGATTAATAAATATTATACAATTTTGGAATATAGAGTTTTGAACAATAAAATTAACTTAAGTTACATCCAATAAGGTGACAGAAAATGTTTCATCGCAGTTTCCGCCGTCTCCATTTTTTGAAAGAGCATATAGTGTTTGAGTTATAGTTCAAAAATTGAATATTTTTTATTTCGGATGCCATTTTGAGACCACTATGTTGAATTTTTTTCCAAGCCCTACATTTTTTAAAATTTATGACTCGAAAACACTTTCCTATTCGGAAAAGAATGTATAATAATACCGACTTCATTTTTAGATCTAAAATTTTTTAAGTGAAAAAATCGCGTTTTTATGCAAATAATTGGTTATTACTTCTTAAGCATTTATTTGAGATGAATTCTGATGCTATAATCTGAAAAAGTGTGAATTTTTATATATCAATTGTCGGAAATTTATGTCGGAACATAAAATGAATGAAAATTCATTGAAAATTTATGACGTTAAATACTTAATCAATTAAGGCTACTTAAGACTACGATGGAGCTTTTTTTACAGGTTCGCCTTTTCATCTATATGCCTGAAAAAATTTTGTAAGAAATGTATCACGCATAAAGCCCCCCACCTCAAATTTCCATTCTTAAACCTAATAATAGTAGATACCAAATGTTTGTTAGGAATTTATACTGTTGATGTCAATCAATAATAGAAAATAGTGGTTATTCTGCATAATACTAACATGGTGGCTTTATACAAAATATAAGAACGTCAGCTTTTTAAAAAATTTCCTCAGTTTTAATCGATTTTTACAAGTGTACTATTTCTGAAGTCAACCCGAAACGTACCTGCGTAGGTTTATATAGCTTAAATATAGCTTAAAAAACAAAATTGAGGAGAATTGTCTAAGTTTTTTGTTTTTCTAAGCTATAATTTCAAAAAATTCAACAGAACTTATTTTACTGAGATCGATTTAAAATCATTTTTTCAATAGAACTTTTAAAAAGGGCCTAAAATTAATCGAAAGGGCTTCGGGGCTTATGCAATTAAAAAGGGCTCAAAAAAGCCCTAAAAGCCCCCAAATATCATCCCTGATATGCAGTCGGCTGAAGAGCTGTTCAACAAGCGCAATTGGCACGAGATGCAGTCTCAGCTTCGAACACACACAAAGGAAATGAGTGCGCGAGAGAGCTTAATGTAATAAGCACAAAGTTGGGGTTGCTTTTTACCAGCAGAAAGCGTGGTTTCGGCTTCGATTAGTGCTTATAACGCACAAAGCAGAATGCAAAAAAATTTTAGATAAGAGTGCAGAAACGCTGCTTTAGACTCTTGATTACTAAAATGTTTGCAAGTTTCAGCTCAAAAATATTAATACAGCCCAGTGTACTGATACTTTTGTTTTGTTTTTTTTTTTTTGGAATTTTTATTAACAACATAAAACGTTAAAGATCTCTGTGTTAGAGATCGAACGAGAGCTGAAACTTTTAACTCTTTACCGATTAATAAAAAAACAATGTACTGCAAATGACAAGTTCAAGAACCTTTTTTATATAAAGTTATGTATGTATATATATAATTTGTTTTACCGCCAAAACAATTTTTGCTGGTAAAATATATATATACAAGATTTGAAATATTAATAAAAACTGTCACTTGCAATACTAGGCATAAAAAGACTTTATTTTGAAGATAAAATAATTACAAGAATAATTATTACCGAATCGAACCGCGTGAATGAGTCGAATTGAAACTGACGAGTCACTTTTTCTCCTTTTAATTTAAATATAATTTTATATTTTTATTTGGTTTTAATCATAAGCAATACAATTTATTAGAATAAAAAACTCACCTGAATCAAGGCTTTGTTGAATCTGATGATGTTGTTGTTGTTGTTGTAGATGTTGATGTTGATGTTGATGTTGATGCTGATGTTGCTGCTGTTGCTGCTACACGAAAACGTTCAGCTTTGAAGCCTTTATTAGCACTCGCGGCGTGTTTTTTTTTTTATATAAATATATATATAAAATATATATTAAAAAGCACAAAATTTTGTTTTTTTTAAATCGCGGATTTTTTTTCCCTTTTATTAAAAACCCGGCTCGCGATGGACCATGTATAATTCGCTTACGGGGGGAATATTATGTACTGATTTAAATACCTTTGAATTAAATAAAACACGGGAACACGAACTTTGTCTGACCGATGTCACTTTTATTGTGATTAACTTAAAACTAACAAAGTTTTATACTAGGCAGCGAGAAGCGCTGCCCAAAAGAAAAGAGAAGAAAAAACAAATGGAATTTAAGAGCAGCAGCTTGGCTCTGCTACGGCAGCTTCATAAGCACAGGGTGCTTAATTGTGAGCTCAACAAGGTCAAATAGGAAATTTTTCATATAATATAAGTATATATTATTTTCAGGATTTGTATGAAAATAAATGATTTTTTCAGAATTTCTTTGTTTTTAATTTTTTTAGGTCAATATGAAATTTTTTATATAATTCAATTTATGAAATTTTCAAATAAATTTCATAATTGAATTTTTTCACTATGTAAAATGTTACATTTTTTTGCTGCTTTTGCTTGCATAGATTTATTTCATACTTATTTCAAGTTGAAGTATGAAAATACGAAATGTTATTTTTTTAAAGTTTTTAATTATCTCAACTTTATGGAATTTATTTTATTTCTTAAAAAAAATTGGAATAAATAAAATTTTTTTTACCACAATTTTTGCCTGGCTTGCTGGTATATTGCATGCATTTATTTCAATATGCCAATTAGATATTTGCAACATTCAGGTATTTGCATGAAAATATGAAAAGATTTTTATATTTAATATTTTTTAATATTTGTAATTACCTACATAAAATTTTTTTTAGGTCAAAAAGAAAATCTTGCTGAAATGGAAGAAAGAAATTTGCATGCATCATTTGCAGCAATTCTAATCAGTCGACTGGTTTGACTGATTTTTTTGTTTTTGCTGTCTGCTTGGATTTTTTTGCTGATTCTCAGTTGCTTTTGTTTTTATTTTTTAGGTGGTTTCGTCGATAGTTAGAAATTATATTTTTAGGATTTTGTACCTATATTTTCCAATATGAAGGTATAGAAAAATCGCTATAACTTCTTCATTTCTGATTAGATTGAAATGCACCCAAGGACAAAATGTTAGCTAATTTTACCATATTTAACATGAATTAATTTATAATCTTTTTTTTACTAAATTTACTTATTTATTTTCTATCTCTATGTTCTAAAAACAGTTTACAGTTTACAAACTATTCACAGTTTAAACGTATATTTACAAAGAGCATATAAATTTGTCAATACATATATGAAAAGCCGTTGGTAATTTTTGTCAACATTTGTTATTTTTCATATTTCAATACTTCAATTTGTTAATTGAAAACCTTTGAAAGTTGCAAATATCTAATTCGGAAGTTGAAATAAATTTGTATTCTATACGTGCACGAATACTTTCCTTACAACACGTTCTTTTCAGCGTTTTATTCGTATTTATTCGTTTAGTTAGTTTAGTTACATAGTTTCAACATAGAAACTAGAACATAGAGATAGAAAATAAATAAGTAAATTTAGTAAAAAAAAATTTCGATTCGATGATTATAATTCCTGCAAATGATGCATGCAAATTTCTTTCTTCCATTTCAGCTACCCACACACATGCATTTTGCTGTTATTTGTTGTTAAGAAAGAATTCCTTCAATTGAATTGTGGCCGACTGCTTACGTGTTTGCCTTGTACGCAAAATGCCCGGTTTCGCGGCTAGGTGGCGGCGCATTGATTATTAGTTGTTTTTTTTTGTTTTTTTTTGTTAATTTGCTGTTATTAAATGCAAGATTTTCTTTTCGACCTAAAAAAAAATTTTATGTAAAAATATGAAATACAAAAATCCTTTCATATTTTCATGCAAATACCTGAATCTTGCAAATATCTAATTGGCATATTGAAATAAATGCATGCAATATACCAGCAAGCCAGGCAAAAAATGTGGTAAAAAAAAAATTTATTTATTCCAATTTTTTTTTAAGAAATAAAATAAATTCCATTAAGTTGAGATAATTAAAAACTTTGAAAAAATAACATTTCGTATTTTCATACTTCAACTTAAAATAAGTATGAAATGAAATGAAATAAATCTACACTCAGAAAAAAGCAGCAATGTAAAATTAACGTTTTGTAATGCTATTTCCAATGTAAATCAGAAAAGGTTGATTTTACGTTAAAAATGTTAAGTTGACATGTATTATGTTAAAGTGATAAGAAAAATATCAAATTGCTAATTTAATGTTTTACGTTGCAATTTCAATTGTTAATGTTAAAATTACATTTAAAATGTTTTCTAGTTTACCAGTGTTTTACTGCAAAATTGATAGTATTTCATATATATTTAACATTATAAATGTTGATATCAATATATGATCCCTTTTACATTGTTCAAGAATAAAATACAGTTCAAATACGTTTAATACAGCAATTAAAAGCAAGAAAGTATTGTTAATTAAAACATATATTTAGTTCCCAGAGAATGTCCAAAATGAAAATTGTTCGCCGAACGTACGAAGATTGATTGATGAGCAGGATGTCTACAAAAGGAGCCGCACTTCATCATCAGCGAGTTTTAGAGTTAAGTGTTTATTTTTTATACCCCAACGCGTTCTGCGTAAGAATAGAAAAGTATATATATTTTTGATCAGCATCACCACCTGAGTTAATTTTCGTGTATCCGTCTGTGATCTCGATTACAGCGAGTTTTACAATTAAGTGTTTATTTATTATGCCCCAACGCGTTCTGCCTAAGGGGTATATTAACTTTGTCATTCCGTTTGCAACGTCAATATGGAGGCATGGCAGGTATAGAAAAGTTTATATATTTTTGGTCAGCATCACCGCCTGTTTATTTCCGTGTGCCCATCTGTCCGTCCGTCTGTGATCACGATTACAGCCGCAAAATAGAATTGTTAATTTTGATGAACACTATCAGTACCATGGCTTCTAAATTTGAATTTTTTGAAATAATGTACATTAAAGTTTTTACGGGTCCTCCAGTTCATTTATATTATATTCCTGATGGAAGTTCTTTAATTAGAAATAAATTATTTTAAGTTATTTTAAATAAACTATGTACAATTTAAAGAAAAATTTGAATGAATATAAATAAATCAAAAGAAAATTTTCAGTGTTTTATTTAACTTTTTCCTCACTAAATTCAACATTAAAACAGGTGAAAGCAACATGATCATAATATCAGAATTGCATTTATAAAATGTTAACTCTACATTTTTTCATATCAATTACACATTTTAAATGTATTTACTACATTAATGTTATTTTCACATTTTCACATTGTGTGAAATTTTCAATGTTAAAATAACATAATTATCTTATCATTTATACATTTTTCAACGTAAGTTTCGTAATGTAAAAAGTACATTTGCATAACATCAATTTAACATTTTCTAATGTCGGACGACTTTTGCCAACTAAAAATGTTAGTTTTACGGTTGTTTAATGTACTTTTTTTTCTGAGTGTATGCAAGCAAAAGCAGCAAAAAAATGTAACATTGTACATACTGAAAAAATTCAATTATGAAATTTATTTGAAAATTTCATAAATTGAATTATATAAAAAATTTCCTATTGACCTAAAAAAATTAAAAACAAAGAAATTCTGAAAAAATCATTTATTTTCATACAAATCCTGAAAATAATATATATCTATATTATATGAAAAATTTCCTATTTGACCTAAAAAAATTAAAAACAAAGAAATTCGGAAAAAAGCATTTATTTTCATTCATATCCTGAAAATAATATCTAATATCTGAAATATCTAATTGTGTTATTGAAATAAATCCATGCAAGCCCGTCCAGCCAAAAATGTAAACATTGTGAAAATTTATTTCAATATCACAAAAACCAGTCAAACCAGTATAGAATATAATAATGCAAAATGCATGATACAATTATAAGGTAGGCTCACACTTAAATGGCTGCTCAAACAACAAGTTTTGCAACAACAAAGCTGTGAGAACGCTAAACGTCAAATGATAAAGGCAACAACAACAATAAGAAAACTAAAATTCGACCAGCCGATTTTGACATACAGCTTCCGTTTTGCTCCAACTTGAGCCTACCTTATAATTCTACCATGGCAAAATGTATACATTGAGCAGAATTTATTATAAAAACCAGTCAAACCAGTTTCAGCCAGTTTATAGAATCTGACAACAACAACGACGACTGCACAAATACCGGCAGAGTATCACATTTCGAAAACACTTTCCCAAGAGTCTTATTTGCATGCTGAATTTTCAGCGAGTACAATTGAGTGAGCGAATTGAGTTCTCTTCCTTTAATATATAAGTTAACACCTCACATTACAAATAAACTTCAACATAGCGATTCCACTAAATTGAGCAACATCCGTTCCCAGCTTATGCGCTGACCAAGCGTCTGGCTTGCGAAACTCCAACACGCGCGGCAGCGTTTCCCACATAAAGAATTCCCGGAATTAAAATAAATCAAAATTAGTGCATTTTAGAGTTTTCCTCATTTTAAGAATAATTATTGTAAGTTAGTTTAAGTTCGGCATTTAAAGAATAAAGAGCATAAGCTCAATAAAAAATATTTTTTTTTATATTTTTTCGTAATCAAAAAGATTAACTGGCGCCCGAGCAGGGACCCAGGTCGCGTTCGTGTTTAAAAAATTTAAAGTTGAAAGTAGTTAAGTTTGTTCACATAATTCGACGCAAAGTGCCTCGTCGTTGAAACTTTAAAACACTAATTCACATAAATCGGCGTAAAGAACCCCGTCGTGAACTCAACCTTAAAGGATTTTTATTAATATAAATCGACGCAAAGTGCCTCGTCTTGAAAAAAAAATCCAACCTTAAAAGAAAGCATAAATCGACACCAAGTGCCTCGTCGCTGAGAAAAAAAAAAAAAAAAAAAAAAAAAACACAACGAAGAAGCCCTTAAGTAGTGCAGGACCTGGGTCTCAGAAACAAAACGTCATTCAAGAGTTTCATTCGGTAGAAGGAGCGGCCTGTATTGTGAAGTTATAAGTTGGTCCCTTAGTCACCTACAACAGGATAAACCGGAGCAACCCCACTATAATAATACAGGAGGAATGATGTTTTTAGTATTGTAAGTAATATTAAGATATTGTGTCATATATTAAAAAAATTTTTTGTAGAAATTCTAAAGAGAAATTATTTAAGTAACTTTGATTCAAGGAATTATTTTAAGTAATTTTAAAAATTAAAGAAAATTTTAATCAAACAACAAAATTTTTGAAACTAACATTATAAAAACAAAAAAAATTATAAACAAACATCAACACTGCGAATCTGAACTCCAGACCCTCCAGTGTATAATAAATATAAAAATAAATGAGGAAAAAAGAGACTTAAATAAAATAAAATATAACAAAATTTTTCCTATTAAAATAAAAATTCGAACTGGATGTTGTAGCTCAAGAAGCCGGACCTTCCAGTTATAAATAAAAACCAAAACGATAAAATAAAACAAACTAATATTATAGTGAAAATTATTTAAAAACGAAGAAAAAATTTATTTCAAAAATAACTGTTCTATTAATTTAAATTTAATCAATTCATAAATAATGTCAAACCCGAATCATTTAATTAGGCCTTCGGTCCTTACGACCAACAACAATGATCCAACCCCGAATAAAAATAATTCTCGGACTGAACTTGAAAATATGGTATCCTCAATGGTAATGAGGGTACTTCAGACAGACGGAAGACAGTATTTAGAATCGACAGCGGTACAGAATTCAGGTTTTGAATACGCAACGGACCAGACCATACAACAACAGTATGTAGGACAGTTCATGGACCTAGACAAGATCCCAGACGTGGTACGGAGCTTACGCGATTTCTCTGGCAATCCAGGGGAATTTAGTTCATGGAGGAAAAGCGTTGAGCGAATTCTCTCCATTTATGAAACTACCAAAGGCACCCCTCGATACTTTGGAATCCTCAGCGTTATCCGCAACAAAATAATAGGCAATGTGGATGCCGCTTTGGAATCATATAATACACCCCTTGATTGGAAAGCAATTTCCAAATTCCTTACTCTCCACTACGCTGATAAAAGAGATTTTACCACTCTTGAATATCAGCTAACTTCATTGGTCCAAGGCAACCAATCATTTCAAGAATTTTATCAGCAGGTTTATACCCACCTATCTCTCATATTAAATAAAATATCTGCAATAGAAACAAGTCGCGAAACATTAAATGTTCTCAGTAAAACCTACCGGGATAAGGCCCTAGACACCTTTATTAGAGGTCTCAGAGGAGATTTGCCTAGACTTTTGGGAGTAAAGGAACCCCAAGACTTGCCTCAAGCGCTACATCTATGCCTAAAGATGGAAAATCAAGGCTACAGAGCGCAACATGCAAACTTAAGGCAATCAGTTCCACCACCACAGCCGAAAAAACCAAACTTTGTGCAGCAAAGTTTTCGTCCCCAATTCAATAGACAACAGTTTCATCCACAACTAGCATACTTACCACAACAGCCTACTATGCCAACACACCAGAACCCAAATCAAAACTATTTCAGAAATTTTCAACAACAGAATAGATTCAGTGGACTTCAAGGTTTCCAAAGGCCAATGCAACCAATGCAACCAATGCAACCAATGCAACCAGTTTTTCGACCCTTCCATACAGTACCAAGACCCCGAGTAGAACAAATGGAAATAGATCCCAGCATTCATTCACACAGATACAACTATATGAATAGACCCCCTAACAGACCAATACAATATCCTATTAAAAGGGAAACCGCACCACCATCACAACACATGGTACCGCCTAACAAAATACAAAGAAACTTTCACATCGAAACTAGAGACGACCAACAATACTATACAGATGAACAACAATATTATGAAGACGAACAACAACACTACGAAAATACAATGACCTTAGAAGATGCTAACTATGAGCAATCACTAGAAGAATATGGACAAGAAATGATCACTAATACTGATAATAGTAACAATATCTATAACCACAAAGAAACTATTGACCATACCGACATCCATTTTTTAGATTAGCGAGCTCTTCGTTGCCATACTTCGAAAGTAAAACGGAGAGCGGACAAATTATTAAAATTCTCATCGACACAGGAAGCAATAGCCAACTCGGTCGGAGGGCAAACAAAAATTACGCACCACACATTTGCAAATCTTTTTGGAAAACCCGATTGTACAGTTAAATTCTTTATTTTGCCAACACTGAGGTCCTTCCACGGCATAATTGGAAACGATAGCCTTAAACAGCTATCAGCAGTAATATATGCTAAGGAAAACATAATGCTAATTAAAAACGCGATCAAGGTGAAAATGAAACAGCAGACATCCCAAGACGTTAATACCATTCAATTAAGAACAGACCACCTGACTCACGAACAAAAAAATGCCATAGAAAATACCATTTCGAAATTTTCGAAACTATTTACAGAACCAGATGAAAAACTAACATATACCACAACAGTAAAAGCAGAAATTCGAACTAATACAGATACCCCCATATATTCAAAATATTATCCCTACCCCATATCACTCAAGGATGAAGTTGAAAAACAAGTGTCAGAACTCCTTAATGACGGAATAATAAGACCCTCTAGGTCTCCATACAATTCACCAGTGTGGATTGTTCCCAAAAAACTTGACGCATCCGGTGAAAAAAAGTATAGACTTGTAATAGATTATCGAAAACTCAACACAGTTACCATAGCGGATAGATACCCTATACCGGAAATAAACGACGTTCTCGCCCAACTAGGCAATAACAAATGGTTCTCAGTAATTGATCTTAAAAGCGGGTTTCATCAGATTCCATTAAAAGAATGTGATATAGAAAAGACAGCTTTTTCTGTAAATAATGGAAAGTTCGAATTTACAAGGTTACCGTTCGGTCTTAAAAATGCTCCATCCATTTTTCAGCGAGCATTAGATGACATTTTACGCGAACACATTGGTGAAATTTGTTTTGTCTACATCGATGACATTGTTATCTTTGGTAAAGACGAAGCCTCACATATTGCTAATATTACAAAAGTTTTTGAAACATTAGAAAAAGCCAATATGAAATGCCAACTAGACAAATGCGAGTTTTTAAAAACCGAAGTGGAATTTTTAGGTTTCTTAGTCTCATCAAAAGGAATAAAAACAAATCCATCCAAGGTAGATGCCATTCGAATACATCCTTTGCCAATAACTTTAAAAGACCTTCGGTCTTTCTTAGGGCTTTCAGGCTATTATCGCCGTTTTATAAAAGATTATGCTCGACTCGCAAAACCCCTAACGGCTCTTTTGAGAGGGGAAGACGGACGCGTGTCCAAAAATATGTCGAAGAAAAATATAATCAACATGAACGCAGAAGCTATTGAAGCATTTGAGAAACTTAAAAACTCCTTGACTTCACTAAAGAATTCCATCTCACCACAGACGCGTCCAAATACGCTTTAGGTGCTGTTTTAGCACAAGATGAGAAACCCATAGTTTTCATATCCCGTACGCTATCAATGACGGAAGAAAATTACGCGACTAACGAGCGTGAAATGCTTGCGATTATTTGGGCACTTAAATCTCTTCGCAATTACCTGTACGGTACTGCACGGGTTAAGATCTTCACAGATCACCAACCCCTTACGTATGCTCTAAGCAACAAAAACAATAACACTAAAATTAAAAGATGGAAAGCCGCATTAGAAGAATACAACTATGAACTCGTTTACAAACCAGGAAAAACGAACATAGTTGCAGAAGCCCTCTCTAGACCACCCCAACATTCCCAAATAAATTCAACATCAGATTCAATCCATAGTGATGAAAGTTCATCACACAATCTCATCCCTGCCGTCGAAGCTCCTATAAATGTATTTAAGAATCAACTTCATTTACTATTAGACGAAGAAGAAAATAGTTATAAATTTTAAATTCCTTTCCCAAAATACCACAAGCACATTTTAAAACAAACTGAATATACCGAAGAAAATCTAATCGCAATTTTTAAAAGATACTTAGATCCAAACCTAATCAATGGCCTTTTTACTACTGAAGAAATCATGGGGAAAATCCAAAATTTTTACCCAATACATTTCGGAAAATATAAAGTAAGATTCACACAATCAATGGTAAAAGATATAACTACAGAAAGTGACCAGGACGAAATAATAATTAAAGAACATACAAGAGCCCATAGAAATAGCCAAGAAAACAAAAATCAAATTATTCAAAAATATTACTTCCCAAAAATGAAAGAAAAAATTATATACTCTTTGCTGAGAGTCACTAGACGAATGACAGAAAAATGAACGCTTGAGTTTTTGTTCAACGCTTGATTTTCACTCGCTATATAATTTTCATACCGCGGGTTAAATATGAAATCGATTCTAAAGATGTAAACTCCAAAAATGTCACACTTAAAACAGATCCAAAGCGCTTAATGTTTCTTCAAAATCAGAGAAAAAGTTTAAAAAAATCTTCTACTGTTTAAGTTGGTAAAAAATTGTAAGTTACAAACTTCTCTTCAAAATCGGAAGAAAAATGTTTGAACGAAATAGTTTAAACTTCAATTAATGTAGTAAAAACCAAAACAACAGCAGCATATCTACCCTATAGGAACAAACTAACTTGTTTTTAAAAACAACTAATTAAAAAACTAATTTAAAATAAATCAGTATATGAACTACTTTTAATTATATTAAGGCGGCAACTACTCTGATGTTGACATGTTTTAATTGCAAACTTTTATTAGATTACAAGTTTATATATATTTAACCATGTTATTTCATCAAATATTATTAACTTTAGGCCATCAGTAATAGTTTTCAATTGGTTATTTAAAAGCAATTAAAAAAATAGTTTAAATGTAACTAATTTAACAAGTAGTTGAAAATATATGCAGACGAAAGTCAATTGACTTATTTAGCGGTCATAACCATACAAAATAAGTTAGTTCGTTCTATGGAAAAAAGTCAAAATTTCAACTAGTTGTGGTTGACAAAAAACTACTTTATCAACTACTTTTAAATTAGTTGATTTTCCTACAGGGTAAAAATAAAACACACACACATGCACATAGTGTCAAATCGATTTTTTTGAGAAAAAACTACAAAGTCTATACTTAAAAGTCTAAACTACAAAATCACAAAAAAGTAAAAAATAACTTTAAAATGTTCCTTTTAATTTCTTGGTCATATTTGACAATTTATTAAGCATATTATTGCATTGGAAAACTTATAATATGAATTTTTTTGTAATTTGTTTTATTATCATAAATATATTAACTTCTTTATGAATAGAAAAGCTTTTAAGGTCGGCTCTATTATAATCAGACTTTTAATCAGAAGCGCCAACTTCAAAGCATTTGTATTCATCAAGAAATTAATATATTTATGATAATAAAACAAATAAGAAAAAATTCAAATAATAAGATTTCATATATAGTAATATGTTTAAATAAATTATCAAATATGACCAAGAAATTAAAAGGAAAATTATTTTTTAAAATTATTTTTTACTTTGTAATGATTTTGTAGTCGGTTGTTTTTTTAAAAAAAAAGTTTTTATTTCTTCCTTTTTAGAGAATATGATTAATTTTCGAAAAAAGTGTATAAACAACATAAATACAATTGTTCTGAAAAAGTTTGTCCTATTAAATTCTGAAAGTTTGTTGGTTATTTCAAATATCTGTCTCTTAAATTTAAATTAGATGTCAAGTGTTTTGAAATTATTATACCCATTTTTGTAACGAGTTTTATTATCCTGGTGTCAATATAATTTGAGAAATAGTGTTTTCTTATATTGCCACGCCCCTTTTTTAAATAAGCGCCCACTTCCTGAGCGTTATTCCCAATAATTGTTTCAGTACCCCAGCGTCAATATTAACTGAGATAGTGTTTATCTAGTATTGCCACGCCCATTTATCGAATAACGCCTACTTTATTGACCGTAATTTTTAATAATTCTGCCAACCCCTGTACTACAATAAATTTCGGTGCTCTATTGTCAATATTATTCGAGATACACTGTTTTTCTAATATTGCCTCGCCTATTTGTCGAATAACGCCCATTTTATTGACGGTAATTTATAATAATTGTGCCTACCCCTACACTAAATTTCAGTGCCCTAGTGTCCATATTATCCGAGATACAGTAGTATCTAGTATTGCGAGATCTAGTATTGCCACGCCCATTTGTCAAATAACGCTAACTTTATTGACCTTAATTTTTAATAATTCTGCCTACCCCTGTACTACAATAAATTTCAGTGCCCTAGTTTCAATATTATTCGAGATACACTGTTTTTCTAATATTGCCACGCCCAGTAGTCGAATACCGCCCACTTTATCGACCGTAATTTGTACTAATAATGCCTACCCCTACACCAAATTGCAGTACTATATATAGTATCAATATTATTCGAGATATACTCTTTTTCTAATATTGCCACGCCCATTCATGAAATGACGCCCATTTTCTTGACCGTAATTTGTATTAACTGTGTCTACTCCTACACTAAATTTCAGTACCCTAGTGTTCATATTATTCGAGATACAGTGTTTTTATAATACTGTGACGCCCATTTGTCGAATAACGCCCACTTTATTGATGATAATTTGTAATAATAATGTCTACCCCTATACTAAATTGCAGTACTCTAGCCTCAAAATTATTCAAGATACACTGTTCTAATATTGATATTATTTCTAATATTGACACGCCCATTTGACGAATTACGCCCATTTTCTTGCCCGTAATTTGTTATAATTGTGCTTACCCCTACACTAAATTTCAGTACCCTAGTGTCAATATTATTCGAGATACAGTAGTATCTAGTATTGCGAGCTCTATTATTGCCACGCCCAGTTCTCGAATACCACCCACTTTTGTACGGGCACCTCCATGCTTATGGTATCTATCTGTTCCCCAAAAATTATGGCAATCAGGCATATGGTTTAGGAGTTATCGATGTACATACATTTAAAAAAAAAAAAAAAAAAAAAAAAAGAGAGAAACCGACGAATTTGAGAACCTCTTCCTTTTTGAAGTCGGTTAAAAACTATTTGAGCTGATTTTTGCTGCTTTGTTTGTTTACAATACCATTCGTACGGTCTCTCATCGCTTCGGCACTTCGCCATTTTGAGATTCGAACATAATTTTGAATCCACCAAGTCGGCCGGTTGAAAGTTTTCTGCAAAGGGTACAAATTGTCTGGTGAATTTTCTTTAGAATATACCCTCCTTGCCCGTAACGACCACACAAAAAACGGTCATCAGGACGATCGCCCCACTAAAAAGGCCAAATCTTCGAAATTCCCTACGACAGGGAGTTCGTTACACAACTATGTTCGTTTTGAAAAAAATGCTTTAAACTTGGCAGCGTTTTAAGATCAGAAATAGAGCCAGGAAAAGAGCTGGTTCTAATTTTTGTTTTTGCATTGGGAATAAAATATAGCCACGCTCTAGATCAACGACCACAGCTGATAACTAAAAATAAGTTTTTATAAAAAGTGTTTTATTTGTATTAAAAAAATTATAACTTTAAAAAATTGCGATCAATTGTTTGGTTTTTTTAAAAAAAAACGTTAGTTACAGGATTTTTGTGATTAAGATTAACAAAACAGACCAAAACAATATTTCCGAATTCAGCTTACACTTAATTTCAGCGAGTTTATCTTAAATAAAATCCACTGATGGCGTCATATCTCTGTTCAGATTAAGCAATGTGAGACCCTTTAATCTATCTTGAACATCGTGCTTCAACAAGTTTTGACTCGGCAAAGTACTGAAAATATTCGCTCATTTTCACACGAAGTGACTGGAAGAGTTACAAGGATGATTGGTAAATTGAATATATTAGAAAATATTTCTTTCTTGCACAGTTCTAAGGCTTCAAACACTGTCTTTTTTCCATCGTTAGTCTTATTGCTAACTTCATACCAAACATTCAGTTTCATTTTTAAATCATCAAAATCTCATTCCAAATCATCTTAATAAAATCCAATTAGTTTTTTAAAAGCTCCTAAAGCGCAATAACCAGCGGTTTTGTAGCGTCAGGAAATGGTGTTGAAATGAATAGTGGAAATAGTTGTTTTAAAACAAGCAATACATGAAATGAAGGTTCAAAAATTAACATTTCTCAAGAGTTAATTATTGAAGTGATTTATTATTATTTGAATGCTAAGCACATATGGCTTTATAGCAATTGATATTCGACAAAATAAATATGATACAATTAATTTATGTACAATTAAATTTTATAAAAATGTAAAATTGTCAGGATTTCAGGTATATACAGATGCAATCTGTATCTGTTAGCTTCTTAGTAGTAAATAGAATGAATTGATTAGAGCGGTGCTCCCATATGCCAGGCTAGACGGACGAGGTCGAGCTCATACATGTGCTAGGCAAGACAGACGAGGTCTTGCTCTGGATAATCAAAATATATCTTTAGCGTGTATATCTATATAAATATGGATTAGAGCACAGCTCACACATGCAAAGCTAGTCGTATGACGTCAAACCGGCATATGCCAGGCGAGACGGACGTGGTCTCGCTCTGGACAATCATATTAAACTACACAGCTAGATTGTATAAGTTGTTACCAAACATCACAGGAAAATATTAAGTATCCTTGGAAAGCATGATCCAGATTAGTGGCGATACTGTAGATAATCTTAAATATTAAATTTAATTGAGTAAACGGATTTATTTAAAGAAATTGCATCTGAAACAAAATTAAAGTCCCCACAAGCGCTTCTAAGTGGTTCGTTTTGCAAGTAATTAGTTCTACCAAAGATCATATAAAGTAACTCAAAAGATCTTCTAGGTCGGAGAGGAATATTAAAGTAAATTTTGCTCAGTAAGTATTGACTGTCTACATATCCATGCAAAAGTTTGAAAATCCAAGTAGCATTTAGCATAATTCTCCGATTATTTAAAGTAGGAAGATTTAAAAGTTGCAGACGATATTCATAAGGTACTAGGTTATAGTTGAAATTGCAGTAAAGATGGCTTAAGCAGAACAAAAGAAATAGGTCGCAGTAGAGAGTTGAATAAGGTTTTTGTTATATAGGGATCATTAAACTCTTTTGCCCATCGTTTAATAAAACCTAAAGTACTATTTGCTCGATTTATAATTTTATTGATATGAATATGAAAGCGAAGTTTAGTATCCATACCCTACAGGAACAAACTAACTTGTTTTTAAAAACAACTAATTAAAAAACTAATTTAAAATAAACCAGTATATGGAGCTACTTTTAATTATATTAAGGCGGCAACTACTCTGATGTTGACATGTTTTAATTGCAAATTTTTATTAGATTACAAGTTTATATATATTTAACCATGTTATTTCGTCAAATATTATTAACTTTAGGCCATCAGTAATAGTTTTCAATTGGTGATTTAAAAGCAATTAAAAAAATAATTTAAATGTAACTAATTTAACAAGTAGTTGAAAATATATGCAGACGAAAGTTAATTGACTTATTTAGCGGACATCACCATACAAAATAAGTTAGTTCGTTCTATGGAAAAAAATCAGAATTTCAACTAGTTGTGGTTGACAAAAAACTACTTTATCAACTACTTTTAAATTAGTTGATTTTCCTACAGGGTAGTTATTCCAAGATCATGAAAGACATCTAAAGACTCTAATGTATGGTCACAAATTTTATAAATACATGTGACAGGAGATTTTCGAGTGAAAGTCATGTGCTTGCATTTCTTCATGTTAAGATTCATACGATTCACGTTGCACCAGCTATAAAGATGGTCTATGTCAGCCTGCAAGAGAACGGCATCATTAGCATTTTTGAAAGAAAGAAATAGTTTCACGTCATCTGCGTACATTAAAATACTCGAATGCTTTATGACAGATGGCAAATCATTTATAAACAGTAAAAAAAGAAGAGGCCCGAGGTGGCTTCCTTGAGGTACACCAGAAGTGACAGGAAACTCATGAGATTTCACAAGTTTAAAAAGAACACGTTGTGTTCTATTGCATAAATAAGATTCAATCCATTTTACAAGTGTTGTGGGAAATCCAGCAAGAGATAGCTTTAAGACTAAGAGTTTATGATTAACAACATCAAAAGTTACTAAAATCTGTGTATATAACATCAGTCTGCAAGCCTTTTCCAAACTTCTCAATGGTTTTGGAAGTAAATTCAAGTAGGTTTGTAACCGTAGATTTTCCAGAAACGAATCCATGTTGGAGTGGAGACAATAAAGATTTAACACTATGTGATAATTGTGAAGTAATGGTTGCCTCGAAAAGCTTCGGCAAAGCGCTAAATTTTGCAATTCCACGATAGTTATCGATTAAATCCCTGTTACCAGTCTTGTGCAACGGAATAATAAAAGACGACTTCCAGGCAACTGGAAAATAGCAAGATTTTAATGAAGAATAAAAAAGCAAAGTGATTGGAGTTACTAATTCATCACAGCAATATTTTCGTATACATGACGGTATATTGTCGGGACCACTTTTATATGACGTTTTAAGAGCTTTTAAGTATGATAAAACCGTGTTAGTATCAATTATTGGGAGACAAATATCCCCAGATTGAACACTGAATGGAAAGCTTAGATTATCATAGAATGAAGATAAATAGGTCGCTTTGAAAAAGTCAGCGAAAAGATTGCAAATGACATTCTCTCTATCTGATTCAACAGTTTTATATTTCATAAAAGAAGGATAGGAATCAATCTTGCGTTGTGTTGACAAAGTTCCAGAATGATTTAGCATCAGATTTGATGTTTAATTTTACCTTTATTAAATAAATATCGTAAGATTGCTTGCATAATTGACGATACTTGTACTTAATAGAGGTATAAGAACCAAAATATGTAATGCTATGAGTTTTTTGAAATTTTTTATAATGCATGGATTTTAAGTTTCTTAATTTTCTCAGTTCTTCAGTAAACCATACAGGACCAGACGCTAATCGGGCTTTTCTCTGTGGTACTGATGATAGAAAACAATCATTGAGAGTTCTATTAAAAGCGGAGACAGCCAAATCAAGGTTTTCTGGCGATGTTTGTGTATTAACGATATTTAGTACGGATGTCCAGTTAATATTAGAAATATTGTTTTTAACAAAACATAGTTCGTTCTTTTAAAATTTAACTCAGCAGGAGGTTGAGCAATACGATTCTTTACAGATTGTTTAGGAAAATTAAGAGCAATTTCTAAAGTTGGATGGTACGGATCTTCAGGGAGCACGAGTGGATCAGTCCTTGAAACTGAAATAATATTGCTGTCGTCAAAATATACAAGATCTAACAAACGGCTATTCTTGTTAAAGTGACTGTTTAATTGAAAAAGTCCTTGACTTGAAAGCTCATTTTAAATGAATTAGCAGATGAGCATTCAGACGAAGGCAATAATATTGCAGGGTTTTTGGTGCAGCAGTTCCATGCGACCCTTGGAAGATTAAAGCCACCCGTTATTAGAATGTGATCATGAGGCTGAAGTTTTAAACACACTTTATTTATCGAAACCAAAGAAGAAATCTGATGGATTTCCTTCTTCATTTAGAACTCCTGAGGGATTTACTGACAATCCCGTCAAAATTTGTGGCCTATTTGCCAATCTTTTTAAAGAATCATTCTGTTCAGATTCTTTTACTCCTGATGGAGAGTACTTTGAATATATGAATTCCGAACCCAGAGTATCTTTGGAACATATGTCCTTCACTCCAGAGGATATTTTAATGTATATTAGATCGATCGATGAGGAGTTTGGTGCTGGACCTGATGGTGTTCCTGCCGCAGTGTTAACACAATGCGGTTCCGTTTTGAGTCAACCACTTTCTTTATTATTCAATAAATCTATTAACGAAAGTTATTTTCCACTTTTTTGGAAAAAATCATTTAGAAGTGCTATTTTTAAAAAGGGTTGCAGGAACGATGTTAGTAACTATAGGCCTATCGCTAAGCTCTCATCGATTCCAAAACTTTTTGAGCGGATGGTGTATGATCGGGTGAAAATTCACTGTGGGGAAGTCATAACAACTCGTCAGCATGGTTTTGTGAATGGCAGATCCACTGTGTCTAATCTTCTCGATTTTACAACATTCTGCTTAAATTCTATTGATTCTGGTAACCAGGTCGATTGTGTTTACACTGACTTTAGTAAGGCATTTGATAAGCTACCACACAATCTAATCTTATTTAAACTTGAGTTAATGGGATTTCCACAATATTTTGTGAACTGGATTAAATCGTATTTGGTAGAGCGATCTTGTCAAATTCTTGTCTTGACTCTTGTCAAAAAGAGGCGCATTGTCTTCTGAATTTATTGCTGGATCAGGTGTTCCTCAGGGTAGTCACCTTGGTCCTCTTCTGTTTTTTTTAGCTATCAATGATGTAACTCATGTCATTGAACACTCTCATCTGCTTATTTATGCCGATGATATGAAAATATACAGAACGATTAATTCTAGAGATAATTCAGATCTACTCCAGTCTGATCTAAAATCCTTTGAAGTTTGGTGTTCTAAAAATAATATGTTTTTAAATTCAGATAAATGCCAAACTATGACCTTTTCGCGAAAAAGGAATAATTTTATATTTGATTATAAGATTAAAGATACTGCCTTGAGTCGTGTAGACACCGTCAAAGACCTAGGTATATGCATGGATTCTAAGCTGTCGTTTAACATTCATATTGATAATATTTGTAAAAAAGCATCTTCAATGCTTGGTTTTGTTAAACGCTGGACCAAAGAATTTAGTAGCATGATTACAACTACAACGTTGTATTATGCAATCGTGCGTCCTCACTTAGAGTATGCAAGTCAAGTTTGGTCCCCAAGTTACAATGTGCATGTTGATCGAATAGAAAGAATCCAAAAACGTTTTGTTCAGTTTGCTCTAAGGGGCTTAAGTGGAACTGACATACTAGACCTTCCTCCTTATGAGGATCGTTTAAAACTATTAAAAATGCAGTCTTTAGGTGATCGAAGGAAATCGGCAGATATCGTATATTTACACCAGCTCATAACAGGTGTATTCGATTCTCCAGAACTTCTTTCTCACATAAATTTTAACACTAACCGTAGAAGCAGTAGAAACGCTAACAACTTAATTTATTTGCCATTTAGTAGAACAAATTATATGGCTACTGCTCCTTTAAGTCGCATGAGTTCCTTTGTTAACAATTGTAGCGTTTTTGATGTTAATTTGTCAAAAGGTCAACTCAAAAGTAGATTAAAATTAGTTGTGTAATTAGATCTATGTATACGCATGGTTAGTTGTTACGTCTTGTGTTGTCCCTGAGCCCAACCCATTTATTGGTGGGTAAATTTTTCCCACATTAACTTGTTTGTGGTCACGGGTATCCATAACATTGATATGTTTTTTCAATCATTACTGGGTAGTGGCTTTAGATGGGTTAATGCTGAGGAAGTGCGATAAAGCTGTAGTAGCTGAACTCTATTGTTATTGCATGTAAATAGAAAAACAAAAAAAAAAAAAAAAAAATGTTTCAAATATACCTCTACGTTGGAAACAGGAGGAAGATATGAACATGTTACATAAAGATTTAACGAACCATACTTTACAAGAACACAACAAAATTCAATATCAGATGCCTCAGGAATTATTATTTCTCGTGAGAAATAAGAAGATTTACCGGCAATTAAAACTCCACCGCCATTAAAAGAATTACCAGCAATAGCGTTTCTATCTTTGCGGCAAATATTGAAATTATAAGATAGAATTTCAGTATTTAGGGTGTTAGGCTTAAGCCAACTTTCACTGAAAACAATTATGTCAAAAAGTAGGTTGTGGCTCAAAATATGTAAATATTTTATCTTTGTATTTAATCCTCGAACATTTTGGTATAAGATAAGGAATGCAAGGCAACAATCTAGTTTTTTTGTTTAGTAGTACGAACAGGTAAAGTAGCCAGTGAAGTTTTAAGTTGTGATCTAGGAATATATTCGTGGATCAACGTATTTTCAGGCCAAAAACCTTGATCTAATACCGTATTAAAGAGATTCCCAGGCAAATTTATTTTGAAAGAAGATACAGTACGCTCATATGAAAACTTGAATTTGTAAACCGAAATATTCGCGAACAATGCTTTAAGATTAGTTCAATTGGATCGATCGTATTTGTTAAAACAAAAAGAACGCAAAGCACCTCGACGAAAAACCACTCCACGTATGGATAAAGCTATTGTGCGTAAGAGTAAAACTGATCCATTTAAGTCCTCAAAGGCTCTTTCCATATAAATAAAAAAGAATATGATGTTGAAATAACGCCAAGGCTTGTTCGCATACGTTTAAATGAGGCACAGATTTTTGGACTCATCAGTAGGATAAAAACCACGCCTCTCAAAATCAAATATCGAAGCCAGAATTGCGTTTGCAAGAGAGCACGCCCTGAAGACATTTCTTTTTGGAAAAACATCGTTTGAACGGATGAAAATAAAATAAAAAGATTAGGATAGGATGGCAGATCTATTGTGCACCGCCCAAAATGCCAGAAATTTCATTCGAGATACACACAAAAAACTATAAAACATGGCGGTGGGAGCTTAATGGTTTGGGGTGCCTTTTCATGGAATGGTATAGGCCCTATTGTCAAAATATCTGGTAAAATGGATAAGTTCCAGTATTTAAGTATATTAAAGGATTTTTTGGAGCCATACACGTTTGAGTCGATGCCGCTGCAGTGGCTGTTTATGCAAGATAACGATCTGAAGCATAAGGCTTGAAGTGTAAAAGCCTGGCTTCGGTCCGAAAATATTTGCGTGCTAAAATGGCCGGCTCAAAGTCCTGACCTCAATCCCATAGAAAATCTATGGAATGATGTGAAGATCAAAATAAGACAAGAAAATTTTACTAATATCAATGATTTATTATGGACTGTTATTCAAAAGATTTGACACTCTATTCCACAGGAGAGATGCCAAAGTTTAGTTGAAAGTATGAGCCGGAGATGCCATGAGGTTTTACAAAATAAAGGATACAGTACCAAGTATTAATAAGGTGAATACAAAAAACTACTTAAGGGGCAGTAATTAACTGATATTTTTCATATTCTTTCCAGATTATTGCTATGTGTGCTATTTCTTTTTCCAGTCAAATGTTGAAATATAGGGAGACTTTTAACTTTCTGTAAGAGCTTAAGTTACAAAGCGAATAATTTTTTATACTTTCATTATCTACTACATCTCAATCAATATAATAGATATAAATGTTAAGGACATTTTCATTTTAATTCCAATAAAATGAAAGCAAGCCCAAAATCTGATTAGTGTGCTATTTATTTTTCCATGGCTGTATATATATATATTAGTTATAGTGTAGAGTGTAAAGACAGATCTCAGAATTAGGAATTATTATCAAATAAAGCGAAAATTTTTTTATATTTACGTTACATTCTCTTGAATATGCCAGAACCAGATTTTCAAAAAAATGATTTTTTCAAAAATGGCGTTAAGAAATAGAAACGAACATTTTTTGAAAAGACAATTAAACATTTTTGTAATAAAATTTAAGGTTTTCAAAAATCACGCTCTGGCTTATTTGCGGCAATATTTAATACAATTATTTTATATTTATACAATATTTGCGGCAATATTGTATATGTGTGCAAAATTTGAAATTGATTGGATAAAATTTGTTTGAGTTATGATGCACGCCAATTGTAAAAATGCGGTTTTGAGAAAAACATATTCAAAGTTCTGAAGAAGGAAAATTGTAGATTTTTCTGTAACTTGTTAACTCCGTAACTTAATCTGCAATTCCAGCGCCATAAGCTACATTATAATTCTGCCATGATCAAAGCTAATTATATACATACTTAGCAACAGATTAAGTAAACACCTAAAGCGAAAAAAGTTGTATACGAAAGTAAGTGTACAAAAACCCCCAGTGCGCTACCAGCCATTCGACGGCTATAGCTTCGAATTTCGTTTTAAAATTTTGACAGAATATTTCAATATGTTTTTGAAGTAATATATCGATGTTTCAAAATTTCTACCGCCAAAAAAAGTTTCATGTATTGCTGGCCTTAAAAATCTAACTCTTTGGTTTGAGATAAATCAAACGCTTGTCAAAACATTTTGACAGAGACAGAGCCAACTGTTTATTAGTGTCAAATCAATTTTTATTTTGTTGGCTTTATGCTTAGAGTATAATAAATAAATTCTATACAATATTATATTGTGAAGTAACAAATTGAATATGTCGTAATTTAATAATAAAGTATCATTACTTCAACCACAGCTCTATCTAGGTAACTAAATGCCCTTTCACCATAGTTGGTCATTCAAAGTGTGGCGCCATTACAGTGCTGTTTTCCATAGTTTATGCACTTTTATATTAAATACTGGTATATTGTTAAAATCAACAAAAAATAAAACATTGATAGTTTAAAAGATTACGTTTCAACGACAATAGGTTTCAAATTTATATTTTGAGTTTTCAGTGCTTTGATAAAAACTTGTGATTACTTTTCGTGTGAGTCATTTTAATTGTGCCCTATTTGTCTTTTTGCTACAATAATTTTGGGGGCGGGGCTTAAACCCCCAAGGCCCCCCTTTGGTTGCGCTACTGTAAGGCCTATTCCAAAAAAGTGATACCAAGATTTGTACAAAAAATATTAAAAAAAAAATATATAAAACAGATTCAAGAAAAAAGTTTGTATCGGTGCAGCGCGCGCCAGATGGGCTTTTGGATGAGCGTGCTTGATAAAAAGGTTGGCTACAATGTTGGGGCGTCAAATTAAAAAAAAAACAGGAAAAAATGTTGTCGTCACGTACGCTATTTTAAAAATCACTCGAACAATTTTTCTAACTTTTCCTTACGTAGAAGTGACCAAAATATATTTCATCAATAGAAAATAAGTTTTCGCTAAAGAAATTCTTATTTGTGGCTTAATTATGAAAAAACGAACGTCAACCTCTGCATCTAACTTGAGTGCAAAAACGTACGTGACGCTCTTTAAAGTTAAATAAATAAATACATATTCACTTTATTGAAAGTTTTTCTTCAGAATATCATAGAATGGCTTAAAAGCATATCCTCGGTCCATCAGATATATTTATACTTCCACCGTTTCTTGTACAGCCACGATTTAATGAGTAAAATTTGAAGAAGAAATGACAAAATGGAATGTACCATATAATAAAATGGCAAGCAAAAAGTTGAAGTTGCCACTCCCACATGAACATACAATTGTGCAAATACCGGGAGAATATTTTAATGACATTTCTGCAAAATTGCATTGCAAATTAATTAACAACTTGAATTGCTCGAAATATTTTTTTTGGCAATAAATCTTTTAAAAACTATTTTTTCAAAATGTAAACAAACGACGCTGTCAATTTTAAACTAGTTCAAGTGGTGTGAACAATGTGTTAAACGAAAAGCTTTTTTTTGTTTAACATGTTTCATTAAGTCGGTCTGAACATGCTATAACGGAGTCAAATCATATGACTTAGGTGTCCAACTGACAGACCAATTTCTTGATATGATTCGATCACCAAAGGTTCGTCCCACTAAAGTGATGGTTTCACGTGCCGTATTGTTTGTTGCACCATCTTGCTGAAACCATTTAGCTTTTAGACGATCGATGCTCATGGAACCAAAAAGTCGCGTATAATTTGCCTGAAGAGCTCAGCATTGACAATAACATTAGGTGTGTTTCTGTACTCAACACTGTGTAAGATTTGTGTAAGTTCAAACTGAGAGAGTAAAAATGAAATGTGAGAACAGACGAGTTCAAGATTAACAAGTGCACCTGCCGTAAGGCTTAAGCAACTTGGGTTATCCAAAACCTAGGGTAATAGTTCATGAAACAGACAACTATGATCTTTGTGTTGTACCACAACACGGACCCGTTTATGTTTTAAAACAAGTAAAACATACGTGGCATCAGGTGTGGCAACACGAACATGGAAGCTGCTTCACAGACACAAAGCATCACCCAGTGCCTGCTGATTAGGAGCATTATGTAATAAATTACATACTGCCCGTAATAGCAGTACCAGTTTAGACTTCCGTAGCGACGTACATCCATCCATCTACTGGTGGAGACGAGACCTACCCAATCTCTTGCATATTAAGACGGATATGCCAGCCCGGTCGTCCCATTGCGCGACCCTGCCGGTCAATCTAGACCTGTGTAGCATTCACACAACCACAACCAGTACGAGACTCCCCGAAGGGCCAGCCCACGACAGTCATCTGGGCAACTCGATCCCGTCAAATGAGGATCCACAACATCCCCGCAAAAAGATCAAGAATACACAAATGCAATTATGAAAAAGTGCATTCTTACACATGACTGTGCTCAATGAGCACTTACGGGCTAGTCTAACAATTTGCAGTTGCCGACTCAGCTGGAAGACTATTGCGCATGACCGGTACCTACTTTGGAGGACCTTTGCAATTGCCACTCTTACTCTGGCCGTTCGGATTTCACCATCCAGACATAGAGTATTGGCCATTGTTCTCAGGGACTGCCGTGCTCAGTATGAGAACCCTTAGTTAACACAACCATTCTACACTTCCCTCAGTGATTACCGGCCAGTTTGAGGGTGCGAATCAAACTCTTGACTAGCAATCCACTTCGGAAAGTCGAAGAGCCGACACTTTTATGCACGCATGCCGACACTTCACAACTGTTGCAACACGCCCGAATTAAGGTCTCAGTGCGGTGGATAGATAGGGTCTACCCCATTTGACAGGTAAAGACTAACAAGTTTTAAGGTCAATTTCTATACCTTCGCAGGCTTGTTTCATATCAATATGCCGAATATGACCTGCTACCAAGATGGGCGCCACCCCGAGCTCTTGGTTGGCCCTATCAGTTTTTACGTTTCCAGGACGTATCCTACAAACAACCCTCCTCCTTTATCCTGGCTTGGGACAGGCAGGCGCAAGCTAGACCTGGCGGAGTTAAAATGTGAGAACAGTTGCAAAAGTA
Organism: Coremacera marginata; assembly: GCA_914767935.1. Classification (NCBI taxonomy): domain Eukaryota; kingdom Metazoa; phylum Arthropoda; class Insecta; order Diptera; family Sciomyzidae; genus Coremacera; species Coremacera marginata. The sequence continues at coordinate 89,847,781 of OU612047.1, read as the reverse complement.
CGTAAACAGCTTCTAGTAAGTTTCAAGCACAAAACAGATGATTTTTGACTGCAGACATGTCAAACGTAAATTGCGCCAATTAAAATTATCGTCAATTTGTTCATGAAGTTGATGCTTGTTCTTCTTGGTGCTTGTCCTTACTTTACTCGGAGTCTTGAGTTCTAGTACTCTCTGTGCACTATGTGTGCTCGAGAGAGCGGTTTCATGCTTGTTCTTTTTCTCCCATTTTAAGCACAAAAAGTACGGAAACAGAAAATAGTGTCCCACAAGTTTTCACTCATCTCCTGACACCTCTAAAGCGGCGATGATTTCTTTGGTGCGCACAGTATGAGTTCGTACGTTTCACCTGCTCAGATGAACGATTATGTGCACAGTAAAGTGTGCGAAGTGCTCTGTAAGCTTAACTCTGTAAGCTTAACACTTAATTGCCATGATTTGTAAACTTTGTTCCAGTGTACGCCTTAGCATGATAAATTTTCAAAGTATACTGAACATAAATGTCAGCAAAATGTGTTTAATTGACATTTGGTTTGACAGCTATCCTTCTACGAAATTCTATTGTTAGAAATGCCTTGAAGTATTTCTGCACCCTTCGGCATCTGGAATGTATAAGTGCAGTCAATATAATAAGTTCACAAGCATAGGTATTAACCCATTTTAGTCCGCTGGTCGATTTTTCGACCACTAACTTTCAAATTAATTTCTGGAAAAAATATAAAAGATTCCTTCAAACTCTTTCCGCATATACACGGCTCGGTTATATGAAAATTCAGAAAAAAATAAATTTTTCAAATTTCCTCTTTTAACCTATTCAGGTAAGCGGTTAAAAAAATACCCTTTTGTTTGACAATTTTTGAAAAAATTGAAAAAGATATATAAATGTAATGTATAATAAAACTATTTATGTAAGCCGGCTGCTAAAAGACTAAAATATGAGAATCAGTTGGTTTTGGACGACACAGGTAAATTTAACTATTTGATAAAAGCACGTGATAAAACACAAATGGTCGATTTTTCGACAAATTGGCCTATATGTATGCTTTTATTATAATATTTTCACATGTCTCTTTTACATATTTTTCATTTAATGAAAATAAAATTATTTTATTTAAAATTTTATAACTTTTGTGTATAGATTGGGCCATTTTTCGGTTTTCGACCACTTCGTAGCCGATAAATTTTAAATCAGAAAAATCTTAAACTTTAGAATTTTCTTAATTTGATCACTAATAACAAAATCTGAAAATTTTATAATGAAATTCCAACGCGTTCTGGTAGCGGACCAAAATAGAATAAAGAGACATATATGCTTTGATATTAAATTATGCACTCTTATTAAAAGAATTTCATATTTATACAAAAAATTTTACGTTATAAAACAGATTTATCTTAAAAAAAAATTGTTTCTAATTTTACACCCCTATTGGCTGTGCACCTGGGGCGAACCGACCTTCTCTCCCTTGCTACCCTACTGCGCTACATTACACTCGTTTCAATTGCTAAGGACACATCGTGTTTGTACCCCTCTTAAAAAGAACATTAATGTATTTTATGACGATTGCCAAAATATTTTGGCAAGAGCGAAAGCCTCCAGAGAGCTTAACAATTTTGCAAACACCTCCAAAAATCATGTTTTTCGTGAATATTTTGGATAGTGTAAAAAAAAACAGTTGTCAGAAATTATAGGCCTGAAAACGATCTTCCGATCTGCATCAAAAGATTTTGAAAATCTGCTGATTAGAGAAAATGCTGTTTTAAATTCATTTTTTCACCTTTTTTTTTTATATTATCAGCCTTAAAATCAAACAGAAAGCTAGAAAAACAACCAAATTTCTCGATTGAAAAAAAATAATTTATATTAAGTCCATTTTAAAATGTATTTTGTTGCAATGTTTTCTTGATGTAATTTTGTTTCTTTGATGTAACGAAATGAACTGCAGTGCGGCCTTGAAATTTCACTCCTCAATTCTCGCCCAAATTTCTACGAAGCATCGCCTAAGAAGTTTATCTTCAAAAAATATGAAAAGCAGTATTATCTCTAATCCGATAGCTAATTTTCAAAAATTTTTGGTGCAAATTGGATGAACTTTTTCAGGCCAATAGTTTGTAACAAATTTTTTTTTTAACACAAACCAACATTTTTACGAAAAACATGATGTTTGAAGGTTTTTGTAAAATGGACTAGCTCACTAGAGGCTTTCGTTATTGCCAAAATATTTTGGGAATCGTCATAAAACACATCAAGGTTCATTTTTAGATGGGAACAAATGGAACTTTTTTTTTCAAGGCCCCTTAGTGTACTAGAATGTAATAGTATGTAGTAGAATAGTCGAGACTAGTGGTAATTAGGTATATAAGCCGTGGTACTCGTACTCGGCTGAGTGAGTTAGTTATAGATCAACCGTATAAGAATAAACTCGTGTGGAACATAAGTGACTTATTTGTTTGTGTTGAATAAATTAGTGTAAAGTGCTATAATTGGTTTTGGAATAAAGACTGTAAAATAATAAAGAATCGAGCGGCTTCGCTGGCTAGGTCATGTCGAGCGGATGGAAGACGACGCTCCAACGAAGAAAATATTCGATTCGGTACCCAGCGGCTGACAACGCAGAAGAGGACGACCGCATCTCCGTTGAAGGGATCAAGTGGAGGACAACCTGACGAAACTTGGAGCTTCCAACTGGCGCCAGCAAGCGCAAAACAGAAATGGCTGGCGCAATTTCTTACAACAGGAGGAAACCGACTTACGGTTGTAGGCGCCATCTAAGTAAGTAAGTAAGTAATAATAAATAAGTCGGTACATTTTATTTCGCAATTAAGAAGAACTCAAACATTTTTAAAAAGTAAAAACGTAAAATATAGTGTAAGAAGTGGGATTGCATATATATAAAAAAAATAAGAGAGAAAAATTAAGTTCCAAAACTTAAAAAGGACCGGCTCAAAAGTGAAGTACATAAATTGGAATTGTCAACAACCCTTAACAAGACCGAATTACAAAAGCGTCTGTTAGAGGATTTTGTGCGGCGCGGCATTAACGTTGATAGATATGAATTTGATGATAAAGAAGAGCCTGAGATGAGTGCCCCTTCAACCAAAAGCAGTATGGACATTAATTCATTGCTTGCCGCTATGATGAAAAAAATTACTGTTGCACAAGAAACTTCTAGAGCTGATAACAAAAAGTTTTTGGCTGGAAGTTGAGAGGTTGGTGTAGCTTACCTATCCAGGAAAAATCACCCACTGGTAGATCATTTCAAGACCGAAGCCTTCGTCAACGGCATTTGAGATCCGGATGTTAAGCTCGCGGTATGTGCTACACAAAAGATGATCTCTGCGGATACCATAGCGTTCGCATTAGCGCAGAAGACCACTTCCGCGATTTCTAGTCCACAAATACACAAAGAACGCAATATAGCAGCCGAATCGGAACAAGAGGGTTTAGTCAACAAAATCGAGGAGGTGATAAAGCGACTCCTAGCTGAACAAAACTCAAAATTTTAATGCTACAACGGAAAGGAGAGGTCATTTCCAGAGAAATGTAAAGAGCCACGCAAAAAATCAAGGTCCATCTCACCATATAGAAATAATTAGCGAGCAACTACCAGCAATCAACACAAGAGTCCCCGTTAATCTAACACAAGCTAGAGCTAAAGGGCAAGAGCTAGCTCCCACAAGCGAAGGCCCACAATCTCCATATCAGCGATGCAGAAAAAGAACAGTAACCTCACAGCATGCCGGTACATTAATGACAGACAACACACCTTCACCATGGACATCGGAGCGACGTAGTCTATCATCAGACCTGATGTAGTAAGGGGAAAGTGTGAGACACTAAATAATATCAGATTACGGACATATACCTCCGTAGCTCGAAGAAGCAGAAATCATATAGCTGACGTTGAAGATGATGATGATAACGGCGGACACAGGTCACCAGAAATTTTACTATCTAATTGTATTTTATATTTTGATTTTATAATTTTGTTACTTTTATTCTACATTTCAATGAACTCTTATTTTTCATATCTAAATTCATATTATCTTAACATAAATGAACATAATTTAAAACAGTTTAAATTCTTGTCGATAAACGTAAGAAGTATTTTGTCGCTTAAAAAGTTCAACATATTTAAAAATGAATTGTGCAAAATTTCAACACTGCCTACTGTAATTGCAGTACAAGAAACTTGGTTTGATGTGCATTATACGGATATATATTTTATACCTGGTCTTAACTCGGTTCATTGCTGTAGGAATGATTGGTTTGCAGGGACTTCTATTTACATTAACGAAGAAGTACAGCACAAGGTATTGTTGAATCAGAGTAGAGACTATTTGGATGTGATAATGATATCTCTTTCAACTATAAAAATTGATAACAAGCCCCTTGTCATAACTTCGTTGTACAGGTCTCCCTGTGCTCCCTGTAAAATTTTTATATACATCTTGAATCTATACTACCATTAGCTCACAACTCTCCTTGCATATTTGTTGAAGATTTTAATGTTGATATACTTTGTAATAATAATTTGAGTAAACAACTTGTAGATACTTGTTCTGAGTTTAATCTTGGATCTTGTCATAATCTTATAACCAGACCGTTGAGTATGTATTGCATAGTTTCTGTTTTTAGTAATTTGTCAAGTAGTATAACAATTCTGTTGAATCTAATTTATTAGATCACAATTTTATAATGTGTGCGCTTGACTTAACTGCCAACCTCAAAGATGAATATAGAAACAAAAATGATGCTCTATCAATGCCTGGTTCACTCACATTTAACTTACCTACCTATAGTCTATGGTAGTAAAACTAATTGTTACTTGAAATCCTTGCAAAAGCCCTCAAAATTGTTTTTAATCTTCCTTTGAGACATATCACGACGAGTTTATAAAATGATTTTGCTAAAAATGTTCTTCCGGTGAAAGGTCTATATAAGCTAAAACTCTTATTACACGTTTTTAAAACCTTACGTGGTAAAGGAACCCATACCTTACAATTTCAGCAAAACATGGTGCACACAAATCGAGTTACGAGGCAAGCGATGCATCTACTGGTAGTCAGATGCCGTTTGGAATTAACAAAGCAACGTGTTTGTTTTGCTGGACCTAACGAGCTTAACAAGCTACCTAGCACCTTGAAGAGTATCCAACCTCTATCTGCTTTCAAATTAAGGGGGTCTTCTCATTGAGCAACTTTTTTTTCAACTTTTTGTTTTGCATTTATTTATAGCTTGGGTAGTTGTGAATATGCCCCTAAAAGGATTTTTAGAAATTCGAAATACTTTAGAAGATACAGCCTTTTTTGTGAAGCAAGGTCTGATGGACAAGAAGGTGATGGAGGTAATAAAACCAGCTTACGAAGCGCTGTCGGCAGATAATTTGCTTGAAAGATGCCTTGGATCTGAAACTCAGAATTCCAATGAGTCCTACAATTCTGTTCTTTGGTCACTTTCGCCCAAACACATCAACTCAGGCGCACGCACCATCGAAGTGGCTAATTTCATTGCAACGTGCCTCTTCAACGACGGTTTTATACCCATACTTAAAATTATGGGTTTGATGGGTATTGCGATTGGCAAAAACGCATACGAAGACGCACTATCTCGCAATGAAGACAGATTGAACCGATCAGAGACTCGGGCTGCGGCATCATCAAAAGCTGGCAGAACGGCTCGCAGAGCAGAGAGGGCAGCAGAAAGCAGTTTCTACGAAAAAGAGGAAGGTGGCCTGTAAGGAGCTGGCATCGCCGACTAATATTTGTAAGTAAAAATTGTCAGCTCTTTAAAACTGCATTTAAACATTTTTGATTTTTTTTTTTTTTTCCCCAAAAAAATTACTTCAAACTTTAAACGCGTTTATCTCGAACCCACGTTTTTCGAACTGGCGGCCATGATATCTCCAGTTCAACTGAACCGACTTTCATGAAACAAAATGGAATCGACGCAGAATTGTCACCATTCTCGGGTGAACCTCGACCATAATTTTAAAAAATTTTTTACTATTTTTTTTTTTACTAAACTACAAAAAAAAACCCGAAATTGAAATTTTTTTTTGAATGGCCGCCATTTTGTCAAAAAAAATCACAAAATTAAGCTTGAGGTTCACCCGAGAATTACATCTATTACATCCCCGTTTTTTTTTTCATTTCAGACGCTCCGGAGACCCGGAATCGTGGCCGCCGTGACGACACCTTTTTTTTTCACCACCAACTTTGAAGTCTCATTACTTTTTGAACAGCCCACGTATCGAGGCAAAAAAAATTTTTTTATTTACTTTGAACCTTTTGTAATACAATAAATAAAAAAAGTTTTCAATTATTCTTTGCGTTTTCAAATAAGATTTTTTTAAAAAGGGTCCAAAAAACGGGTTTTGAATGAGAAGACCGCCTTAAATTTAAAAAAGCATTTATCGCAAAACACTGATTTACTTTTTGCGTTTTGAGACACCCAACGAGCATCAATTAGCAACATGTTTGAATATACTTTGAATGAATTTATTATTATTTATTGTTTCTTTTCAACATAAAATTTGTCTAAATTAAATGAATTAACTAAAATTTTAATTTCTTGTTAAGTAAATAAGTTGCCTTCTATCCTCTATTAAGCTTTTTAGCGCTGAGGCATAAGTACAAATATTGTAATACATTTAAATTTCATATTGAATTAATAAAAAATAAAAAAAAATAAGCATTTAGTAGAGACAAAGAATGTACACAATAAGAGTGCAGCATAAAAAATAGGTAAAAATTAAAGATGCAGTGGAAAAAGTTATGGAAATGATAAAATAGTATAAACTAAGACATACGTAGAGCAGCTACTCTATTCATTTTCGATGACGCCATCAGGAGCCGATGAGATTTTGGGGAGTTCAGCTTCATTGTTGATTTTATTGCAATCACAATCCTTAGAAAGCCTGATATAAACAAACCCACGAATTGTAAAAGCATTGAAAATATTTTTTCTACGCTTGCATGCGATCACTGCTTGTAGAAGTTTTCTTGCGCCGATAGAGAGGCTCTCGTGCAAGTACACATTGTTAACAGAGTCCAGTCCAGTACCTCTGAGGTTAGTTGGTCTTTTCATTCGCTTTCTATAGTCACCAAAAGCTTTCAGAGCACGATTTCGATCGAGGGAAGATTAAAACTTGACGATAGCTAGTAAGTTAGAGTTACCCGATATGGGCTTGACTCGGAAGATATCGTTTATCTTACCTTTAGGCAGGTCCTTTTATTTCATGGCAATCCTGTTACTTCACTTAATCATTTACTGGCAATCCTGCCACTTCATCACTTTATGTCCGACACAAAACATTGCACAATTTATGTAAAAAAATTAAAATAAAGCATTAACATTAGCATTAAACTATTTTTTACTTTCTTAAAACCGTGCTTTATTCAATATAACATAAGTTTTTCGATAGCGATTAAAAAACACGCCCGTCCGAGTCGATGAGAAAAGTTGTTTTAATTCTTTCGTTTCGGTTGTCAATTTTTTTCAACTCTACTAATACTTCGTACATTCTACGAATAATGCGAACTGTCAACTTACGAATGAATTTTTTCTACTAATATTAGTTTTACTTTGTATATAGTACGAATCCATTAGTAAATACTACGAACGAAATGAAAGAGTTTACGAAGTTATTCGTATGAAAAATTTACGAATGCTATTATTTATATGTACACAATAATTCGTACAATGCACTCATACGAATTGTTCTATTATTTTTACGAATATAATTAGTATATACAACGAATACATTCTTGAATATTACCACAGGCATTAGTAAATATCACGAATGAATTCGTAAAGATATTGCGATACGAAAACTTCGTTTATTGTGCGAATATCCGTACAATGCACGAATATCATTCGTAGCCATTTTACTAACAAATTTTTTTAATGTAGCACTGGTCTTCGCGTATCAAGCCCCAGGTGAAAAATTTATAATAGACGGTGATGCTAGCGGATATGGTATTGGTGGTGTACTTTCACAAGTAGTCAATAGGACAGAAAAGGTCGTAGGCTTTTAGAGCTGAACGCTGTCAAAGTCTGAGCGGAACTATTGTGTCACCCGACGTGAGCTACTGGCAGTGCTGGAATGCATAAAAAATTACCACAACTACCGTTCATATATGGTCAACATTTTTGCTGAGGAGTGACTATTCCACACTGAAATGGCTGTTACAATTTAAAAACACTGAAGGGCAGCTAGTATGTTGCATTGACTGCCTACAAGCTTATGACTTCACCATTGAACACAGAAGAGACATAAAACACGGGAATGCGGATGCTCTTTTACGGCAGCCTTGAAATTAAGAGTGTAAGTATTGTGTTAAGGCTGAAAGCAAAGAATCCACCATTGATATCCGGCTAACCCAGATAGATGCAAACGAAGACTGGTTAAGAGCACAAAGAAGTGACCCGATATTGGCAAAAATTATAGCGGCTAAGGAAGAGGAAAGACGGCCTAGCCGCAACGAAATATCAACATAAGGTTCTCTTATGAAGGCTTATATTGCTCAATGGAACAGTTTAAAGCTTATTAATTGGTGCCTCTATCGCCATTGGAAAAGTGCAGATGGCAAAACTGCTTTCATCCTAATAGTGTTGCCGTCTTCCAAGATGAATGAAGTTTTAAATGAGTTCCATAATGGACCTAGCGGAGGACACCTTGGTGTGACAAAGACTCTTGAAAAGCTAAAACAACGTTTTTATTGGGTTGGATGTCAAGAAGCAGTGATCAATTGGATAGCAAACTGCACACAGTGTATTGCAGCTAAAGGTCCAGTAAGAAGAAGCCAAGTTAAGCTGCAACAGTATAACTCGGGAGCGCCCTCCGAGTGGATAGCGATGGAAGTGGCATTTTCCTGTCAGTAACGCTGGAAATCGTTATGTTTTCGTCGTTATGGACTATTTCAGCAAATGGCCGGAAGTGTATGCCATTCTACATATGTACATAACATATGTGAATGTTTTTGTTGTTCAGAATGTTGTTGAGCTACATTCTGATCAGGGAAGAAATTTCGAGGCCGCAATTTTCAAAGAGATATGTGAGATATACGGTATAAGGAAGACTCGAACGACGCCACTCACCCGCAGTCTGATGGAATGGTAGAGCGATTTAATCGAACTCTAGAGGAATATTTGCGAAAAGTAGTCAGCGAACAACAAAAGGACTGAGACGAACACATTCCGAAATTTTTATTGGCGTACCGATCAGTTGTCCACGACTCAAAGTCTAGATCACCCGCGAAGATTATTTTCCGGTCTGAGCTGAACTTAACTGGTGACTTGGAGAGTTTGGTTTCAAACTTGCCGCAAAAAAAGTAGCCACATATGCTGGAAAGCAAAAAAGTCTCAATGAACTCTACGAATTTGTGCGCACACTTATAAAAATGGACAGCGATAAAATGAAAGCCAGATATGATCGGACAGCAAATACTGAGGGCTTCTACAGGGATAACTGGTTATACTCTACAACCTACAACAAAAGAAAGGAGTGCCTCACAAATTACAAACTAACTGGAATGTACCTTACAAAGTAATCAAAAGACTAAACGATGTCGTCTATAGAATACAAAAGAACAATAGCCCAAGATCAGAAACTAAAGTAGTACATCTACTTTAAAGAAGGATAATAGGAAGGAAAGAAGAAAGAAGGATAATGAGCCTATTCGGGTCGGACAGGCTTAAGTGGGTGGCAGAGTTACGAAAATGACTTCGCCTAAAAATATGCCTAGTGGTTGGTGTCAATGCTACAAGAAAGTTATATAGCCTTTCATAGAAGTTTTGGCATTAACAACATTTAGAAAATTTGGTTACAGATTTCTACAAAACTTCCGACTGTCCAAGGAGGCGTTAGTGGACTTAAGGGGTTATATGACATTGGCAGTTCTTTGAAATCGATTTTCTTTTTTTTTTTAATAATTTTGTATTGTAGTAAATATTCTTAAGATTCTATGAAAAAAATTTCATGGAAAAATTCCTACGGGTCCAAAAGTTACAGTCGGATTAGTGAGAGCGCTTTTTTAATTTTTGCGCTACCTACGTACGGCAGCTGGTATATACTTGTTTTACTTGCTAGCTGACTTTTGCTGGTTGTTATTTCGTACCTACTTGAGGGTGAAGCCCGAATTGCTAAACGATTGCAAAAAACTATAAGAAACAGCACAACACAAGATAACGAAGGCATACAGTACGAAACTTCTGTGAAGATAGCCCAAAATCATCAGCCCAACTTTTTGCTCAATTCGCCGCAAAACATATCTGTATTTTGAATTCGCCGCAAATACAAGAAAAGGTTTTAAATAAAATTTTAACTTAAAAAACTAAATATATATGTTAAACTTGTTCGTTCCTAAATTAACTATCAATCGTATATCCTACAGTTAACGACCTAGAAGTGAAATACTCGGTTCAGCAAAATTTTGTTTTTTTCAGTAAAAACCAAAAGAAAAGGATAGAAGATGAAAAGTTCTCATCCTGAATTTTTGCCTAAAAATCAACAATTATGCAGAAAATCGACTGGAGGTATTCAAAAGCTCCGGTCTATCGTCCTTGGTACCGAAATCTTAGCCGAATTGCGTAAAAATGTGATTTTTATATGAAAATCAGATTTCCACACCCCAAAACTTACCCCAAAACAAAAGTTCTCATCCTGAATTTTTGCTCAAAAATCAATCTTTATTTGGCAAATCGACTGGTGGTATGCTCAAGCCCGGGTCTATCGTCCTTGGTACCGAAATTTGGGCCAAGCTGCAAAAAAAAAGGGATTTTCGTATGAAAATCAGAAATCAACACCAAAAATCATACCCCAAAACAAAAGTTCTCATCCTGGATTTTTGTTTAAAAATCAATCTTTATTTGGAAAATCGACTGGTGGTATGCTCAAGCCCGGGTCTATCGTCCTTGCTATGTTATTGTATTTTGAGTTCCATACATTAGTGTCAATTTTGAGTTTGGCTTTAATAAACTTATCTGTCCTTCATGATAAAATTTACAAAATTGTGATTGAAATGTTTTCAATCACATTTTGTTAAAAAATGTATTCTCAAAGTTTAGTAATTGTTTCGTATATATTAACATCTGAAAGTATGCTTTGATATTTCTCGTTTAGTTTTTGTGTTGAAAATTTTGAAGGGTTTTGTATTGCATAATTTGATTAAAAATCTTTTTAAGCTTTTAGAGTAATATCGTTATTAGCATTAATATTTGTCTTATTCACCCTGTTATGTTGACTATGCAAGAAAAGGAAAAAATCTTTGAAGAGATACACTAACTAGATATGTGAGCATACATTAGACAAAAAGAGATGACTTATGAATTCAATGAAGATAAAATTGCGGGATATCTCAACATATATATATATATTTTAAAAATTTGGCAATTTTAAAAATTGGCGTGAAACCTTTTTGACTTTTAGTATGGGGGAAAGAGATAACACACGTGCTGAAAATTTCATATCTAAAATGTTGTTCATGTAGAGTTGCCATGTAGTCTAGTTTATTGAATTTTCTACGATTATCGGAAGTAAGAGTGCGCACGCAAACTGAAAAAGCTTATATATTTTATAACTTTTGCAACATCTAATATATAAGCAACAAATTTAAATTTAAAGCTTACCGCTTTACATGAATACCCTTTATGAATGTTTTTTCGTTTTTCTAGTGCTCAAATATTCAATAGATTCACTGAAACTATTATAATGTCATATTTTATAGCCATGATGAATAGTAAAGAGAACGCATTATCGTGAGTACCCCTATTGATAATCACTTAATCATTTTTATTGGTATATAACAAAAGATTTCAAATCAATGTTTTCTTTGTTTAAAAGCTTTTTTTTATCATGTTACTTTTTGTCCCAGACACAGTCTGCACCAAACATAGGTACTTAGCAAATTTTTAAAAAAATCTTATTCCAAGGAGAAAATATAAATATTTTTCGTAGATTCTATGAATTAAATTCTCATATTTATTAAATAATCACACCGAATATTCCAGTGATGAAAACAAATCACACAAAAGTTTCTTAAAAAACACATTAAAATCTTTTCTATAAATAACATCACTATAATCAGAACTCACTTTCTTTCCAGTATTCTAAGCACTTGCGATTTTTCAGAACAAAAAAATGTTATTGATATTTGCTTTTCTTTAAAATATTTTACTGTTTGAAATTACAATAAACAGCTAAAACGTATGTATATAGTTGCAAAAGAATATATAGTTTAAATAATGTCAAATACAATATTGAGTAAAATACTTATTTATATGTTTGATATTTTCACTTCAATTGAAAGCTGTTTTGGTTTTTTTTTAATTTTTCGCTCAATTCCACCTTTGCAGTATTTGTTCGTTCGCTAGTGTCAGTGAACCTGAGCATTTTCAAAAAAAGTATTTTAAGAGTTATTTCTTTTTTAATCTATTGATGAAATTTTTATAAATTTTGAGTAAAATTCGATAACGGATTAACATTTTGTGAAATCTTGACGTTTTAAATTATTATGTTTTTCAACAAATTGTCAAACATTGAAGATTACGAAGTTATAACATGCCGCCACTGAAACTTGTAACAAATCCAATTCACCGGACTATTTGGCAATACTGGCTAGCTTCAACGATGAAAAAAAGATAAGCGACACTACCCTATAAAATGGATATTCCAATTAGCACTGACCAGAAAGAAACGGCACTATGATACACAGGAAACCTCTTAATGCGGACTTTACACGGTCAATCATTGGACATCAAGCATGAGTACGTGAAGATTTGTATTATTCCCTATGCGGATCTTGCACGATCAATTATTTGACATCAATCATTTATATATTGATATATTATTGAATATTTGTTTGTATGCGTTACTAAAACTCGTTGCTACCATGATTGACCAAAATAAAATTATTATGCTTGTCCAACGGCTTTATGTGTGTAAGTGTTTGATTGACAATCTTTTCGCAGTTCGTTTGTTTTCATTGTTCGGTAATCATGTCTACAGAAAATAAAGGAGCGGTGAAAAAAATTGGAGGTCAGAAAAATTTTTGGCAGAGTTTATCAAACATTTTTGAAGTTTATTGAAGTTTATCAAAAATGTTTGCAGAAATGTTTGCAGAAACACTTTCAAGAGTTTCATTTCATAGGTCATTTCTTTTCTTAAACCACTCTTTCATCCTAACTCTTTAATTTTTACGTTTTTTAATGCAGCTTGTAATGCAATATATTCTATACAATCTATACAGTCTGTGTCATTCATTGCACTTCTGCATTCCATGGAAAATAATCAAGAATAAAAATTTGACGGTATGATTGATGTGTGTAGTCCACACTGGCAATTAATTATTTTATACCATCTATCAAATTCCATTTCTTTCCATATATAATGCAAGCAATATATTTTGCATGGGCATTCTATGTTATACCATATAATTTTTAAACTGACGTTAAAGCGAGTCCTTTTTATAATTTAAGTTATTTGGCATGCAACACAATTCTTTTTGAGGTCTTAATTTGTTTTTTTATTGAAGGTTGTCAAAAATTGCTGCTCATTGCTTGACATAATTATTGCAAGACATATATCACATACCGTGAGCAATAAGTATATCACATGAGCAATATCCATGGTAAGCAATATTGTATACCATAATTTATTGGCAGTGTGGACATTAAGGAATAGCATCATCCATGTCAAATGATTGACCATGTCAAGGTATGGCTGTGTTCGGAAATGCAACTGATTCAGCAGCTCTGTGCAAAATAATAAGCGGCTTAGTGGGGCCAGTGTAGACAACTCATTTTTCGCAGTGCTACTGAATCAGTTGCATTTCCGTGTCGCTTATCTTTTTCATCGTTGAAGCTAGCCAGTATTGCCAAATAGTCCGGTGAATTGGATTTGTTACAAGTTACAGTGGCGGCATGTTATAACTTCGTAATCTTCAATGTTTGACAATTTGTTGAAAAACATAATAATTTAAAACGTCACGATTTCACAAAATGTTAATCCGTTATCGAATTTTACTCAAAATTTATAAAAATTTCATCAATAGATTAAAAAAGATATTACTCTTAAAATACTTTTTTTGAAAATGCTCAGGTTCACTGACACTAGCGAACGAACAAATACTGCAAAGGTGGAATTGAGCGAAAAATTAAAAAAAATCCAAGACAGCTTTCAATTGAAGTGAAATATCAAACATATAAATAAGTATTTTACTCAATATTGTATTTGACATTATTTAAACTATATATTCTTTTGCAACTATATACATACGTTTTAGCTGTTTATTGTAATTTCAAACAGTAAAATATTTTGGAAAAAAGCAAATATCAATAACATTTTTTTGTTCTGAAAAATCGCAAGTGCTTAGAATTCTGGAAAGAAAGTGAGTTCTGATTATAGTGATGTTATTTATAGAAAAGATTTTAATGTGTTTTTTAAGAAACTTTTGCGTGATTTGTTTTAATCACTGGAATATTCGGTGTGATTATTTAATAAATATGAGAATTTAATTCAAAGAATCTACGAAAAATATTTATATTTTCTCCTTGGAATAAGATTTTTTTAAAAATTTGCTAAGTACCTATGTTTGGTGCAGACTGTGTCTGGTACAAAAAGTAACATGATAAAAAAAAGCTTTTAAACAAAGAAAACATTGATTTGAAATCTTTTGTTATATACCAATAAAAATGATTAAGTGATTATCAATAGGGGTACTCACGATAATGCGTTCTCTTCACTATTCATCATGGCTATAAAATATGACATTATAATAGTTTCAGTGAATCTATTGAATATTTGCACTAGAAAAACGAAAAAACATTCATAAAAAGTATTCATGTAAAGCGGTAAGCTTTAAATTTAAATTTGTTGCTTATATATTAGATGTTGCAAAAGTTATAAAATATATAATCTTTTTCAGTTTGCGTGCGCACTCTTACTTCCGATAATCGTAGTAAGTTCAATAAACTAGACTACATGGCAACTCTACATGAACAACATTTTAGATATGAAATTTTCAGCACGTGTGTTATCTCTTTCCCCCATACTAAAAGTTAAAAAGGTTTCACGCCAATTTTTATAATAGCCAAATTTTTAAAATATATATATATGTTGAGATATCCCGCAATTTTATCTTCATTGAATTCATAGGTCATCTCTTTTTGTCTAATGTATGCTCACATATCTAGTTAGTGTATCTCTCCAAAGATTTTTTCCTTTTCTTGCATAGTCAACATAACAGGGTGAATAAGACAAATATTAATGCTAATAACGATATTACTCTAAAAGCTTAAAAAGATTTTTAATCAAATTATGCAATACAAAACCCTTCAAAATTTTCAACACAAAATCTAAACGAGAAATATCAAAGCATACTTTCAGATGTTAATATATACGAAACAATTACTAAACTTTGAGAATACATTTTTTAAAAAAATGTGATTGAAAACATTTCAATCACAATTTTGTAAATTTTATCATGAAGGACAGATAAGTTTATTAAAGCCAAACTCAAAATTGGCACTAATGTATGGAACTCAAAACACAATAACACTAGATTTTTCTCACTTCAGCCCGAATTTCGGTAGCAAGGACGATAGACCCGGGCTTGAGCATACCACCATTCGATTTTCCAAATAAAGATTGATTTTTAAACAAAAATCCAGGATGAGAACTTTTGTTTTGGGGTATGATTTTTGGTGTTGATTTCTGCTTTTCATACGAAAATCCCTTTTTTTCGCAGTTTGGCCCAAAATTCGGTACCAAGGACGATAGACCCGGGCTTGAGCACACCACCAGTCGATTTTCCAAATAAAGATTGATTTTTGAGCAAAAATTTAGGATGAGAACTTTTGTTTTGGGGTAAGTTTTGGGGTGTGGAAATCTGATTTTCATATAAAAATCACATTTTTACGCAATTCGTCTAAGATTCCGGTATCAAGGACGATAGACCGGAGCTTTTGAATACCTCCAGTCGATTTTCTGCATAATTGTTGATTTTTGGCAAAAATTCAGGATGAAAAACTATCATCTTCTATCCTCTTAGTCGATTTAATTGTAAAAATTTGGAAAGTGTTACAACTTTTGGCCATTTTACGGTATGAAAGATATTTGATTGAAGAATTTGGCGAAGAATGATAATTTTAATTGTTTATTTTTGGAAATATCCTCATAACAACTAACTATGCACTTTCAAAGCACAGCAGTTTTATATTTTCTTATATTATGCTGCGTGTTAAGTTTTTTATCATGGAACGTACATATTTATATAAATTCATTCATATATTTTAAGGATTATTGTAAATATCTATTAAAAGAACATTATTTTGTTGTTATTTTCCATTTTTAACATTTGCGGCGAATTGAAGCTTTTTGGATTGCATTTTACGGCGAATTCAAAAGTTGGGCTGAGTTAAAAATTTGGGATGAAGATTTTGGGCTAACTTCACACCGGTGTTTATAAGCATATCCCTCGTATATGCACTCGAAAGTGAGATATTTAACTTTATCATTGTAAATAACCAGAATTTTTTTGCTTATAAGCATTCCGCTTATATGCACTTCTCGCTTATATGCATCGAAATTAGGGATTTTTTTAAAAGCAGTCATGGAAAAATAACCGGTTATATGCATACCATGCATATCTGGTATGCATGACTGGAATGTCACATTTCACTACTAAAAAATCCAATTATAGATTTCACATCTCTACTGAGCTGTCAAATATTAAACCGCCCATCACTGCTTTAGAAGTGTCAAAGTTTTTAATATTTTTCTGTTCAGTTTTAATATGAGTGGAAACAAAAGAGTAACCTTGTCACTTAAACAAAAAATTTCAATCGTGAAGGAAGTTGAGACAACCAGTAAAAAAGAAATTTGTCAAAAATATGGGTACTCATTGGACACAGTGAATCGCATTATAAGAAACAAGATTTCAATTTTGCAAGGCAACCGCGTGTTCAATTTGTCACAAAAAAGAAAAAGATGTGGGAGCTAGTCGAAAGTGGACAACGCTATTGCAAAATGGTGAGAGTGATCCTGAAAATGAAATTCATTTCAAAAATTACATTGACTTGGACAATTATTTGCAATATTTGTCTTATTCACTCTACCTCATGACAATGACATCCTCGCTGAATTTGAATCGACTGAAAGCTCAGAAGATAATGATAGTGACAACCAGGACGATGCCAATCTTGTCCAAACTCCATCGCTAAGTACAGCTTTACGATTTCTTCATAATCTTCAGATTTTTTCTTAACAAAAAAAGTATTTTTCGAAGAATTTAATAAAATAGAAGAATATATGTGTCAAAAGTGCTGCAATGTACAAAAGAAAATAACTGATTTCTTTCAAGTTTGAAAGAAATTCAAAATTAAGTTAAGTTTCTTGTAAGTCGAACCTGGCTGTTTTTACTTAATTTTAAAACATTTTTTATTAAAACATTTTTTTATATTTTTCATTTAATGATATACTGCTAGAAGCGGCAATCTAATTTAATCTCTGGCTGTTTTTAATTATGTATTTTTTTTTATTTTGTAAAAACTTTGAGTTTTAAATAAATAAAAATAAAACAGAAACGAATTTATATTATATGGGCATTTCCATCGTAACTCACGCGACATGCGTGCGATTTAAAGCTTCGTTTTCTCGGATTTCTTATGTACATATGCCTTAGATGAAGTGGCAATGGTATGAAAACCAAAATTGTCGTTCCTGTAACTAATTATGAATAACAGTGGTAAATGTGGGCGTAACTCACGCGACAAAAAAGGAACTGTGTTTTACAAGCACGTTTAGATTGTAAAAATTCAGCGAATTTTGCCATATAACCTGTATGTTTTTAATTTTTAAATAATGGGAAAACTGAAGTTTCATAATAAATACACTTTACCGATGAACTTTGCTTATTTATAAATATATTGAGTTTTCAAAAACTATTTGCCGTAACTCACGCGACATAACCCACGCGACAAAATTTCCGTTAAGAAAATGTGTAATCAAAGAAGAGAGAAAAGATCTTAAGAAGAGTAACTAACATCTTACAAGGAAAGGTCCCCAGGTGTCACTCACCGATTTGAATAATTTTTGGATTTGTGATAGAGGACAAAAATCTAAGGTCGACGTATATTTTTCAACGTGCTCAATCGATAGTTTACGGTTTCAAAATGACGTTTTAAAATCAGCGAAAATTAAACAAAAATTTATTAACTATTTCTATCATAGTTCATAGCTCATTTTAAGAATAATCATGCTCATTTTAAAAATTTTAAAAGAAATAAATATTTTTTATACTTTTCAGTTATAAACCCTTGGCTGCCACACCTCGCTCCAGTAATATAGCTTCCACCCTATGGTAACTCATTACCCCAACTATCCAAGGGTTAATAACTGAAAAGTATAAAATATATTTGTTTCTTTTAAAATTTTCAAAATATAGAAACTTAATAATTAACAGAAAAGGAGTTTTGTTAATACAGATCCACATGGTATGAAAATAGGTTTTTAGTAATAACTTTTGATTGGAAAAGATTATTGTTATATTTTTTTCAATTAAATTATTTTTGAAGCTATACTATTTTATAAAAATTATAAAAAGAACATTTTTAAAAAAAATTAATTTCATCAATAAAATCGAAAGGTTTTTTTATGATAGAAATAGTTAATAAATTTTTGTTTAAAGCTGAATCCAGTTTTGCTAATAAATGTCATGCCATGTGAAAGGGAGCTTAAAATGCAATTTTTAATTTAAATTATTTTTAAAACAAAAACAAATTTTACGTAATTTTTTGAGGAAACATTGAATATTTTGGGTTTTTTGTGAAAAAAATATTAAAAATACAAATGTACAGTAATTGGTATTGTTAAAATATTTTTTGGCAAGTACTTTTATTAAACTTTATAACACAAAAACATTTTGTCATATATGCTGAAAACTAACGGAGATATTTACATAGAAAGTCATATTTTTAAATTTCCGTTGATTTTTTCTCATTCCTTCGGGCAAACAAGTTAAAAGCACAAAGTTGTATAGAGCCCTGTTAAATATAAACTTTTCCGATCAAATATTTACACATACGGAAATATGGAGAAAAAACAAAATTTTTGATACCCATATTGTGGTCTTCATCTAAAAAAAACACATATTCTTTAAGAAAATAAATGCATATTTTAATAAAGAAAATTTTAATATAAAAACTTAAAAATTTAAAAAAACAAAAAAAGGTAACTTTTAGAATTCTCTTAAATAAAATATAAATGAAAATGAAACAATTTCGCAAATGCGCTCCTTATGATATCGACTAAATAATGTTAAAAATTACAACAACAAAATTACAATGAAATTTATTTCTCCAAAATGGATGCCACCATGTGTGTGGCTTTAAAATACTTTTCGTTTGATACCAAATTTGTATATATTTCTATGGAAAATAGTGAAATTGTGGCAAAAAAACGAAATTTTCGCTGATTTTAAAACGTCATTTTAAACCGTAAACTATCGATTGAGCACGTATAAAAAAATACGTCGACCTTAGATTTTTGTCCTCTATCACATATCCAAAAATTATTCAAATCGGTGAGTGACACCTGGGGACCTCTTCTTGTTAGTTCAGCCTTGGTCAAAGCTTACGAGGTGGTATGTCTTATATCTCAGTAGGCGAGGGCTTTAATATTAGTTAAGACATTAAAATTTTCAGAATGCGAAGTTCATATACCATATATCAGTATTTATCAATATATCAGAATTTCGAAACACAATATTTCAGCTATGGTTGACATTTTTGTGGAAATGCCAATACATTAATACATTTTATTAGTTTTAATATAATATAATATTTGTTTTATATAAATAATAGGTGACAGTTTCTATTTAAATAGTATAATTATTATATGCATCGTGGATGCATATTACTGAGATTTTATATATGCATTTCCCGCTTATATGCAGCACAAGCTAGCAAATACGAGTTCTGCTTATAAGCGATAATTACTGTATAAAATATAATTAATATTATTTCTAAACATGTTTTAAGGCACACTGTTAAACTTGACGTTTTTATCAATAAAATTGCCAAACTTTGGGCATTATTACTATGTAGCTACAATAAAAAATTTTACACAAGTTTCGTGATTCTTATAAAAAAACTCGTTCACTTTTTCTATGAAATGTTTATCCATTTTTGTATCTGGTTATCTGATTATAATATAGATTGCTTACATAAAGGAAACAGGATATATGAAAGAATGATTTATTGCCGCAAAAAAACCACTGCCACGTTCACATAGCTTGAAGTAATTTACTCATAACATTGACAAAACAAATAAATATAAACAGCTTAGTGGATCACTGCGATAATGCAAGATAAGTTGGTGTAGCAGCCAACGAAACAGTCTGTCTAGTCTGCTGTGTGATTACTACTCTGTAGAAAGGGTATTGTTGTTGGTTATTTTCTTCAGAAAACAATATAGACCTTGAGCTCGAAAATTTAACTCTTAATTATTAATTGAAAAATTATTAGAGTTATAAGTCCACATAACATAAAACTTATGAAAAGAGGTCGAAATTAATTTACAAAATAGATTTGATTTAAATTTACACAGATTGAAATTGCCGGGAAACGCGCTCACAAGCAGATTGTTCCACAATTTACTGAGCGACCGAAGAAGAATCTCGGTAATGCGATGTTCTATTAGGCAAAGAGGCAATGGTAAAGGGATGGGCTTGGAGAGCTGCCCGAGTGGATTTAGAAAACACACAAGCTGGTGGCGTCAGGTCATGGGTCTCCCTTGAACACTTCCCAGGATAGTATCTGTACAGAAGGCTTAAGCTGAAAGTTCATTAACTGCGTTTGCATATGCGTCCGTCAATTCGCTGAACGCAATGCAATAGAAATGTGTGTAAGCTTATGAGAGTGAGTTTTATGGTTGCGTTTGTGACGTTCATAAAACTCAATTTACGCAAGAAAAGTTGAAAGATTTTAAATTTATATAAATTGCGTTTAATAACAGCAGCAAAGAAAAGCAACTAGTTCGGGCATTGTGTCATTTTTATTTCGTGCTGCTTGTTATATTTTGCGTCTTACTGCTTGTTAGTGAAATATATATTTGTATTTATTAAATTAAAAAGAAAAAATGGAATCGTTTTGCACAGAAAAGTTGATTAATGCAGTAGTTCAGCGTTAATATTTATAAAATTACATTTAAACAATATAGAAAATATTGAATAATTTTGTAGCCCTGCTTACTCTGAACGAAAAACGCAATTATTGTACTCTCCAATAATTTACTTGCGTAAATTGCGCCAGCGAGTAGACGGACGCAAATGCAAACCCATTAATGAACTTCCAGCTTTAAGCTTATTAAACTTTCAACAAATTAAAACAAAAAAAAAAAACGGGTGCAGTCGTCAGAACTACCAACGGAAGCGTTAGTTCTTAGCATTAGATGTAAAACTAAATATAGAAATGATTGAAGGAATAAACACACTTTAAAGTTAAAAATTTTTTCGAGCTTATTAATGAAATTGAAAGCAAACAAATTTTTGATTTAGGCAAAACTTATGAATCTTAAAGAAAAGTTAAGCAAGCAGTTTAATTAGAGATGATCATGGCTCGAATTTTGATGCCTTTAAAAACATCCAAAAATGACCGCAAAAAATTTACTTAAGATCCTATAAAAGCATTAAGGGGGTCCTCTGGTAATCCGAAATTTTTCATATTTCTATTGCTCAGATACTCAAAAACATTTTCCCAAAAGGATTTTTCAAAATTCGAAATAGTTTAGGATTTTTGTGGCATTTTGTGTAGGTATGTTTTCGTCAAAATAACGCATCAGCAAAGTTGTTTATTTGCCTGCAGTCATTAGTCGAAAATTCTGTGGAATTCTTCCAAAATATGTATTGATATTACAAAATATACACACACAGTATGTATACATGCAGTATGTATACATGCATGTTTTGATTTAGGGGTTGAAATGATTTTGAGCCCAGGTGTTCACATGAAAGAAGCAAACGAACGAGATTCAGTTTATTTTCGAACGCTGAAAGCTACGCGTGCGCGATAACTGCTGTTGTAAAATAAAAGAAAAATCGTTTTGTGTTTTTTTTTTCTATGGATAAAAAAAGCCACCCAAACGCGCCGCGTAAGTACGCGTATCGAACAAAAAAGAGGCATTTCCGTGGAAACCAGCACTCCCAAGTAGAGGACACCGACTTTGCCAGCACATCGGCCAAAAAATTGAAGAAAACGCAAGACAATGAAGTCATCATCGAAAACAACCTCCAGTTCTGTTTCTTGGAATTTTTTTCATTTTTCCAAACGCTTGCTGCTCTGGTTATCTGCGCCCAATGTAAACAAAAAATTCGATTTGGAAAAACATGTATGCGTGGAGTCGGCTTCAAAGTGAGTCTGCAGTGCCAATGTAAAGCTACTCAGTATATTAATTCTTCGCCGGTAGTCGGTAAATCTTTTGTTGTAAATCGCCGGTTGATATTTGCCATGAGATTGTTTGGAATAGGGAGAGAAGGTATTAAAATGTTCTGCGGATTAATGGACATATGCCAAGGATTGTGCCTTGATGCGTACTATGGCACCTTGAAAAACATGCATGTGTCTGCTAAAGCAGTTTACAAGCAGTGCCTGTTGAATGCGGTTAAAGAAGAGCAGGAACAGCAGAAAGAAAAAAATCCTGACTGTGACTCCTCATTGCTGACCGTTTCAGGGGATGGCACCTGGAAAAAACGGGGATTCTCGTCTGTTTTTGGTGTCACTACGCTCGTCGGTAAACATACCAAAAAAGTGGTTGACTCCGTTGTCAAATCAAGCCTTTGCCAGGCATGCAAAATGTGGGGGAAAAAAATGACTCTGCAGACTTCGAAGAATGGTACGAATCGCACCAGAAAACATGCACAAACAACCACAGTGGGAGTGCGGGCAAGATGGAGGTAGATGCCGTGAAGGAAATGTTTGCCTCATCGATCGAAAAATATGGCATAAAATATGAAAAATATATTGGCGATGGCGACAGCAAAACCTTCAAGGCCATTATAGACCTTGATCCGTATAACGGCGACCCCGTTGTCACAAAAAAGGAGTGCATCGCTCACGTGCAAAAACGCATGGGCACACGGCTGCGCAAGGCCAAAAAAGAAAACAAAGGCATCGGTGGAAAAGGCACTGGCAAACTGACAGACAAAGTCATAAGCGAGCTGACTACTTACTATGGACTTGCTATTCGACGTAATAAGGACTCTGTGGAAAACATGAGAAAAGAAATATGGTCAACATATTATCACAAAAGTTCAAGTGATAGTAATCCACAACATATGTATTGCCCACCTGGTGAGTCCAGCTGGTGCGCCTATCAAAAGTCAGCAGCAGAAGGCTCATTAGCCTCATTTCACCACACGTACGCCCCACTTGATGGAAAGGTTCTGCAAGTAATGAAGCCCATATACGAAGCGTTATCATCCGACGATCTACTCAACCGATGCACTGGAGGTGAAACGCAAAATTGTAACGAATCGTTCAACTCGCTTTTGTGGACCTTTGCGCCGAAACATATCCACTGTGGTGCTACCACAGTCGAAATCGCAAATTTTCTGGCAACCTGCATTTTCAACGAAGGCTTCACAAGTATTTTAAAAATAATGTCAACAATGGGTATTGTCATCGGCCCACAAGCCGAGATGTATGCTGAATCTCGCGACGGAAAACGACTTCAACGCTCAGAGCTAAAAACGTACGCATCATCGAAAGAGGGTCGCACAGCCCGCAGAGCCCAAAAAGCCATGGAAAACTCGTTTTATGAGATGGAGGAAGGCACACTTTATGGGGCTGGAATTGCCGATTAATATTCGTAAGTATTGTATTAAAAAAATATGTGTTAATGTCATTTGTGTGCCTCAAAATTGAAGTCAAAACTTTAAACGCGTTTTTCTCGAAACCATGTTTTTCAAAACTTTGCGCACGATAACTCAAACAGTTTTTGACCGATTTTGATATATGAGGCATGAAACGACGCAGAATTTACGCCGCTATAGCCCCTACCTCAAACTTGCCGAAAAAATAATGTTTACTATTTTTTCTACACTAGACTACAAAAAAAAAGGTCGAAATTCGATTTTTCATTTTCAAAGTGGCGGCTCCCCCCCTAAAAAAATTTCGATTTTTGTTTCCGAGGTAGGGGCTATAGGGACATTCATTCTAAGTAACTGAATATTTTTTTTCAGACGATGTTTACACTTGGAATCGTGCGCAATTTGGACACACCTTTTTTCCGGAGAACCTCGTTACCAGGCCGAGAACTTTCTGAACGGTCCATAAATTCACTTTTTCAAAATTTTGTATTTTTTTCAATAAATTAAGCTACCCAAATCAAAAAACGGAACTATAATATCTTTACTCGTTCTCTTTCCACAATATTTTGAAAAAAGGCTAAAATTTGGCATAGATTACCAGAGGACCCCCTTAAAAATGCATGTATTGTTGGTAAAACATGTTTTTTATATCAAAAAAACTTATTTTTATTTCAGCATAGGCAAGAACGCATAATTAAAAGAAGAAATATCATTTCCGAAAGATGAAATATCCGAATCTGATTTTAGTAACATATTTCCATTTTTCCCACTTAATATTTCATTTTCATACCCGGAATTTTTATTCAATACTTAATAAAACTTTCGAAATACATTCTCACATTCTCACAAGTTTATATGGCTCGTGATGTAGATTGAAAATTCCATTTTTTATTAAAAAATTTTGAAAATACCCTTTATTTAATTGTTGGATAATAATGTTTGAGCCTCTTCAACTCATTTGACTTTAAGGCTTTCAAAAGAATCTACGAAATATTTTACTGCTCCTAATAATCGCCAAAATCGCTAAAAATTATAGAAAAATTATGTAAATATCCATAAAAATTACACAAAAAATTTCCTAAAACTATGGAAATGTCACAATTTTTGGCTTTAGAACCTGGAGACTATGAACGGTGGTTTTCCATCATCCGTAAATGTTTATATGCATACTTCACTTTTCATTAAGATTCATAAATTTTGCGGAAATCAAAAATTTAGTGGGTTATGTAGACTTTTGTCCTTCACTGTACATATCGTAACCAAAATTCT
Source organism: Coremacera marginata (assembly GCA_914767935.1). NCBI lineage: Eukaryota > Metazoa > Arthropoda > Insecta > Diptera > Sciomyzidae > Coremacera > Coremacera marginata. The sequence goes on along the minus strand of OU612047.1, from coordinate 89,822,650 downwards.
TAATGTTTTGCTTTTTTTCATTGATAAACCTGAAAAAAATAATAAACTTAAAAGTTCACCAACACAATACACATGCAAAAAGAATTCTTAGCGAACGCACACAATAACGACGCAGAAGGAAATAACCCGAGTACTGTGTAATCTCTTGCATTCTTTTATACATTACTTCCGTAGCACTACTTTTGTGAACAATAACAGAAGTATATGTTTGCTGAATCTGAGCACACCGCTGCATCCAGAAAGTAGTAAGTTTACTTATTTCTACTTGCATTTACAGATGCAAGAAGTAGATAGACTTGATACTTGGCCCCAAACAATGCGTGTTGAAAATTCATTGATTCTAAGGCGGCCAAGTGCTGTGTAAAGTAATAGAAAGTTGTATGAGAACTTGAAGCGCTTCGTGCTTCATAGTGTGTAATACATCATTGATATTGTAAGCAGAAAATTTCCTTCTGGGGATACTATTAACATCAGCATCGTCGAGTAAGGGTTTTTTATTGCGTTTGCATGCATTTGTTGTTGCTTAAGCAGATTTGAAAATGTACTGACCATCGAGAGCGTCTTGTGTTGTTACTGTTTGTACATGCAAAAAAAAATCGCAACTGATGCTTTTGTAAAGTTTTCATTTCACTCCCGTTATTTCCTTCGCTAAAGAAGCCGACGCTCAAAAATAATGGTTTTTGTAAAAAATTCAATTCATAAGCTTAAAAAGCAGTTTAATAGGCATGAAGGAAATACCGTTATTATTTTTTACTAACACGTCTGTCCCGAAGTAACGATAAAACATTATACTGACAATGACTCTAACAATGTATCTGGATTTTAAAATTGTCATGTCATCTTGAAAATTTTTTTGGATTGGAATACCTTTTCTTAAAAATTTAAGCGAAGGTAAATAAGCACCTCAAATAGGGAAATCCTTCACCCGACATCTCTAAGAATTTAGCATTTTCCATCTAAAGCAAATCATGTATGAAAATATTCTTTCTCTTACAGTACTCTGGGACCAGCTAAAGGCGACATTAAAATGGTAATTCAGGAAGCTATGGTTGGCATGGGAGAATTTACTGTGGATAAACCAAAATCTGTTTTACTTTTTGGTCCCTTCAATAATGGAAAAAAACTGCTTTGCAATATTATAGCTTCAGAGCTAGGTAAGCCAATTTTTTTATTAAATATATGAGCGATTCCATCAATTATCGGCCAACTGTAGAGGTCACCATCTGAGATATTTTTGTAACTTTCCTAATTTGATGGCAATGGTAGAAAATATGTAAAAAATTTGCTTACCTTTTTTATTTCAGCTACAATCCATTATGGTATTTCTCTAATAAAATGTATCGATCATGATTTCTTTTATTTTTCATGGTTTGTTGTTGGCCTAAAAAAAAGTAACTATGTTAGGTCGCCACAGTCGCATAGCATTAGCTAAGCTGGCAGCATATGTTGGTACGCTTAAGCTTTAAAAAGTTACGAACACTGTAGAGTGAATGTGTGTAATGAATTTACTTACCGTAATCAATAAAAGCTGTTGCATGGCCTCAGCGGCGGATCTAGCGAAATATTTCTCCCAGAACTAACAAATTTTTTTCAAAATTAGAAAACACTAAAATTATAATAAACATGAAACTGTAGGAGGAAGGAGGCGGCTTGTAACTAAATTTTTTTTTAGAATTATTTTAAGGGTTGAAATTAGGTAATTTAAAAAAAAAAAAAATATTTTTTTAAATAATTCCGACGATCAAGAAAATTTTCCGCAGCATGACGTATAGTCGAAGTTAATTAAAATATATATTCATTTCTGTTGATATTTTTCAAATTACCCAATTTCACCCCTTAAAATAATTGTAGAAAAAATTTAGTTCCAAGCCCCCGTACTGTTTTCATTTTTATTATGATTTAAATGTTTCTAGTTTTGAAAAAAATTTGTCAGTTCTGTGAGCAATATTTTGCTAGATCCACCGCTGTGTGGCTTACGCGTTTGTAGGGCACTATGAAAAATCGTCTAAAAGAAAAATCTCCCAAACAAAAACAAAAAAAAAAATAGAAAAGAAAAATCACCCAACGAAAAATTACCCAAAAATTAATGAAAAATGGCCCAATGCATTTTCACCCCACAAAAAAGAAAAAAATCAAAAAATTTTTGAAAAATGGCCCAAAAATAAAAATTCACAAAAAAAAAATTTGCAAAATCGCGCAATTTTTCGCATTGTTCCCAGGAGAACAAGTTTGCCTTGCACGAAATAGGCAGAGTTTTCAAGGCCCATTTTTTAAATTATTTGAAGACCAATTTTAATTCCATGAATGGTGCTCGAAAATCTATAAAAACATTTCGTAGGAGCAATTTGCTTTTAGTTAAAATTTATTTTGTTTATTTTTTTCTAGTGGAGGCCGTGGCGTAGTGGGTGTGGCCCATACACCAGAGAACCCTGATTTTTTCAATTGAATTAGTTTTTCTGTTCGGCCGTCACCTCTCTGCAGACAATTGCAAGAGTAAAAACTGCCATGAAAAGCCTCTTGAGAACATAAGACGTTCGGAGTCGGCATAAAATTTGTAGGTCCAGTTCTCGATCATTTGTGTTCAAACATTTCACAACACGCACAACACAATTGATCATAAGAAGCTCGATCAAGAGCTGAAATGGCAATTTATTTTTTTTTCAAAATGTGCATTTGAAGCTAAAAAAGCTGATGGTGAAAAATTTCAGGCCGCTCTCATGTAGCTTAAAAGTTATAAGTATTTGGTTATAGTTGGTGAAATGCGCCAAAAACCTTGTAATTTATTTTAGTTTTCTTATAAAAGTAAGCGTTATGGATATCAAAAGAAAGGTTATGCTATAACCCATAGGTACTCAAAGGAGGCATTATCGTCCTCCCTGTGGGCGCTGAAGGTGCCCGGGGTCCGCCCTGGGTGCCAAGCACCAAGGGGTGATAATTCTGTCCTGCAGCTTAGTGCCACAACCCGACAAGTGCTGCACCACTCAACGTGCGGAGCGACTGCACGGAGAGAAAAACTGTGTTAAAATGAAGCCCTCAATATAGCTCAAAACCATTCGAAAATATGCTAATTACGTTCACAGCTTATGCTAAAAAGTGGGAAGGATAAATTTTTTTGATAAAGTTGCCAAATTGTGCTTACAAAACAGCAACAACAATACTTCTATTCTAGACATGGGTAACGCAGCGCTGAGTTGCGCTAATGGGTTGAAGCACTTAAATGCGTTAGTGAGTTGATACACTTTTTTTAATAAAAATAACGCAATAACGCCGTAATGCAAATGACGTGCTCAAAGCACAAGTAAAAAATATGTATACAGCTAGCAAAAATTGCACATTTTGTACGGCGCATCGAACATAGAAACAGAAAGTTGAAAGCGAACATTATTTTTCTCTATAAATATTGACAAGAGGTTGCGGGGAAGATGCAGTTAACCATGAATGCTTAGAGTGCGTTTGACTGTTTATAAAGTTTTTCTATTCACAGAATGGTTTTGTCAACTGTTGGACGTGTTCGTGTTCGAAGCAGAAGTAAATTAGAGTCCAACTTCGAACTTGTTTTGCATACCAGGAACGCCTATGTATCTGTTTGATAGCATCAAATCTTAAGCAAAACACAGTTTAGCTGCATAATTGAAGTTTAATATATCTTTAGTTTTGGTGGGTGCTGTAATCTGCGCTTCGTTTTGTTATATTTTATATTAATTACTTTTAGATTTAGTAATCTTTAATGAATTAATTAGAGTTAAGATTTCTTTAGATTCTGATCTATATGTTGATTGAAAATTTTTATTCGATATAATTTGTTTTTTCTAAGTGAAGCAAATTTGCGCTTAGTATTCCGCCACAAAATTCACCGCATTCGAAAAATGAATCACATAACGGAACACGTTGGTCAATTCAAACCCTCACTGCGTTAATAAAATTCTTGTTGATACAGGAATCATGGCATTTCAAACTACGCTATGACGCATTTGCGTTAACGCATTTCGCTGATACATACTGTGTTTACATGCCGAGTTAACTCGGGGCTTACTCGTAGTTGACCCTGTATGTAAACGAGAGTTTAGTTGAGTTTCGTTAAATCCAATTAAGCTCCACGAAACTTGCTGGATCTAGCTGAGTTCTATCTGTCAAAATACATTATAGAATTTATTACAAAAGAAATGGCGGCTAGAAGAGCTTTTTGGAGTGCTGACGACACCTTGCTTTTAATGGAAATATATAAAGAAAAGAAAATATTAGATATAATGGACGGGAAAAAGTATAGCTTTCAATTTTATTATTAATTCTTGCCATGAGCATTGTAACGGCACACTAAGTGGTGGGTTCTGGGTTTCATGTTTGAAGGTGGCATTGACTGTGAAGTTGAATCCACATTCGAACATGCAGGTCAGAATTCGCCATGGCTGTGTCGTCTGCAAACATGAGTGACATACTGCGTATGCCACGGCTGGTGCGTTCGAGGTGTGACAGCTGACCGATGACTTTGACAGCTTACACTTTGACTTTGACAGCTTACATTTTGACTTTGACAGCTTACACTTTGACTTTGACAGCTGACAGATGACTTTGACAGCTGATATTTTTACTTTTACAGTCCACACATTAAATGACAGTTGACGTTTTACTGTGACAGCTGACATTTTGACTTTACCGTCAACACGTCGCGGGGCAGATGACTGTGACAGCTGACTTTGACAGCTTACACTTTGACTTTGACAGCTTATCTTTTATTCAATTGTGACAGTTCATTTAAGTTAAATTTAACGTGTATCGTACATTTTAGTTTGACGGGTCGTCGCATATCATATGTGACAAATTACGGTCATTTTTACATTTTCGTAACTATTTCCGTTCATGCACGGTAAAAGTACATTTTTATTTTCCGAGGTTGAGATTACACCAAACGGTAGCCAAATAAATTTCGAGCAGCGACATCTGGCTGTCAGTTGAGATTGTATAGCATCGAAAAGCTTCGGCGAATAATTTACACCGTTTGGCTTTTCAACCTATCTCGTCTTACCTTCTAAAATGGAATGCTCGTTTAGGTACTTCTCAGCCAATCACGACCAAGCTTCTAAACGATCATAAGTTTTGGGTCGTGGCATGATTTGAGCGGGACCGGAAGCTTTGTCGCTGAATGTAGGTTTTTATGGACGAAAACACGGCGTCCGACAATTTCCCGTGTAAAAACTCACTAATGGGTACAAATTTGGCACCATTGGCCAAATTGGTTTTCGAGAAAAATACACCCCTGGGTACACGTTGCGCAAGCAGCGAAGAAAAATATTGTAGATTAATAGTTGAATAGTTGCGAAGAAGGCGGGTGTGAGAGTTTTTTTTTGTGCGTGCACGACAGCAAGACAGTTAGTGAAATTGATGAAAAATTTTAAGAACGCAAATTCAATAATCTGTTCAAAATACATTCGAGTGTTTAATAAATTTTCATTCCTTTTTTTTAATGTGAAAAAACTGCATTTAAACAACAAATTAGCTAGTGTTTGCCCAATTAAATGCTGCTGCACACCTTTACAATCTTAGGTATCACCGCTCAGCGTTTCAACGCGAGCCCCACAAATTGTGAAAAATAATTTGTTGACATTGTTATTGGATGACCCACCATGAAATGTTATTTTTTTTGCGGCTGCTAGTGAAGTCAATAAATTAAAAATACTTCGGGAATCTGTGTGGCCGCATTAACGCATAAAAAAAAAAAAAAAAAATCAACGCAGCTAAGCGGAGTACCTTGTGTGGAGACAACAGCAGTAGTTGCAGTAAAGAAAGCAGCGATAGCAGCAGCGAAAAATATTGGAGCAGTCAGGGTACGATTGGCACAAAGTTCGCAGCAACGCAGCAAGCGCAAAATCAAGAGGAAACATGTTTGCAGGCAAATAATGTCTTCTCAGACTGTTTTACTGGTTGAGTCTTCAGATACAACCAAACGAGAACGCCAAGAATTCCACAAATAGTAACAGCTCGAAGAATGAAGTCACATCAACACAAAAAAAAAAAAATATATATTTGATTCGTTGCAATTGCAGCAGCATCAACTACAACCACAGCAGCCGCTACAGCAATCTGTGCAACAACCACATCAGCAGATAACCAACCACATCATTTTATTGCTTGGTTCTCGCAATGAAAATGGACAAATTATCATACAAAACAAACATGACATCATTAGTTTTATCAACGAGCTACAACAACAGCTGCTTCAACTAACTAGCATTAGGTAAGTGTTGAGTTTAGAGCTGAATCAGCGCCATTACCCAGTTTTGTTTGGCCACTTTAGATAGCAAGTGCCCAAAAACGTGCCAGCAAGCAACAACACCAACTACAGCAATTTGTAGCAGCAACAACGAGCAACAACAACTACGGCGAGAAGTCAAATCGTGTAAGTACAACACCAACGAACGTAACGTGCGTTGTTGTTGTTGTGCCGCCAAAACAAGCATGCAACAACAACAGCAGCAACAACAACAGCAACACCAACAACAACAACAACAACAACAACTACAACAACAACAACAACAACCACAACAACAACAACAACAACAACAACAGCAACAACAACCATCGGGAAGAAGCAGCCAGGTAAGCTTCTGTGTTAGCCAATATCCCAGTTGGTCTAAAAGTTTTTTTTCACCTCAGCCAGCAAAACCTACAGCCAGCGTCATATTCAACGTCAGATAAACCACCAACGACAACAGCAAGCAAGCAACAACAACAACCACAGCGGTCTGTAAGAAGCAGCCAGCCAGCAAAACCTATAGCCAGCGTCATCTTCAACATCAGCGAAACAACAAATCCATCGCTTCCATCCACAAACAATTCAAACAACATCAACCACAGGCTACAGGGACAAGCCAAGGAGAAGGAAAATAAAACACCAGGAATGAAACAAAGAAAACAACAAACGAAAAAAAAAACAAACAGGCCAAATGGATACAGGTTTTTGGCACGATTTTGTATTTTTAAGATTTATGTATGTAGCCTTGCATTATATATGGTAATATAGTTTATTGAGGGTAGATTGACAGGCTAAACTTTCGGCACACCACGGTATTTGCCTTCCCTTATAAACCATCGTTAGACTTTCAGTTGGGACTTACAGGATAGATTAAAATAATATCGCAAAGAACTAGCATACGTAAAGTCGACATGCCTGTTTATTACGCATAGTTATCAATCAATTCAATGTACTGTTGAAACTAAAATTTCTGCGCGTGCACCTTAACACTAGATCCATTATAGAATAACTTACAAAGCAAAACAAGCAAGTCTTATGTATTAAATTTATGTAATGCAATTTAAATTTATTTAATTAAATTAATTTTAATTTGAATTGCGCATATGCAAATTTTAAAGTTTAGAACAAGTAAAATAAATAACAAGTATAGTTCGATCAACGGAACGAAAATTTGAGTAATTTAAGGGAATTTTTTTATGACGTATCAAAACTTATGTCATTATTCATTAATGCATTCTCAAAATTTAAGTTTAAGAAAATACCGCAGGAAAGTTAAAAATTTAAATACTACTCTCAAGGTAACGATTTACTATAATCAATTGTCGTGCTGCTTTCATGGTCTTAAAATCTAAAATTAAAATTATCTGTTTATTGTAAATTTAAGTTTATCGATATTTTTTTTGTTTTGCCAGAAATTTTGTTTTAGTTTTAAAATATACAACTCAGTAAGAATTTTTAGTTTTTGGCCGTTCTGAAGAAAAAGCAAAGTAACTATTACCTACTGTATTTTTTTTTTTCTTAAGTATTAAGAATTATGTATCTGATCTTAGGTATGAAACCAATTTAATCGTGTTTATAGAAGGTGTTGTAATATATTTCAATACTATTCATATATATGCATTCAAGATATATGGGGACTTATATTCTCTGTATACCTTACAAGATTGGTTTTTTTGTTTTTCTACTAGTTTTAGTATTTGTTTTTTTTTTTGCCTTTCATAGTTCGGTTTATTAGATCACAAGCTTCTACCTTTACTTTTTTTTCATATAGTTATTTTAGTTAAGTACTTGAATACCATTTAATTTTTAAAAAATATGAAATAAATTCTTTATAATATATTATTTTCTTAATAACAATCTTCGTATATTAATAAAAAAAAAAAAAAATCAAATAAAAAGGTAAAATATCCAGAATCATACAAATTACACTACAAGAAAATAAAAAAAAAAATAAAATATTTAAAAATCATATTATCACACTACAAGAAAATAAAAAGGTAAAATATCCAAAATCATACAATTATACTACAAGAAAATATAAAAGTAAAATATTTAAAAATCATATTATCACACTACAAGAAAAGAAAAAGATAAAATATCCAAAATCATACAAATTACACTACAAGAAAATAAAAAAGTAAAATATCTAAAGATCATATAATCACACTACAAGAAAAGAAAAAGGTAAAATATTCAAAATCATACAAATTACACTGCAAGAAAATAAAAAAGTAAAATATCTAAAGATCATATAATCACACTACAAGAAAATAAAAAAGTAAAATATTTAAAAATCATATTACACTACAAGAAAATAAAAAAGTAAAATAAAAAATTTATGTAAATTAGTTTGTAAGACTTTTTATAAGAGAATTAAATTGTATTAGTATTAAAATGAACATGTAACTTCTTTTTATTTGGTCGAAGGGGAGAATGGGTGCGTTAGGGGAGGACTAACTACTTCGCCCCAGGGTCCTCCATGGTAGGGAGGGATGTGAGGGCTGAGCCTGAACATCTGGCTCGAGTGTTGGTGGGTGGATGGGTGAGCCGGGGGCTCCCAACCTTTTCCATTTTTTTTAGTTAATTTTCACTCGTTTCAGGTCAGGTAACTTCAACCCAATTTGTTGATTTGGAATCCCGACGCGATATTTTTTTTGTAATTGCACGTGATTTATTTGTACGGCGAAGGTACGCGGGGTTGGCCACGACGAACCCCCCCATCACTCCCGAATTGTTAGCACATACGATAACCAGCACGTGCAGTCGTGGCCAACTTCGGGTCCGCGGGTCACCTGACCAGGAGCGGTGGCGTCGGTTGAGGTAAGCAGGCGCCCTGACTAAATTTCTGTGCGAAAACCACAGGGGCGCATTCACCGTGCGCCCTCAAAACAAATGCAAAGTCAGGGCTGCTGCTTCGCAGGTCGGCCTCACCGCTCAGCATTGCCAGACGCATTCGTTTTTTTTTTTGTGAATTCGGTCGTGGCTCTTTTCCGCTTCGTTACAGCATTTCGGTGGAATGCAATAAACCCCTGCGTACTCTTGATTTAAAAATATTCCTTCTTCGTAATGCCATCGTTGTATATTGCCTTGTTAATATTTCTACCATTTGTTCCATTCCTTTTGTATGAATTTTATTTATTTATTTATTTATTTAAGTATTAAATGTATTTATTGTACAATTTAGGCTTAAAATCTCTTATAGTACATCAACAGATTAAGCGATGTTGAGTGGTATTATTTATGTTAACTTAGAACTAATTAATTTTATAACATATATTTAAAATTATTTAAAGTTAAAATTATAAAGTTTCTAGGGCAAAAATAGATATTTAGATAAGAAAAAGATAATAAGATATAAAAAATACAAATAATAAAAGATAGACAAACAGAAATTTGTAAAAAATTAATTATATAAACAATTGAATAAAAGTATCTATTTTACTGATTAGTGAAATTTGTTAAATTTCTTACTGCCATTATAAAGCATTTTAAATTACGCTCGGTTTTTATATATCTTGGTAAGACATTCCATAAATTCACAACACTAACAAAAAACATTCTTGATGTTATCACAGATTTGAATTCAGGGACAATTAAGTTAAGCGTGCGTCTAGATGTTGCAAAAGTTAAGGTTGCGTGTATTAAAATATTTTGTTATATCACAGTTAAGTATTTTAAGTGCGAACTCGGAAATATGATCATATTTAATTTCTCGAATACATATCTGGCTGCATTATTTATCTTCCTTTTAGAGGCTTCCATTTAGTTTCCTTTTGGAAGCAGCATCGAAAAAAAATTTAAGCACAAAATTTCAATTTTTTTATTCATATTCATTGTGAAACACAAACTGTTTGCAAATAAATATGGCTAATGTGAAGTAAATTTGACAAGTCTAACTCAAGTCGATGTTTTGCATGTAAACAGCATCGAGTTAGCGTCGCCAAGTTCTTAACTCAACGAAAACCCTAACTTCGAGATAACTCTGCATGTAAACACAGTAACAGTAAACTGCGTTTGAGTTGGTGTATCAACGCAGCGATTCTTGCTGCGTTACCCATGTCTATTCTATTCGTTAATTTTCGTTAATAATTCGTTCCGCTTTTGTAAATAATTTGGTCTATTTTTTACTCAGCTATTATTCTTGTCATTTGTTTTTGGAGTTTTCTTTTTTTTTATAAAAATGAAAGACGATTTCCTTATAGTAAATTAATATTTTATTAAATTAAATATTGTCCAGTCTGATCCAATACCCTTTGTCACCTTTAGGTGGCAATTTGACGTTTAGGTGGATTTATGACCTCCTCATTTGAATTAAAAGTTTAACAGTCTAAAATATTTTGTAGAGACCGGATTAAATGATAATCGGAAGTTGCTAGGTATGGAGAGTTTGGTGGGTGTGGCAGTATATCAAAGGTCTAAAAGCTTTTGTCGATTGGTCAAGCTTGTATGTGGATTCACATTATCATGTTGAAACACTATAACTTTGTCTGATTGATTCACCTATAAGTGAATCATTCAATTTGTCCAAATGGGGACAGTTCATTTTAGAATTGATCGTTGTGTTGCTCGGTAGGAGCTCAAAATTTGAAATCCCACCCAACAGATATTATACCCTTTTTTTTAAGAATATCGGCTTTCGAAGCATTGTTGTAGACAAGCCATTTCTCGTCCCCAGTGATGATATGGTTTAAACTAGAGCCCTGCCTGAGTATGCTTTTTCGCCTCCCTGAATATATTCTCTTGCTATAGAATAAAAAATGCTATAGAAAGAAAAAAAAAGGGTGGTTGATAGGGGGTAGGTGTGGTGTGTTCGGAAGAAATGTTGAGGGGCAAAAAATAATAGGACCAACTCATATGTTTGACCCCTCTAGGAGCCCAGCTTTTGTGTTTATTGTATGGGGAGCCAAAGAAGGGGTGGTAGATGGGGGGTAGGTGCGTTCGGGAGAAATTTTGAAAGGCAAAAAATAATAGGACCATCTCATATATTTGACCGCTCTTAGAGTTCAGCTACGGCCGAGATAAACTATTTTCGACAGTTTTTGTGTTTATTGTATGGGGAGCAAAAGAAGGGTGGTAGATAGGGATAGGTGTGTTCGGTAGAAATGTTGAGGGGGAAACAATAATAGGACCAGCTCATATATTTGACCGCTCTAGGAGTTCAGCTACGGCTGATATAAACTATTTTCGACAGCTTTTGTGTTTATTGTATGGGGAGTCAAAGAAGGGTGGTAGATAGGGGGTAGGTGTGTTGGGGAGAAATGTTGAGGGGCAAAAAATAATAGGGCCAGCTCATAAATTTGACCCCTCTAGTAGTCCAGCTACGGCCGATATAAACTATTTTCGACAGTTTTAGTGTTTTTTGTATCAAAGGTAGTGAATAAAGCAACAAAAAATAACACAAATATGCATTAAGGATAACATAAAGCTTATTGCGGGGAAAAACCAACATATCTGATTCTTGTTCAGGTCACTGCAGCAGATTCCTGAGTATTCGTGTAGTTTATTAAGTACTCAGAGAAATAACTGAAACAACGAGTAGATCAAGCTCACCTCAGTGCAAAAGTGTATGAAAAGAGAGCAAATAAAAGTTTATTCTCTTGTGCTACACGACATGTTGCTACACCATCTGTTGTTTACATTTACTCGCTTGCAGCTTTGCTTGCAGTGATTGCTACAGCAGAGAATCAGGGTATATTCACTAGATGAATGTATTCATGCAGGGCTCTAGTTTAAAAATGGGTAATTTTCTTGCCGTTCGAAAGGCTAATAAAAAACATCAATGCCACGGCACAAATATTTTTCCGTAAGAAGATAAGGAACCCATATGTCAAGCTTTGGCATTAATACGCCGGCTTGCATCAATTCATGCATTTATTGTGTCTTTATCAGCTTCAGCTAGCCTTCAATACATATGACTATGCAGCTCAAGTGTGAAATTGGTTGTGGAAAAATACAGTTTAGTCCTCTGTTGGGAAAAACTGAAATAACATTCCGAGAAGAAAAGTGAGTGCAAAAATAAACTAAAGTATTATATTTTCGTTTTCCCAATAGGATCAAACATATTTGAAGACAAAAATCGTTCATCTGACAAAAATCTATGATGAATTTTCTGCAGAGGGCATTATCGTGAAGATTTTTTCCGCCGCAAGTATTTATTCCCAAGAGAGTAGACTACCTCGAAGCTTCTTCGATTAATTGTTAAATGGGGTTATTCTGAATCTGTCCCGAGTCTAGAGCTGAGTCCAAAGTTCCTAGGTGCTCAATAGAAGGTGCACAATAGAAAACTGCCCCGGATGCCAACCCATGTTGCGCCGCCACTTTTTAGAATCAAACAAGTAAGAAAATGTGTATGACAACAAGGCTCAAAAGCCAACTTGCAAGTCAATGAGTTCCAGACCCAAGCGCAACCATTAAACAAATACTGTTTTGATTCTTTGCCTTAGAAATGAGCGCCGCAGGCGAAACTTTTTGTTAAAAATCACCGCGACTTAAGAATGTACGAATTTTCTCATAATTTAACTTCAACATATGAGAGTTAAGGCCGAAATTACACTGTATCAAAACATTTTCTCGTACAGTAGTTAAATTTTTGAACTAAAGCCCACTTTTTCCAAGTGTGTGAAAGGCATATTTGAAAAATGGTTACCTAAAATTATACAAAAATTTAAAATTAAATAAGAATAAGCATTTGGATAGTGCAACATCAAAATATTTGAAGTTGTTTTAAAAGGTGAAAAGATGGAAAGCAGTCATTCTAGCGTTCCTGTTGATATAAGAAAATTAATTTTAGATTTTAAAAAAGAAGGGAAAAGCTATGCAGAAATAGCAGCAATCGTGAACAGACCCCGATCAATAGTGCAATACGTCGTCAAAAATTACGAAAAAAATGAGTTTTTCGAAAATGAAGCAGGACGGGGTAGGAAGAAAATTTTTACTGAACGAGAAAAGCGGCTCATTGAAAGAATGGTGAAGGCTGATTCAAAAGTAAGTGCACTGAAAATTGCTGCTGCGATTGAGGAATCGGGAGGATTTCTCATCATCAATCAGTTAATTATCAGTTATAGTTTATAGTTTATCAGTTCGTAATTTGTTACATTCCAAAGGCTACAGATGATGCGTATCACGTAAAAAGCCATACATTTCTTAGAAAAATTCAATCAAGTGCTTAGAGTATGCAAATAAATTTCTAAACAAAATAGTTTTGGAATCAAGTAATTTTTTTTGACGAAAGCAAATTTAATATATTCGGTTCAGACGGAAGTAGATACAATATGTTCGTTCTGGACCAGGTGGCGCAAAGCGATGACGTCATGCCTGCACCCCAACGCCATCTAGTGGGGGGCTTTTGTTTTTTTGCTAAAAATCGGCAAGTTTGGTGTATGTCTTTGCTTTAAGCTTTTAAAATTGGGAAATTTGGTGTATGTCTTTGCTTTAAACTCTTAAAATTGGCAAGTTTGGGATATGTCTTTGCTTTTAAGCGTTGATCATAATTTTATTTACTTCATTATCGGTAGTGGTATTCAAGCGAGTTCTTATCAGTGTTTGCATGTTTTGTTTTTTCCTTAACCCTCGAATTCGTTATAGCAATGACTCAAATTCTGCTGGCTGACTTTAGCTGAAATGATATGACTTGCTATATGAAAATATATGCATTAATATGGGTTGAAGCAATTTAGATACGGCGATGGTTGAAGGGTTAAATAAATGTTTATAAATTTAGTAAAGTTGGTAAGTATTAGGTGAGTGTCTTTGTTTTGAGCTTTTAAAATTGGCAAGCTTGGGGTATGTCTTTGCTTTAAACTTTTAAATTAGCAAGTTTGGGATATGTCTTTGCTTTTAAGCGTTGATCATAATTTTATACACTACGTTATCGGTAGTGGGAGTCAAGCGAATTCTTATCAGTGTTTGCATGTTTTGTTTTTTTCTTAACCCTCGCATTAGTTACAGCAAGACTCAAATTTTGCTGGTCAACTTGCTTTGGGTATATATAAATGTGTTTGTAAATGTATATATAAAAGTATAAATATAAATATATATATTTATTTGGAATGAAGCAATTTAGGTACGGCGAAGGTAGAAGAGGTTAAAGAAATGTTTATAAATTTGTCATAATGGTGCTTAGTATTAGGTGCGTGCATTAGATTTGTGTAAGTAGTTTGTATATTAGATGACAACCATTAAAAAACATAGGCGTATATAAATATCTATTCGTCAGTTGGGGGACATCGGGGTAACAAGCCCCCGCTTAATAACCACCGGCCAAGTCACTTACACCCAACAACTTCTCCGCCTCTGGCTTATATTTTAAGTAAACGAAATACACCGCAACCAAGAAGAGTCAGAAAGTTTCTAGAAGCTTCGAGATGCAGAAACGTCGAGAACAATTTAGGAGTCAACTTATGTTATTGTATGCCGATTACGTCACCCATCCCCATCCCGATACGGATTTTAATTTTATTTAATTTCAATTTCAGTACTAATTTCAAGGTTAAAGTGATAAGAGCCAAGTTTCATAGTAAGCGCACTCATAACCCGCAAGTTCAAGATAAGGCAGCAATGTAGAAGTTCAACATGTTTTTGTGTTACTTCTAAAATAATTTTGGCGTGTTACATCAACAACAATAAGTGGTGCAATAGCCTTGAATCCAACGACATCTAGCAATGGTTGAGATTCCCGCATATAATAACTTTGTTGAAATTTTGTATACATATCATATAGTACAGCATACTGTCCCATTTCAAAGCGACTATTTAAATCATCATAGGGATATGATTCAGAGTTTATATACATACCTTTAAATTAGATATATTACAATGATCAAATATATTTCCTTCCTGTTTACTTTTTTCTCTTTGTAAGCCGATTATAAGAAATCGTGGTCTTTAATTTTGCGGTGAAAGCTTTACATTCCATAAAACTTTTGTTTCCTTTGATAGTATAGGATTTATATGATAGTCCCAACTTCTAAACGCCATTGGTATTACCAAATTTTCGTTTTTAATTATCTTGTACATTTCCAATTTTGCAAAATAGCCCAACCAGCGTTTCTTAATCTGCCACTTTCAGCTTTATTCGATGATACGAAATTTTTCATGGTTGATGAAAGTGCAAGATTACGTGTACGATCAACTTCAAAGCCATTAATTTCATATCGAATTTCATCGAACAGATATGAAACAAAGTTGTTTTTTAAATTTCACACCTGTTGTTACTATATCATTTCCTCCTTCCTGTTTTACTATAAACCTATGAATGTAAATCATACTCTCACTTGGTAAGACAAAGAGATCCTGATTTTGAATGGGTATACGAATCTCATCGTTATTTTTAAACGATTTTTGGTATGGATAGTAAGTATGATAGTGTCTTTTTATAATACTCTCATCGTACATAGGTTGTTGAAGTACATAGAGTATTTCATTTATATGGAATTATTGGTTGATTGATTGTCGATATTATGATTGATTGATTGATTATCGATCAGTTTAAGCCGTTAGCTATTGAACAGCGATGAATCAGTTTTAGCAGTTATCTGCTAAACTGGTCTGTACTGTTCAACAGCTAACTGCTAAAACTGGTTTGTACTTTTCAACAGCTAATTGCTAAAACTGATCTGTGCTGTTCAACAGCTAACTGCTAAGCTGGTTTGTACCACTCAACAGCTACCGGCTAAAACTGATCTGTACTGTTCTACAGCTACCGGCTAAAACTGATCTGTACTCTTCAACAGCTAACTGCTAAACTGGTTTGTACGTATACCACTCAACAGCTAACTGCTAAAACTGCTCTGTACTGTTCAATAGCTAACGGCTTAAACTGATGGCCCAACTGACGAATAGATATTTATATACGCCTATGTTTTTTAATGGTTGTCATCTTATATACAAACTACATACACAAATCTAATGCACGCACCTAATACTTAGCACCATTATGACAAATTTATAAACATTTCTTTAACCTCTTCAACCTTCGCCGTACCTAAATTGCTTCATTCCAAATAAATATATATATTTATATTTACACTTTTATATATATAATATATAATCCATATTCGAAGCGCCCATCTGGCAACACTAACTTTCCGCAGTAATGCCAAATCGACTAATGACATACCGCGTTTGAAGCGTCATTCCAAGCAAATGTTTACAATGAAACAGTACACGCCACGCGAACGCTCTAAAATTGTTGAAATTTACATTCAACAAAACAAGTCAATAGTGAAAACTCAACGTGCTTTCAAAAAAATAAATAAAGTGAAAAGTGCGCCTTCCAGATTTAACGCCTCCAGACTTCTTTTTATGGGGTTACTTGAAATCAAAGGTTTACGTCAACAAGCCAAAGACCCTAGAAGAGCTGAAAACCAACATCCGTCAAGAAATAACCGCCATTCCCATCGAAATGTTGAAGAAAACCATGGAAAATGCTGCAGAACGGGCCCAATATGTCGTAGAGGCCAATGGCGACCATTTACGAGATATCATATTCAAGAAATGATGTAAGCAAATCTACTTAAACCCAATTAAATGATATTCGTGACGAACAGACAAAAAATTGTGGTTTCTTTGATTTATTTAAAAATAAAATGAGCGCTTCGAATATGGACAACCCTGTACATTTACATACACATTTATATATACCCAAAGCAAGTTGACCAGCAAAATTTGAGTCTTGCTGTAACTAATGCGAGGGTTAAGAAAAAAACAAAACATGCAAACACTGATAAGAACTCGCTTGACTCCCACTACCGATAATGTAGTGTATAAAATGATGATCAACGCTTAAAAGCAAAGACATATCCCAAACTTTCTAATTTAAAAGTTTAAAGCAAAGACATATCCCAAGCTTGCCAATTTTAAAAGCTCAAAACAAAGACACTCAACTAATAATTACCAACTTTATTAAATTTATAAACATTTATTTAACCCTTCAACCATCGCCGTATCTAAATTGCTTCAACCCATATTAATGCATATATTTTCATATAGCAAGTCATATCATTTCAGCTAAAGTCAGCCAGCAGAATTTGAGTCATTGCTATAACGAATTCGAGGGTTAAGGAAAAAACAAAACATGCAAACACTGATAAGAACTCGCTTGACTACCACTACCGATAATGAAGTAAATAAAATCATGATCAACGCTTAAAAGCAAAGACATATTCCAAACTTGCCAATTTTAAAAGTTTAAAGCAAAGACATACACCAAACTTCCCAATTTTAAAAGCTTAAACCAAAGACATACACCAAACTTGCCGATTTTTAGCAAAAAAACAAAAGCCCCCCACTAGATGGCGTTGGGGTGCAGTCATGACGTCATCGCCTTGCGCCACCCGCCACCTGATCCAGAACGAACATATTGTATCTACTGACGGACGAAGATTTGTATGGCGAAAATCTAGCAACACTTTGAGTGGAAAAATTTTAATTCCAACAATAAAACACGGCGGTGGCAATGCCATGATTTGGGGTGCCATGGCTGCCAATGGCATTGATAATTCGGCATTTCTTGAATCTACAATGGAAAGATTCCAGTACTTGTCCATTTTAAAAAATAATCTTAAGCCCATTACCGAAAAACTTGGAATAGGAAGTGAATTTATGCTGGTTCAAGATAATGACCTTAAACATAATTCAGAACTTATCAAAACTTGGTTACTGTATAATTGTAAGAAAACACTTCCGCACCCTCCGCAATCTCCATATCTCAATTGTATTGAGAATCTATGGAATTTATTAGAAAGAAAAGTCCGACAACACTTGATTTCCAACATGGAGCAGCTAAAAATGTTTATCCGGGAAGAATGGAATAAAAAGCATCTGATGAAAAAAAAAATTAGTTGAATCAATGAAAAACTGCTTTCAATAAGGAATTGCAGCTAAGGGATGTCACACCCGTTACAAAATACGATTTATAAATTTAAATTTTTATGTTTGTATGTAATGAGCGTACAATTAATTAAAATAAAACAATCTTATTGTCAAATAAAATTTTTTTTTATTTTTTTAAATTAAATGTAGTACAATTGTTTCGACGCCTGAGCGTCATCATCAACTAACTAAAAAAGACTAAGAAAATTTTTGTGTATAGTTTGAAGTTAAGCATTTAAACAAGGTAAGCAACATATATAAATAACAATAGAATAAAGAAACGAAAACGTCAAAGTAAAGTGAATAACGGTGACCAATTTGGACCGTCGCACAGTGGGTTGAAATCCCGAAAAGTGGAGATTAATTAAACTGCTTATCCGATTCTAAAAATTCTTTCACTATGAGAATGCTGAGTTATCACTGAATGAAATAGGCTATACATTTTTTGGAAAAGTGGGCGGTGCAACGCCCCTTTTTTAAAAATCGCTCTGGCGGCCATAATAATAGACCCATTGTCATGAAACATACCCAATGTGGTACTGTTGACTGGGTAATATTCCTATACTTGATTGTGATTGGGTAAAGGGGCGTGGCACCGCCCATATAACCTGAAACTTAGAACGGATATATCTCATGAACTATCAGAGGTATGAAGATGGGATTTGGTATATATATTGATCGTGCAGTATGAATTACACCCAAGGTGGAATAGGGCGGTGCCACGCCCCCTTTTAGAAAATTGCTCTAGCTCTGTCGGAATTTTGTTTTTTTTTTGGAAAAATATTAATAAAAATGTTACATAGTAATAAATTTATTTTTTTAACAACTTGTTTGTCATGATCTGATTTAGCTTGCCACTTTTTAAGTGGTAGTTTATATGCCACATGGAGAAGACACTCAAAAATTAAAAAAAAAAATATAATTGTAATTTTTTTTTATTTACTTCATTTCGTAAACGTTATAATTATTATTTACTTCATAAATTAAAATTAGTTAAAATAATCTTCATCTTCATCATCTTCATCATCTTTGTCACCATTATCATTTTCATTTTGGGGAAGCATAAGTAACTCCAATGCAGACTGCGGCATATGCTCTATTTTCTTTTTACAACTCTTCCTCTTGCTTGAAATAAGTGGGTCTGAACTTAAAAGAAATCTATTAAACACGTCTTCTATTGTACTTTCCCGACAGGATTTACGCGAAAAATGTTCTCTATAGCTTTTGAAGTCTTTATTTCTGGCTTCCTGAGATTCTTCAGTTAGCTGGCCAATAGGCAATGGTGCAAGCGCTATAATTTCTGGCCCGTGAATAAAGTATTTATGTAGAGTTGGAGGCATATAATACCATGGATAATTTTTAACAAATAGCAGTGTCATTAGCGAAATTTGAAAATTTTTCAATATTGACCTCAATACCACTTGAAACAACTATTAATATTGTGTGCATATTTTTTATCAACTGTAAATCAATTTTTGTAATTTCTGCAGATACTTCAGCATTCTTAAAAAAACGCCTTGCCGAATTACCATCGTTTGAGTTTCCAAAGCCTGTTTTGGTTGGTCAACAATCAATCAAATTTTCTCTTTGAATTCCCTTTGAATGCGTTTTTTTGTATCAGCAATAATTTTTTTTTCATCATCACATCTAGTTTGCCATTTTTTAATCGGAAGTTTATATGACAATTGAATAAGACAGTCAAAAAATCTTATCCAGCCATGAAAGACAGATAAACCAAACTGCATGGCATCTGTATTTACAACTTTTGTAATCATTTCATCAATATTGTTGAACTCTTTGCTTGTAGCGCCACATATATAACACTTTTGTGTGGACTTTGTGTCTGTAATAGCGTTACAGACCTTACCGTCAATCATCACAAGAATTAGTTCGTGATTAACTTTCACTACTCTCTCTCCAACTACTACTACGGAATCGACAAGAGCCTTTATTTCAGTCTCCACTCGTTCTTTTTCGAGTTTAATACTGTTGACCGTTTCTTTCATAAATTCAATTTTCAAGGGCCTACAAAAACGAGTGGAAGACGGACGAGGATTTTGCCAAATTGTTTTATTTTCACAAACTAATTTCAATGGTACAATCGATGTTATAAATACTGAAGAATCCGAGGCGTTAATGTCATGAAAGGCTTGTTTATATGCACTATGTCCTGAACTTCCATCAAAGCCCCACTTAGTGTATAAAGTCATCTTAGACAGTTCTTCATTGTCTAACAAATTAAAATCCAAATTTTTTATCGAAAAAATACGCTCAGTGGTATGGTCTAATAGTGATTGTAGATTGACTTGCGCTAACGTTTCAGTAATTTGTATTTCGTCTCGTTCTGGATAACATTTTTTTTTAGCTGCTTGGACTATTGTATACGATGGAAATTTCTCTGGAGCGGCTTCTCTAATTATGTTGTACTGGTGTCGAGTTAGCTTCGCTTCTATCAAGACGGAAAGAGCTTCCTCCGCACTTAATTGCTGTGGTGATACCTGTTCTAAACTTTGTTTGTATTTTTTTGCTCTTGTTGGAGATGATATTAGTTCCTTAATTATTTTCGACGCATCTGCTTTACCAGCAGCTCTAAAGCTCATTTGTGTAGCGTGCGCTAAAATTCTTTAAATAATCTCTTTACATTTCTTTCCTTTAGTTTTTTCTGTACACTCATCAAATGAGAGATCATGCCGACCTCTTTTTTGTGTTGGTGCTGGTGGTGCATTAAAGGAAATTGCAGTATCAAGCCAATTCTTGTTATTTTTAAAAAAAAATGTATCCATTCTATGAGATTGTAGCCACCGAGTCTTACAGTCTGTGCAAAAATTATTAAATCTTTTGGTGAAATCTACCATATCTGAAGGGTCAACGCGTGTGATTAGTTCCCACCTCAGAAGATTAAATCGATCTTCAAGTGATTTAGGCTCTGAATTCTTCATAAAGTTATGTAACTCATGGCGAGGAATAAAAATTGTTTTGGGACTTGTTCCTGCAGTTAGTAAAATTTTTAATCGTTTAAAATTTGCAAAATACTATTCGTTTTACAAACACACAACACTTTCAATAAAAAACATCACATTAAACAAATCATTGACAGCCCATACAAAAAATAAATGAACGTGGCTGTACTGAATCTTAAATACCCTAAGTATTAAATTCTTACCAATTAATTATCAATACATTGATCGATTAAAAATTATTCACGCACCCATCACTAATAAACTACACACTCAGTAGCTACAATAACAACTACCAAACGGAATATAAAGACAAAAGATAATAAAGACAACGTGATTTTTTGTTTGTTTTTTTTCACATAGATTTTTAGCAACGGGAGTTATTTTACTAAAACTTCAATAACTCAAAAAATTGTAAACATTTGCAAGAAAAGTTTCTGAGATTTATTAGCTGAAATCTCATACTTTAAGACTATATAAGCGGTTTCGCCCAATTTCACCCAGAAATTTTTAAAACTCAATACAAACATCAAAAATACACCAATTTTGGAGCAATTCCATTTATTTTTTTTTACAATATTTCCAAAACATTTATCTAACAAAAAAATATTTATCATATGCTCAAATACCTGAAGTAGACGGCTCCATAATAAAACTTTCACTTTTAGAAGTCTTAATTAAAAAAATATCCACTTGAAGTATAAAAAATGTTCACTCATAACCAATGCGCGCAAAAATAATAACAATTATTGACTTTGAAGACACACTGCAAATAAAGTAAACAACTTAGAACTGTTATTTTTGCAATTAGTGATGTAGAATTTTATCTAGTTTCACCCGGTACCAAATACGGTTGTGAAAGCTAGAGCTCATTTTTTGAATTAATCTCACTTTTCGGGACTTCAACCCACTGTGCGTCGTCTCTGTTAATATTTTTGCTTTGTTAAAATAGATGTGCATGGATTCCAGTGCATTTAGTCTTATTGGATGTTGTTCTCTCTCAACCGAAGAAAAATTGTCGATAGTTAATTGATGCTGTGTTTGTAGAGAGTGCTCTGCTACAGCGGTGCGATACGGTTTGTTGTTCACAATACATTTAAGATGCTCTTTCGCTCGAATGCGTAGCTCTCGTCTAGTCTGGCCGACGTACACACAATCACATAGCTCGCATTTAGCTATGTAAATGCCCGGTTGTGCGTTCGGAGAAAGAGCGCTTTCGATGATTTAACAAGAAGAGTTTGTTGTTGCTTTTTGGAACCAAGTTCACATTTACTGGCGTAAAGCATTTTGTGAGTTTGTTATGAACTTGAATATGGAATTTCATTGCAAAACGTCTCGGTTGATCGGAAATCGATGACAAAGACTTTTTAAGTCGCTTTTTTTTTCGATGCTTCTTGATCAAGAGTCAATTCATTGAATAGAATATCCATTTTTTATGGCTATATCATAAATTCGATCTTTCTCCCTTTTGAAATTCTCCCATGATAAAGGTATGTGACATATTCTATGCACCATAGAATTGAAGGCAGCGTGTTTGTGAGATGAGTGATGATTTGATTCGGCAGTTCTATAGCGAACCGTGGCTGTTGGCTTGCGATAAATATCGAAATCGATTCCACCATGTTCATTACGTGACAACAGCAAATCGAGGAAAGGAAATAAGTAAGTAAGTACATTTATTGAGCCTTCAGATTATTAACAATAGTATTTACAAAATATAATAGACATAATAAAGAATAGGTTTTCCATTACAATAAATGTGACCATACACATGCAAGACGCAGTTTTGAAAGTAAAGGAAAATACAAATGCTTACTCAGGCATAAAGAAGATAACGTTGACGAAATATCAGGAAAATAACTTAAAAACTAAAATTAGGAAACAATTAAAATAAATAAAAAATCAAAACTACATATTTACATTTAATGAAGATAAAAATTAACACACACCATCTCTTTGTCGATTTTAAAGCTGCGTTCGATAGCCCGAGAAGGGATTGCGTATACGTATCAATGTCTGAGTTCGGTATATTGTTTCCTACTGATATGATAAAAAAAATTATTCTTTTCTGAACTCATTTCAGAATGCAAAAAAGAAACATAAATGATTCATTTCCGAACTCATTTATGAACAAAAAATGGTTCATTTACAAGGAAGTCTTACCTACTGAAATGATACAAAAATGATTAATTTTTTACTCAAAATAAGTTTTTAATGAATTTCGCAAAATATGCACAATTTTTCTTTATGGGATAGCTTTCACGAATTTAATCTTTTATAACAAGCACTTTTAAGCGACAAAATAAAAAAGAAAAAAATTAAAAAAAAAAATTCTAACCAAAAACGTTCGCAAAACTCTCACCTTACTCAAAACCTTCGCTTATGGTTCAGTGGGTACAATGACTTTAATTCCGATTGTATTTTAAAATCGGAAAAATTACTAAAACAAAACATGGGTTTTTCCACAAACTAACATTTTAGTCAAGTAGAATATATTTGTGGAGAAGGAGCAACATTTTTTGAATTAATATTTTGTTTCGACAACTGTAAATTATTTAAATTTTATCACTATTTTTCTAAAAGCATCATATCAATATATATATTTGAATATTTTTTAAAAAATCATAAGCAAATCAATTTTTTTTTTAAAATACGGGAAAAATCTTGTCCAAGATCTTGACAAAATACGGCATAAAAAGCACAACAAAAACATCACTTTTATCAAATATTTTGACATGTACTTGCAGCAAGTGAAAAAATTCACTGCCTAGGAATTTCCTTGCAAGTTGCGCTGCAAGTAGGCTGCAAGTCCGAAAATGTGAGTAAATTAATAAAAATGTTTGGATGTATTGAGTTTTTCAAACATACACTTGCACGCTAAGTTAGGTACTCGATTGTAGTAACTTAAAAGATGCTGGAACGTGTTTCCATATTTTTCTAGCTCAAAAGAGATAAGAAGAACAACCATAAAATCACTCTCTCGAGCAGGCTTGATATGAAAAAAAGTAATTTTCACACCATGAAAATCGTCAAAATCGTCATTTAGTACAAATTAGTACTACATACAATAAATTATTCTTTATTCATAAGCATATTTACACATAACGGCTTAAATGAAAAATTAAATAACACCTTTAAAAATTTGTTCGTGTTATTAATATCAAATTAAATAAAAAAATAAATTAATAAGGTTAACATATTATAAGATTCAATTAAATTTGTATTGCATGTATTTTTGTATTTTTTTGTTAATTATTTCTTTATGTCCAAATTATAACAAGACGAATTCTTCCCTCTTAAATCAACGTTTTTGTGCTCAAAATGCCTCTGATTTTTGTTTTATTTTAGTTTATTTGAGAAAAAAAGCTGACGAATTTGGTCAGGTCAACATTTTAAAAAATTATTTGATTGAATAAACTGTTTTACAGTAATATTAAATTTCTACTTCTTCGTCTGAATCACTAAAAATATAAGCAAATTCTAAATTTAAAACTTTCCGGAACTCAAAATCAAAACTTCGTTTTCTAAGACCAGATTAGGAAATAGTTTGAGCAAATCGGCAAGTATTTTTAAATGTTAGTATATCTATTGGACTTATCGAATTTGAAAATTGCTCTAACTTAAATTTTACCTCAAAACCCAAATAAAGCTGCTCCAAGCACCTAAATCAAAATTGAATCTTAACTTTAATCTCAAATTTAAAACAATAAAGGAAAAGCGAGGTAACCAAAAAACGTAATTTTTTGCAAAAAATTTAAAGAAAAACGTCAGGTTATAATTAAAGCCAAAAAAGGTCGAAATGACGATAAATCGTCAATAATAGCAACCATGCACTCGACCGCGAAAGTTGCTTAAAGTATGCTTGAAGAAATGTTTTCGAGCTTCATAAGAACAAGCATCAAGAAGAATAAGCACCATGATTAACAATGTCAATTTGTCATTTATTGTTTACTTATGTTGTGCGATAAAAAATAAATTTAGTAATAGCAAAATATCAATACATACAAACAAATTAAATAAACATAGATAAATAGTGGTATTCAATGAACGACGTATTTGTGATGTAAACTGCGTATGTATACGCTATTTACACCACAAATACGACATTAATTGAATACCACTAATAGCAATATATAAATATTATAAATATTTGTAACAAGTTAAAATTGGCGATCTTTACGTTTGATAGGCAATCAGTTCTTTTTTTTTGCTTGAAAGTAGCTAGAAGTCGTTTCCGTACTTTTGACACTATTCTCAAATTTAATTTTACTCCATCAGATTGAACTATACTCAACAACGGCTGCATCTTAGACAGCTACTTAGCAAAATTTTCTCTGAATGCAGCCAATGTGTATTAAACACAGCTAATAATGAAAGCTCTCTTCTTGGCATTTTTTTTTGACAACTTATGGTATGCCGAATACTTATGGTATTCTTATGATTGAAGACAAAACGCTGCGGCATTAGACCAGTTTCTCTCCATAAGAAATACATGTAAAAAATTTTGACAGATGTTGCACGTCTGCAGTCTGCGTCAATGCGTTTAGGCTATAGGTTGCCTCGTGCTAACAAGCAGAACCTAGATAAAAAGCTAAAAAAGTCTGGCCAGGAATATGTCAGTGTTAATAACGTGTGCCGAATGAAATCTGTACAAAGTTTGACATTAAAAAAAAAGAATTTATTTCATTGGAAGCTAAAGAAATTTTTATAGCATTTTAAAGCGTAAATTTATACAATTATTTAAAAAAAATGTATAGCTATTTCTGTTCGCCTTCCTGATGTTTAACGGTACTTTCCTCATTTCCTTCTGAATTCCCATTGTATTGATTTCCGATAGTTCTCTGCTAATTTTTAAGATCAAAGCATCGATGCTTTTTGGCTTAAAACCCTTTCCATAAATGTTTCTCTTTAACTGGCCCAAAACGTTTCGATTGGTCGAAGTCGTGGAACGTTACGGGTGTTAATCTCTTTCGAGATAATTAGGATGTTCATGTCCTGAAAAGCTTGTTGAGTTGCATTTGCATAATGAGATGACGCTAAATCAGGCCAAAACACAATTTCAATATTTGTATGATATTTCTCAATGAAACGCTTCAAAACTGGAAGACATTTGTTAATATATATGTACATTAGCGCTTACCACCAGATCACCTTTAATAAACACCGGTTCACTAATGCCACGATCGCTAACTGCCAACCACAAAAACACCTTTTTGGGGTATTTTGATTTGCGAATATATTTTACGCTTTCATCAACATTTGTTTCAGGAAGCTTAAAATAAAACTTTGGGGTCCATTCGTTACCTTCAAGGGTACAATATGTTTTGTCATTCATTACACAAATTACGTTTGACTTAGCAGAAAACAAATTTTGGGAGAGCAACCTCAGCGAGATTTTGATTCTAGTTTCCTGCTTATCTTTGACATCGGGAACGACTTCTTTAGCATATTTCTTGATGCCTGTAGATGTTTTGCAGATATTTTTTAACAGTATGATCGTTCGCCTTATACTTTCTGGCTAAGTACCTATAGGATTTTGCTGTGCGACCCAGAGTTTCGGCTTTTAGTTGAGAACGAACTTTGCTACTGCTTAAATTGCATGTTCTTCCGCTTCCTTTATTTCGATCAAGTGGTTTTCCACTCTCAAATAGATTAATAGTTTTATAAATAGTCGACTTCTCAAATTTTGTTATATAGCAAGATGCAGTAAATCTTCGATGCATGCTCCTCTTACCGACGCCAACAAAATTTGTTGTTGTTTTCGCGGGTAAAAGAAAAAACTGGAATTTGAGAGAGCATCACTTTCGTCCAAAAAATAACTTGTATGAGTTCTTATAGTACTCTGCTGAGCGTGACAAATCTACTAAGGAGATGGCGCATTTGTATAAGAAAAGATAAAATTTTGATGAGATAAAGGATAGAGATTGTTTATAAACAATACTGTGGATTTCTCATGCCTATTAAGCCGAAATGATATTTTTTTTATTCATTTATGAACATTTAGTGTGGAAAAATACGATTTTGGCACTCTGAAATGAAACATTTTAGAATCATTCACTGAGATTTAACGCCACTCAAGGAACAAATGAACCTATACTCAACGTACCAACCTATATACGTACCTTTTTTGTTCGGAAATGGGTACACAAACAGGCTTACATTTATGTAGCTAGGTAAGTGTCTGTGTAGGTTTTGTATTCAGAAAACATGGTTTGGGGCTGTCTATATGAACTGTAGCCGTAGAGCTTTTTTTAAAAATTATATAGAATTTTGGTGTTTTATCTTTCACAAGCGAGTTCGTATAAATAAAGAAATAAAATTAAATTGCACTATATGGAAAAAAATGACAGACCCATTCTTACCTAGTGTTCGCCTCAGCGCCGAATTCATAAAAGTAAAAAAATTTAGCTGGCTATGGTAAGAGAACAGCTTACCATGCCCAACAATTTTTGAGCACAAATAACGGGCTTGGCGATTAATTTTTACGAAGTGTTGTAGTGCAGTGACACATTTTTAGCTTATGCTCCACCCAGCACTGAATTCGTAAAAATTTAAAAATTGAGGTGGCAGCCCTATGATAAAAATACCATAGTTTTTGAAATTACGACAACGAATTCAGAGTGACCAATTTTAAGCTAGTGTTCTCCTAGCCCCGAATTCGTAAAAATAAAAAAAAAATTAAGCGGCAGTCCAATGGAAAATTTTGAATTCGTTAAAATTTAAAAATTTAGGTGGCTTCTCAATGAAAAAAAATTACAGAATTTTTAAGTTCTGACAACGGATGCTGACAATGGGTTTCAGTGACCCATTTTTACCTAGTGTTCGCCCCAGCACCGAATTCGTAAAAGTAAAAAAAATGTAGCTGACATCCCAATGGTAAGGGAAAAACTACATAATTTTTAAAAATTCGTAAAAATTAAAAAATTTAGGTGGCAATCCTTTGGTGAAAAAATTACAATTTTTGAAATTCTGACAACGGATTCGGATTCAGTGACCCATTTATACTTTGTGTTCGCCAAATTCGTAAAATAAGAAAATCTATGAGGCAACCCTAATATTTTTTTTAGCCTATAATCTTTTCATCATAATTATCTTAATTTAAAAAAAAAAATGAACAAAATTACTTGGAAACTACTGGCTGCAGACGAAAACAAACGCTTTTTTCCATTTTTTTTTATATATCGGTGATTCCATATCAAAACGCACACGTTCCTGACATTACCATTCTTAAAAATTTTGAAACTTTCTGGGTTGATAGTTCTCCTGAAAAGTATTATATCTGCATACCAACGATTGCTATTTTGAATGTATTTTTAAAAAACTGCCTACAATAGATTTCTTACTTTTATACCGAAAATTCCATATCTTTATACATAAAATTCTTCTGTACATGGCGTTGTCATTTAACACCTCCTGAATGGCAGAACCGATTTTGATCAAATTTGGTGTGTGTATGCGGCTGGGTCTGTAGATGTTTTAGGTCTAAAGTTTGACCCGGTAGGTGGTGCTGTTGTTGGTGTGGCAGTGTTTAAAGGGGTATTTGAAAGTATAACTCACAAACGAATTGAAAAATTGTCATGATTCTTTCACTACACCATTACTTTTTATGTAAACAAAATTACAAAAATACAAAATGAATAAAAATAAACAAGAAACGAGAAATGAGGGTTTTGGTGTCTTTCCTTTCACCAGCTAATTCGTAAAAATAAAAATAAAAAATAGCTGGCACTCAATGACAAAAAAATTACAGAGTTTTTAAATTCTGACAACGGATGCGGTTTCAGTGACCCATTTTTACTTAGTGTTCGCCCACCAGAAAACTGCAATGAATACTTCAAAACAAGTAGTACTCGAGTACTATTCGTTCACAGCTCAGTGATTCGAATGAAAAATTTGCAGTGAATCACGTTATTGAATAATGAGCCACTTACTCAAAACTGAGTATGAATGAGTATAAGTAGTTTCCAAAGCAGTATTCGGATGTGGTTGATTTAAAACAAAGTGAATCAAATTTTTGAATCATGAACCACTTACTCAAAAAGAGTATGAATAAGTATAAGAACTTTCGAAAATAGTATTTATATTTGTGTTTCATTCAAAACAGCTCCAAAGCTCATTAATATTCGCTTTTTTATGTTTTGGTTAAGAGTATTCGCAATATATTGAAGTACTTAGAGTATTAGAATCACCGTTGATACTAATTGTTTTCATGGCTGAACCTAAAAAAATTATTTGTTTTGTTGTTCAAGTTTTGTACATGTTCTGGTAGTAATAGAGTGTCGCTGGTTTCGAATCTTATTCCAAAATTTTAAAAATAATTTGATACTATCGTAGACCCTGAAATGTTTTTTTTTTGGTTTTTAGTATTACTTCATGTTTTGAAAATGTAAGGAGGTCGCTGATTTCGAATCTGATGTCAGAATTTTAAAATTCAAGATGGGTAATAGTATTGCCACCTAACATTTTTTTTAAACGAATTTTGTGATGGAGCGAACACTTTGTAAAAATGGGTCGCTGTATTCGAATCCGTTGCCAGAATTTCAACATTGTGTAATTTTTGTAAAAAGAGTGTTGCCACCTACGAAAATGTATTTGTAAGAGTTGTAAACATCGTTTAACAGTAAAAAATAAATTGTGGCATTTTTTAATTTATATTTAGTTTTTACCAATTCTTAGAAAAATTAATTTTTAAGAATTACACTTAGAGCTTTATGCCAAGTAATTTGTGACAAGTGGCAACAGGTTGCCACAACAACAATGTTCTTTACAGAACAACCACCAGCAGACTATACAGCTGTTTCGTTGGTCGCTACACCAACTCATCAGTAATCTTCTGTGGCTCATGCAGTCCATTAACTTTGAAAATGTTATAAGCACACCTTCTGCTAAAACCAAAGCGGAATTGCAGTTGTGTGCTTTCCAATTTAAAAAGCAATGTTTAAAACGGTGTTAAGGGGGCGCTGACTTCGAATCTGATGTCACAATTTTACAATTCAAGATGGTTAATAGTGTTGCCACCTAAATTTTTTTTATTTTCACGAATTCGGTGCTGGAGCAAGCACTAGGAAAAAATGGGTTGCTGAATCCGAATCCGTTGCCATAATTTCAAAGTTGTTTAATTTTTTTATAATAGTGTTGCAACCTACTAAAAAGTATTTTTAAGAGTTTTAAGCATCGTTTAACAGTGTTAAGAGGTCGCTGACTTCGAATCTGATGTCAGAATTTTAAAATTCAAGATGGTGGATAGAACTATCACCTAAAATTTTTTAACTTTACTAATTTTACTAATTCGGTGTTCACCTACTATTCGCCTCAACACCACATAAATTGGTTGCTGAAAAATCGATATAAGTAGCCGAATGAAAATTATACTAAAAGTTAACTTTTTTTGCTTCATTCATAGCCAAAAAACAATTAAATCTGTATTATATCTAAGAAAAAGCGGCTCATGGCTTATAAATTTTGTAGGTTTCAGCTTCTTTTTCTTGCATTTTCACATATAAAATATGGACGGTCAAGTGATTTATACGGTTACAAATAAGTTATACATTCCTATAGCTCAACGCAGGGCCGTCGATGTAATAGAGCAAAAGGTGCGTTTGCACCGGATGGCACGCCCAAGGGGTGGCATTTTGATATTTGAATAACTCAATTCAAATGATTTACAAAAACGTTAATTGGGCGCAACAGGTTGGGTGTTGGAAAAACCATCGACTTACAAAGACAGAAAATTTTCCAAAATAAAGTCATCGATGGCGTTTAGTTTTAGAGTGTATTTTTGCTTAGCATTTCGGGGCAGAACTGCTAAAGGCTTCACGAAAATAGTAATGGAAATTTTTTAAAACGAGTAGAGCTAGTAGAGCTGAATAAAATTATTATATGCGATTGACAGTTATATAATGTAATAGTCGGCTCTGTGACTATTAGGCTTAGCTTCAATATCAATTGAAAAAGAATTATGTAAAAGTATTGATTTTACCGATATCTTTAATAACTTTGTAGAGACTAGAGTACGTAACTCCAATATGTACACACTTAGAGCTAGTGTCTTATTAATTCATATTTGAACTCGTATGTTTTGTACCTGATGAAGAATGAATTGAAGTACCTGATGGGTCATTTTTATTTTATTTCCCTCTAAGAAAAATAAACTTAACGCATTTTGCGAAACAAAAACGTACCGTTTACGGACCGCCATTTCGTTTAAAAATAAGACAACATTATTTCAGCGTAAAACTCTTCGTAAATGAGCCACTCTGAGCATTACGAAAGCGGACCGATTTTTCGTTACGGAAACGAACTGATATAATCGTGTCCAACAATTTTTTGCTTATCGGCGTGTACTGTTCCACGAGGTAGAAAAACTTAAAACACCCGATCTTGATCACAAACAATTGCACTGGTGTTATAATTTTTGAGCAACGTAAATGCACCACTTTGTTGTTACTTATACGTACTATTTAAGTGTTACGTAGTCGTACTTTTTCAGTGTAATTTAAACGTACCGTTTTTGCGACGCCTTGGCGTAGTACCAATACATTCAAATTACTACTTTTTTGGTCTTATTATCTTATTCCAATATTTACGTACCCATACGGCACGTTTTCGTATCGCAAAATCGCTTCGTTTTCGCAGTGTTATATGAGAAAATGACTTCGCCTGCGCTACGCTTACCTGCCGTTTTTCTTAGAGGGTTATGTAAAAAAATCAGTTTTTATTTATTCAAAATCATTCATGATTTTATTTTAAGCACTTCGAAATCATGTGTGAAACTCGTATCGCGTCTGTTAAAATGGCTGTTTTCTTTTTCATGTTTTGTTTTTTTGTAACTGAAGTACCCGAATTATTAATTTTAATTTTATTTATGTTAAAAAATGGGTTTTTATACTAGTCGCAAGGATTCTGGATTTAATGTTATTAATTTTCTGTGCTATAATTTCTTAATTTGTTTTTCATCGAAGTAGGGGCGGCAAATTTTGGTTTGCCCCGGGCGCCCAAATTCTTTACTACAGCCCTGGCTCAACTAGTAAAAGTCAGTGCCAAAAGTATTTTTTACCTATTGTTTGCTCCAGCACCGAATTCGTGAAACTAAAAGATTGTAGGTGGCAACACTATTAACTATCTTGAATTTTACAATTCTGACATCAGATTCGAAGTCAGCGACCCCTTAACAAAATAACCGATGTTTAAAGATATTCAAAATACATTTTAGTAGGTGACAACATTCTTATAAAAAAATTACACAATTTTGAAATTCTGGCATATGTCAAATCTTTTCTTCAAAACATATATAATTATAATGTAAAAACAAAATTTATCTAAAAAAACCGAAGCTTAAATATAAAACTTTTAATACTTTTAATTTTCCGCTTAAAAAACTTCAGTAGGCCCTTAATCTATTGCTAATTATGTATATAGTTAGTCTTGTGCATGGCAGAATTATAATGTAGCTATGTAGCTAATGTAGCTAATATGGCGCTGGAATTTCAGATAAAGTTACGGAGTTGACAAGCTACAAAAAAATCTACAATTTTTTAATTCAGTAAGCTACTGAAAATTTCAAATTATTTGGACAAAAAATAATATTAAAATTTTAGATATAAATATTTAAATACACACCCGGGTGTGTCGTATTGAAACAAGGATAAAACTACTTCATCAGTAGTTATATGTAATTTATGGATACAAGCTTCCAAGCCAAGGAAAAACATTATAAGCCACTACAAATTTAAAAGTTAAAATTATTTGCGTAAAACCATGATAAGCCCCATAAATTAAAATAAATACAGCTCAATGTTTTTTGATATATTTCCATTAGAGGTTAAAGAAAATCTTCGTCTATCATACCGTCATCGTTTTAGCCAATACAATCTTGAATTTTGATATAACTCGCAGTTAAATTCACCGTTTCTATATGAAGGCTATTTTTTGTATGTGGCTTATCGAGTTTTTTAGTAGAAAATTTAATGAAATATTTAATTGTAAAAAGATACTTTTACATATAAGTTCGTAATTTATGGAAAATAAGCCCTAATCTTTTCAGCAGGTGTTACTGTAGTTTAATGTAGTAGAAATAACACAAAATACTAGTTTTTGATGTTATGTGGCTTATCATGATTCCGCAATAAGCTCTTCATATATTTAGTTTTATATTTGTCATGTTCTTCTTGTACATAAATATAAATAAAAAAAAATATAATTTTCAGATGCTGTTTTTATGAACTTAAGTCCTGAAAAGACTGTACAATTCGAAGATGATCTTAGTTATTTTTTGCATGTGGTCATGAAAGTCGCTAAAGCTTTTCAACCAACGATATTTTTCATAAATGACGTACATAGAATCTTCTGGAAAAAAATCCCTCCAGATCAGGAACATCTAAACCCAAAATTATTACAAAAGTTTTTATCAAAAAAGCTCTTAAAACCAATAAAAAAAGATGACAAAATCATGCTACTAGGTACCAGTGATGCACCCTGGAGTGCGAAGAAGTTAAAAAAGATATTTCAAAAAATTCTTTTGGTGCCACAAAGTGATTATGGAACAAGTTTCTTAATATGGCTCGAATTAATGGATACGAATTTGGGCGATAACAATGTTCCAGATTACGCAATCTCATCTTTAGCAAAAGTATTGCAAAACTATAACTCCGGAGATGTGACGGATAATATAGCGGAAACATTGAATATTCGGAGGAAAATGCGACTCTCAGCAGCGCCAATAATTCCAAGTGAATTTGTTGAATACTATTTCGCCAATGAAAATGCTCCGAGATTCCCACTTGAATTAAAGGTTAAAGATCTAAAGTTAATTTCACCATATAATTTAACTAATTTTGTCTTCTGTATATTAGATAGTGGAGAAATACAATAAATGGTTTGCAAAGTCAAATAAGATGGCAATTCAAAGACGAAAGTTCTTAAGTAAACCAAGGAAAGGACAGAAAAAGGACAAAAACAAAGAAAAAGATAAAAAGAAGTAGTTTTTTTAAATAATATATGATGTACTGTCATGCCTGGATGATCAAATGAAATCGAATAAGAATATTAATAAATATTAATTAAATTGAAGGAGGTACCAAATTTCCTTTTTGGCTTAATGCTATCTTACCGGGAAAAATAGTTTTATTTTTTAGACTAGCTGACACGGCGAACTTCTTACCGCCTCAGAATCAATAAATGTTGTGTTTCAGCTGACACAACATTTAGCTGAATTAAATTCAGTTTTTTATAAGATAATTGAATAAGATAAAATGAATACGCGAAATGAATTAAGCTCAATAAATGTGCAAAAGTAATATGCATTTTAATTACATTGAAATAAATGTAATTCACGTGGCAGCATGGATTTGAATCGAAATGATTCGCGTAGCATTGTTGAATTACTTTCGGTTAAACTACTTGCTGGATGTGTTGCTTTCGGATCGATTCCTTATATTGAGTGACCTTGCGATATGGGCATATTCAAAAAATGGTCAACTACAGGTGAATAATCAAAAGTTATTAAAATCTTGTAATTTTAGGATATTATCATGTTGAAACTTTAACCGACTCTCGTTGATTGAAACAAGTTTTATTTTTTCGATTTTATTTCTTTATTCGTTTTTATTTTCCGCCACACTTGTCTTTGTTCGTTAATCAAGTGACGCCAACTTTATGTGATGCCAATTTCACGTTGTTTTCTTTTTTTTATTTCAATGTTGGCAATGGTGTTTTAAACCCCATGCACATTTTACAAAAATCAACGAGAGTATATTCTAAAGAGAATTCACCCGACAATTTTTCCCCTTTTGCAGAAAATTTTCAACCGGCCTACTTGGTGCCAAGGAGGGTATATTCTAAAGAGAATTCACCAGACAATTTTTCCCCTTTTGCATTTCAACCGGCCGACTTTGTGGATTCGAAATTATGTTCGAATCTCAAAATGCCGAAGTGCCGAAGCGATGAGAGACCGTACGAATGGTATTGTAAACAAACAAAGCAGCAAACAAAAATCAACTCAAACAGTTTTTTACAATTAAGAAATATTGGTTTCTAATTGGCTATTTTCTCAAAAAATATCTATTTGACACAATAATTATTTGCATGTGTTTTGTTTCCTCTTATTATTTGTATGTAGGTATGTGTATTATGCTTTTAGCTGAACGCAGTTGTTTTGGTTGAATAAGTTTATTGAATTTTACATTTAATTAATTCGTTCAAACATTTTTCTTCTGATTTTGAAGAACAATTTTTGGTATCAAATTTTTTAGCTGGTTAAGAAATGATAGACATTTTTTCTAGTTTCAAAATCAGAGGAAAAATTTTTGATCTTTAAATTTTTTGCTACCAACTAAATGATAGAATTGGTTTTTTATTAATTTTTAGTGCGATTTTACAGAATAATTTTTTATCTATACAATTTACCTGTAAGAAATTGATAGAATTTCTTTTTGTTCAGAAAATTTTTCATCTGATTTGATGAAAATTTTTGATCTATAAATTTTTATCTGCTAAAGAGAAGAAGTATTTTTAAGAAAAAAAAATTCCTCTGATTTTGAAGAAAAATTTTTGATCTACAAAATTTTAGCTTCTACAGAAATTATGAAAATTTTTCTTCTATAAATTTTTAGCTAACAAAGTTATAGAAATTTTATTTCAAAAATTTTTTCTCTTTGAAGAAAAATGTTTGATCCCTAAATTTTTAGCTACTAGGGATCACTATAAAATTTGTTTTTTTGTTTATAATTTTTCTTTTATCTATAAATATTAATTTCTTTATGAATAAAAAAGCTTTGAAGTTGGCGCTTTTGATTAAAAGTCTGATTATATTAGCGCCGACCTTAAAAGCTTTTCTATTCATAAAGAAGTTAATGTATTTATGATAATAAAACAAATTAGAAAAACATTCATATTATAAGTTTTCCAATGTAACAATATGCTTAATAAATTGTCAAATATGACCAAGAAATTAAAAGGAAAATTTTAAAGTTATTTTTTACTTTTTTGTGATTTTGTAGTTTAGACTTTTAAGTATAGACTTTGTAGGTTTTTCTCAAAAAAAATCGATTTGACGCTATGTGCATGTGTGTGTGTTTTATTTTTAGCTATGCTGTTGTTGTTTTGGTTTTTACTAAATTAATTGAAATTTAAACTATTTCTTTCAAACATTTTTCTTCCAATATTGAAGAAAAGCTTGTGACTTACAATTTTTTACCAACTTAAACAGTAAAAGATTTTTTTTAAACTTTTTCTCTGATTTTGAAGACACATTAAGCCGCTTTGGATCTGTTTTAAGTGTGACATTTTTAGAGTTTACTTCTTTAGAATCGATTTCATATTTAGCCCGCGGTATGAAAATTATATAGCGAGTGAAAATCAAGCGTTGAACAAAAACTCAAGCGTTCATTTTTCTGTCATTCGTCTAGTGACCGTCTCTCAGCCGCGCAACTATACACAGCAAAACACCAACAACGAAAAAATACCAAAAAAATACACACATCAGCAATCTTTACTATTATTTAAAATTTAGGTGACAAATTTTGTAATACTCGAAAAGTACTGGGCTGATTTTTATGAAATAAGTTTAAGAATATTCGGGGATTCAGGGGGAGTTTTGGAGGTTCAAACCCCTCTCCCCCGAAATTCTAGGAGAACCTGTATTTAAATGTAATATACTAGTGTTTATTATGTGGTCTAAGGGTACTTAAAAGAAAAACATCGATTTTTTAATAATTTATTTTAACCTGAGTTCTTTTCCTGTTTTTTAAGTTCTTTGCGATATTGCGCTCTTAGCTGTAAACAGTCGGTGATTCCATGTCGAATCGGACGTTTTTGTCCAAAAAGTGATTTTGACGATTCAGATTTTTTCAAATTTTGCACGTCAATAGTTCCGTAAAAAATAGAAATAATATGATATTAATTAATTTTTTTTTTGTAATTTTTACACAGTGGAAAATTTAAAAAAATAATAAAAATTTATCCTTTAAAAATTTAACATCTGATTACTTTTTATTTCGATCTTTGCAAAACTCCTTGAATGGTAAACATTTCAATAATAATGATGATGTCAAATCGTACCTGGTTCAGTTTTTTGCTGATAAAAACCAGAAGTTTTATTTATGAACGTGGAATTATGATGCTGCCTGAAAGATGGCAAAAGGTCATTGCTCAAAATGGGCAATACATTACAGAATAAAGTTATTTCGTTCCATGAAAAAATTGTTTTATTTTCTAAAAAAGATCCGCAATTACTTAGTTGCCAATCCAATATATCTTCAAAAATTGCTCCAGTCCTACAAATGTTTAGGATTTTTTTAATAAATCTTTTTCACATTTCACATTTTATAAATGTGCAGTTTCTTACCAACACATTAATGAAAAATTAAAATTTTTTTGACCACTTAAAATTTCATTCACATTTTTCAAGTTCAGCATGACTTTATTTTGAGTTTTTAAACATCGTCGTGTTGAGGCATTCGTTATAAATGCATTCTCTAAATTGTACGTCGAAGAATTAATGCTTACTAATTTAAACGAATTTTTCAAAAACTGCATATACCATTTCTTTAACGTACAAAAAAGCTTTAATAAGTTTTCATTTTTAATCAATTGTTAAATTAAGTTTTCAAAACTGGTTTTAAATCTAGCGTAGCTATCGTACTTTTAAAGTTATTGTGAAAAAAGTGATCTTACTTTAAAATTCAACACTTTTACTTAAATCTAGGAGAGGGTGAGAATAGACCCCCTCCCTTACGACTTTTTTCTTGTCTTGACCCAAGTAATCACCAGCTTTTGGATTGACCTCTCTAGCCGCTTCACCCTGTATACTAACAGCCATATTCTGACAGCTTCACTCAGCTCACCACATTAACAAAATAGTTAATATTAACAAATTGTTAGTTTCATATCCTACTGAAAATTTAGAAATGTATTTTCTTTTCACGACAGCAAATGACATTTCAGTTTTGAGCTAAATAAAGTTGAAAGTAAAGACGTTTTACAAATCAAATTCAACTTTTTGATTCACCTTAAACTCAACATCAATAAAAGAAAATATTAATTTAAGTTTTTATTATTATTTTCGCATGTAATCATAAAGTAATACATATTTTTGGTATGTGTGTATACATGCTTGAATAAAAACCATTACATTAAAATCAATTCAAAGTAGGCACAGCCAAAAACCAGAAATTTAAATAATGTCACACTGTCTTAAAATCATCCGAAGCGTCCTATTAATTTGTATAGTTTTTTTAATTAAAAAATTGTAGATCAAAAATCTTTCTTTAATCTTTCTTCAAAATCAGAAGAGAAATGTTTGAACGAAAAAGTGTAAATTTCAATTAATTTAGTAAAAACCAAAACAAAAACAGCATTGCTAGAAATAAAACACACACACATGCACAAAGTGTCAAATTTCTTTAGCAGCTAAAAATCAAAAATTTCTCTTCAAAATCAGAGGAAAAGTTTGTGAAAAAAAAAAAATTGTGTAATTTCTTTAGCAGCTAAAAATTAAAGAATAATAAAATTTTCTTCAGAGAAAAAAATTTTTGATAAAAAAATTTCTACGATTGCTTGCTAAAAACTTATAGAAGAAAAATTTTTGAACAGAAAAAAATTTTTATCATTTTCATTGTTCTTCAAAATCAGAGGAAAATTTTTTGAAAAAAATTAATTATTTCTTTAGCAGATAAAAATTTATAGATGAAAAATTTTTCATTGAAATCGAAAGAAAAATTTTTTGAACAAAAGAAAATTTTATCATTTCTGTAGCTGGTAGTTTTATAGATAAAAATATATGGATAAAAAAAATTTTATAAATAAAAAAACAAATTCCATCCATTTCTTTGGTACGAGTAGCTAAAAATTTAGAGATCAAAAATTTTTCTTCAAAGAGAAATAAAATTTCTATGATTACTTTGTTAGCTAAAAGTTCATATAAGAAAAATTTTTGAACAAAAAAATTTTCATCATTAATGTAGAAGGTACAATTTTGTAGGTCAAAAATTTTTCTTCAAAATTAGAGGAAGTTTTTTTTTTAAAAAATACTTTATCTCTTTAGCAGATAACAATTTATAGATTAAAAATTTTTCTTCAAAATCGGATGAAAAATTTCTTGAACAAAAAGAAATTCTATCAATTCCTTACAGGTAAATTTTATAGATAAAAAATTATTCAGTAAAATCTTATTTAAATAATTTATCATTAATCCCGATTTTTATATTCTTAAAGTTTGCATTGCCAACTACAGTTTCAAGTTTGGGAAAAAATTGATCTAGTTCAATCTTCCCATAAGCAATAAAATCTTTAACATCTATTTCACAAACCTTCTTTTTTCCATGGAATAAAATTAGGTAAGAGGAATCATATAACTTTTCTTTATTTTTTTCATTTTTGGTGCACCTTTTTGTTATAAGTTTTAGGCATGGTAACTTTTTTACTTCGTGTGTCGTTATAGTGGTATATACGTTTTGTTTTAAAACATTTTCTTTGGTGTAAGTATTGGTATTAAGGGAAATATTTTTAGCTTTGGATTTTGTTACTACTTGGATTATAGCAGAATTTTCTTCTTTAAGTCGTTTGATTTGCCCAAAATCAATACGAGATAAAGCGTCTGCACCGCAATTGTCTTTTCCTTTGATATATTCAACTTCAAAATCAAATTCCTCGAGATCTAATCGGATTTTGGCTAATTTTGATGACGGATTTTTCATAGAAAAGAGATATGTGAGTGGCTTATGGTAGCTTTTGACCAGAAATTTCTTTTCAAATATATAGGGTCTGTAAAATGTTATAGCCCAATGAATAGCGGCTAGTTCTTGTTCGATTACAGATTTATTGCTTTCGCCTTTTGTAAAGGATCTAGACGCGAAAGCAATTGGCAATTGTGTACCGTTATAGTCTTGGGAAAGTACTGCACCACAAGCAATTTTGCTGGCATCGGTAGTGATGAAAATTCTTTATCAAAATCTGGATATTTAAGGATTTTTGTCGACAAAGGGATTTTTTTAGATAATTAAATGCGATTTCACAATCATTTGACCAAATAAATGTGACATTTTTCCTAGTAGGACGTGTAATATGTATGGAATGGTGTGCAAAATTTGGGATAAAACGCCTATAATAGTTTACGAATGCTGTCCAATGCCGCGCTTCGTCAGCATTTGTAGGTCTTGGATATTCTTTTATTTTGTCGTATTTTGATTCGTTTAGTAAGATGCCTTTATCCGTGCTTCTGTGACCTAGGAATGTTACTTCTGAATTAAAGAAATTACATTTGTCCGGATGAAGCTTTAAATTTGTTTTACGACAAATTTCGAAAACAGATTTCAGATTGGCAAGCATATGTGCTTCAGAACATCCAACTACTATAAGATCGTCCATATAGACGAATGCTTTATTAGGACTTAAACCTGAGAATGCTAACGACATCATTCTCTGAAATGAGTTTGGAGCTATTTTTAGCCCGTATGGTAGTCTCTTAAAACGGAAGGACCCTTGCGTAGTTGAAAAAGATGTTATATCCCTTGAGTCTTTATCTAGTTCTATATGATGGAATCCGTTCATAAGGTCTTGACAGCTAAAGTACTTGGCTCTTCCTAATTGATCCAAGACATCGTCGATTCTTGGTAACGGGAATTTATCAGCTACCAATTTTTTATTTACTTGACGATAATCCATTACTAGTCTCCATCTTTTTTCTGAGCTGCCGGGCAAAGATTTTTTGGGCACTAGCAGAATTGGACTGTTGTATTCTGAAATGGCTGGTTCTATTATATTGTCTGTTATCATTTTTGTGATTTGCTTTTCTATTTCGTTTTTGTGCGTATGGGGTATTCTATAATTTTTAATGTAATCTGGGGTTTTGTCATTGATATGCAATTTTTGTTTAGAAAAATTGTTATATGTCACATTATCTGATTCAATGGCAAATATGTCGGTATATGACGAACAAAGTTCCAAAAGTTTTTCTTTAGCTTGAGATGGGCAACTTTGAGAAATTTTGTCTAGTATGATCTCTTTTTTTTCAGAAGAGTTATTTGAGCAGATAAAATTAACAACGTAATAACAGTCAAGACTTTCAGTTTCCACTGAAACATTTTCTAGCATTAAATTTTTATCTGTTGTGTTTAAAATGCGCACAAAAGTGTTATTTTTGTTAAAAACAGTATTTCTAATAAAGACGCCATTGGCTATCTCCTGTGATGAAATTAACAATTCATTTTCCGTAGAGTCGATTGATAATTTCTTGACCACTTCAGCTCTCGCAGGAAGCGTAATGGAATTTGCTTTGAGCGCGTCTAAAATTTCTAGATAAGCAAAAGGTCGCAAAGGATTTGGTCTAATAATAAAATAATTTGGTTGATGCCAATGATAGTCTAAAGCACAATTATTCTGTTTTATGAAGTCAAGTCCAATAATGCCATAGCAGGGAATAGGAAAATCATTATTTACAATATGAAAATCATGTGTAATTTTAAATTCGTCTAAAATGCATTGCATGCGTTGCAATGCAGCCTTTTGTTGAAATTACACCTTCACCAATACCTAACAAATTTAAAATAAAATCAGTTTGAGTATTGTAATTATTTTGAGCAAATTTTTCTTTAATAATGCAAATATCAGAGCCAGTATCCAACAAAAATGTATTTTTGAAGTCATTCAAAGAAGTCTTCACGATTATATAATTGTTAAATTTTAGATTAATATTAAGAATCGTACCAAGTGGATATATTTTCTTTAGAAGTTCCCCCGTTGGGCTGGCTGGAGAGCATTCTCGTTTTCCGGAATGGCTTCAATATTTCGTACATTAGTGGCTTGCCTACCACGATTACCGTTTCTGGTATTATATTGGTAATTGTTTGGAGGCGCATTATACTGGTTACGATTTTGATTGTTTGTATTCTGATCTGAGCTAGAATAATTGTGGGTGTAATAACCTCCTCTGCCTCCATTCCTATATCCTCTTCTACCTATATACCTTTGGTTGTATCCCCCTCTGTTAAATTTGTTTTGTATGTAGTTTATGCTCACTGCGTTATCAGTGTCTGCATTTAGATCTACAAAT
Organism: Coremacera marginata; assembly: GCA_914767935.1. NCBI lineage: Eukaryota > Metazoa > Arthropoda > Insecta > Diptera > Sciomyzidae > Coremacera > Coremacera marginata. The sequence continues at coordinate 89,780,526 of OU612047.1, read as the reverse complement.
TTTGTAACTACCTCGTTGACATTAGTAAAATTTCCTGATCTCATTAAGAGTTTTACTTCTGGTGAACACGCGTTTTTTTACGATAGACTTCACAGCTACTTGTGTAGCATAGTTTTGAGCTATTTAAGCACTAAGTCCATCTGAAAGATATGCATTTTGCAATTGTGATGTTAATTGCTCTATTTCTTTTGCATCCTCGTTTGTGTTTTTTAAATTTTGTTTGGTGTTAAGCAATTTTGCAGCTGCTGATTGTGCGATTCACTCTTGATCGAAATCTGGCAGTAGCTTTGATGCTAAACTAAGAAATTCCGCTGGAGTCATATTTCTTTTTTCTTTGGCTGTATTAACTGATGAAATTGAATTGTCTGCTTGGGGTATTATACCTCCGTCGTCAGTTTTTGATAGAGTTTCTAAATCTGATTCTGATCCTGAGTGGGGGTCAGATTTTTCTTGAAATTTAAAGTTTATATTTATGGTTTCTGTTGGTGATTTGGGTATTTTTTCAGATATATCTAATCTCTTAAATAAAACTTCTAATCGCGTTTTAAACGTTTGGCAAAATGTTTCTATTTCAACCATATGCTGTGCGGTTAAAAATTTGCATACGCTACTTAAAAGAGTTGCTATTTCGTTATGCTTTATTACTAACAATTTTATGTGCTTTGTCTGAGTTGATTGTGAGAGAAGATTTGATTTGGTTAAGCATTTAAATGATTTATCAAAAACCGACTTAATATCTTTTAGTTTTGCATTTAATTCTTCCCATTTAATCGACATTGATTTTGATAAACACAGAATAGAAAAATTAATAAAAGGGATTTATTTATTTAATAAACATGATAATTTTTTTTTATGATTTACTAAAATAGGAAATAACTTCTTACATTTGGTGCTGGGAAGCAGCTTTTTCCCGTTTAAAAGTTCTTTTATAATTTGTGTAAAATATTGTTATCATAATTAATTCATGGCATTAATTAATTCATTGCCCTTTCCATCGCATTCCAGAAAATGCGATGGAAAGGGCAAGGCTGCTCTAAACAAGCAAACTGTGATATCTACTACAGCTGCCATGCGGAGAGGCGCGAATTTGGATGTGGATTCGTTGTTAGCCGGAAACTACGCCACCTTGTTTCCCGGTTCACATCTGTGAACGAAAGATTGGCCACGATCCGCATCAAGGCAAAATTTTTCTCCATCAGCCTTATTTGCGCACACGTCCCGACGGAGGAAAAGGACGAAGCCGTCAAAGACGCTTTCTACGCTAGTCTTGAGGACGTATACGACCACCTTCCGGTCCATGACGTGAAAATAGTCCTCGGCGATTTTAATGCGAAAGTCGGAAGGGAAGGCATCTTTGGCCCCACTGTCGGTCAGTTCAGTCTTCATGAGACCTCCACGAACAACGGTCTAAGACTGATGGACTTCGCCGCGGCGCAAAACATGGTAGTTAGTAGCACCAGATTTAAGTACCTCGACATCCACAAGGCCACCTGGCTGTCCCCGGATCAAAAAACGCGAAACCAAATTGATCATGTTGTAATCGACGGAAGGCATGCCTCTAGTGTTCTAGATGTGCGTACACTTCGGGGGGTCAACATTGACTCCGACCATTATCTTGTTGCAGCCAATATCCGCATGCGATTATGCAATGCGAAGAACATACGCACAGGAATGCAACGAAAGATAGATGTCGCTAAGCTGCAATTACAACGAACTGCCGAAGCCTACTCCGCTCAACTCTCGGTTAAGCTCAACCAACCAACCTCTGGACCCGACGACGCCGGCGGACTTTGGGCGCATATATCCCACTCCATGCGCGCTGCTGAAGAAGTCATTGGTTTCCGGCGCCCGCAACCTCGGAACCAATGGTACGATCAGGAGTGTCGCATCGCGACTGCAGTAAAAAACGCCGCATGTAGAAAAACGCTGCAGTCAGCTGCAACGTGAGCCGTGCGAGAAAACTACCGCGAAAAGAGGAAGGAAGAACAGAAAAATGAATTCAATTGAAAAAATTTTCTGTGTCTGATCAGGAGGATTCAAACCTGGGTTCTCTGGCGTAAGAGTCACAGACTCTACCCACTACGCCACGGCCACCACTCAGAGCGGCAAATCGGTTATATTCACGTTTAAATAGTCTTAGCATGTCAGAAATGAAGCAATCAGTCAAAAGCAATTTAATTTAGACTCTTCTCCGTTTAGACTTGTAAAAAGACAAGTCAATGAAGCGGGACGAAATTGATTAGAAAAAATTCACTCCTGTCAAAAATTTTATTGAAATTTTATTTTATTGCATGGCTGAATTTAACAAAAAAATAGTTTCATAAATGACCACAATTTATAATAAAGAATTTTGCAAAAAGGATATTAAGTGAAATTACATCTGATAAGATGACAAAACCATCGCCAAGAAATAAGTATGAAATTTGCCATCAAAACTTCATCAGGGTGCAGAGAGATGGTACTGGCCTGATTTTCTTAGCGTTGCTATTGATTTGATAACAAAATGGATTAATTTGTATGTATATTAAGGCATTGTCAGGACTACGATGGAGCCTTTAGGGCTCATTCTTTTCATATAACTTGGAAAACAAACTAAATTTGTAGTTGAGATTTTTATACTTTTAATGAGAATATAGACTTTATATAAAAATCTCTCAAAATTTCTCCATACGAAGTTCGGTTAATTTTCATTTAGAAACCGCCAAAAAAATTTTGCGGTTTTGCGGGTTTTTGGGCAAAATTTTTTTTTTTTTGGTTTGGCTATTTGTCATACGAAAATCACCAAATTTTTTAGGACAAATTTCACTTTTTGTTATTGAGTGATAGTTCACATTGACTACTAGTGAAATGGTAATTATAACTATTACTATCACTCGATCATCATGTTTTTAAAAAAATTAAAAGTTTTTATCGGTCCCAGTCCAGTCCCAGTCTTGCTATAGTCATATACTTTGATAATTACGTATGGATAATATTTATTTCTTTCTCCAGATATTTTCATTTATTTAATAAATTCAAGAGAGCTTATTCTTGTCAAGCACTCCGACATAGCAAGATTGCATTTTAGACAATTTTTCCAAAATTTTGGGCATATTTTCGTTTTGATTGGGTGATTTTTTTTTTATTTTTCTTTAATTTTTTTTTTTTTTGGTAATTTTTAGTTTTAGTGGTTTTTAATTTTATTTTTTGCGCGACTTTTCTGTGGACGATATTTCCTACCTCCATTTCCTACTTCCAAATTTAAAATTTTGTGGAAGGATGGCATGGCACACAAATGTTGTCAACAGACATTAACCATTAAACTTTTCTTGTTAAAAATTGCGATAATTTTAAATTTACCTCAAAAAGGATACATTTTTTCAAAAGGGCCTACAACGACTAAAAAGGGCCTCGGGGTTTTTACAATTAAAAAGGGCTCAAAAAAGCTCTAAAAGCCCCCAAATATCATCCCTGCTTCCCAGTAACTATTAAAGGGCTGCACGAATGCATTCAAAAGCCGTTTCAACACATTCTCAAAAAAATAGAATGGAATGGAATGATCATTCTCAGCGCTGAGAATGGAATGGAATATGCATTCGAAGCGCTTAGAATGGAATGGAATGTGCGCTTGTGCGTTGAGAATGTTTAGAATAGAATACTCAACATTCTCAAGTGTTGATTTGAGAGTACTACCAAATGGTTGATGAAAAAAGGTTTTACGTAAAGGGATTTCAAAGGGGGGTTGCTGATGTCGAATCTGATGTCAGATTTTCAATTTTCAAGATGGCGGGTAGGGCTGCCACCTTAAAATATCTTATTTTAGATTAGAATTTTAAAATTCCAAAATTTTTTTGAAAATAGGGTTGCCACCTAAAAAGTTGTTATTTTGCAATTTTTTTAAATGAGCATTTAGTAAAAGGGAGTCGCTGATTTCAAATCTGATGTCAGATTTTGATTTTTCAAAATGGCGGATAGGGTTGCCACCTTAAAATATCTTATTTTCGCGAATTCGAGGCTGGGGCAAACACTAGGTAAAAAAATGATTTGAAATCAGCGACTCCCTTTTACTAAATGCTCATTTAAAAAAATTGCAAAATAACAACTTTTTAGGTGGCAATCCTATTTTCAAAAAAATTTTGGAATTTTAAAATTCTGACAACGGATTCGGAATCAGCGACCCATTTTTACCTAGTGTTTGCCCCAGCCTCGAATTCGCGAAAATAAGATATTTTAAGGTGGCAACCCTATCCGCCATTTTGAAAATTCAAAATCTGACATCAGATTTGAAATCAGCGACCCCCCTTTGCAACTACCATAAAACTCTAAGAAACATGACTGGAGCAAAAGTCAAAATTCATGGTAACCATTTGAGAGTACTCTCAACGCAACGAATACATTCTAGAAATTTCCATATTCGTTAGAACTCTCTCAAATGGAATGGAATGTTCATTCCATTCGAAAAATTTATGTCTCTCATTCATTCGTTTCGCTTTGCAAATGATTTGCAAATATGGAATACTCGCATGGAATGCGTAGAATGGATTCCAAATGGAATGTATTCGTGCAGCTCTTTAGTAACTATGTTTTTGCTCAAGACAACGATCCAAAACATAAGTCATATCTGGTTCAAGAATGGTTGCTATACAACGTCCCCCATCTGCTGCATCCCCCTCCGCAATCACCTGATCTCAACACCATAGAGAATCTATGGGAATTGCTAGACAGACGTATTCGAACTCACAAAATCACATCTCTACCTTCTCTACGTGCCGCTTTAAGAGAGAAATGGAATAAAATAACACCTGATGATACAAAAAAATATGTAAACAACATGGAAAGGCGACTGAATGCAGTTATAAGTGCAAAAGGCTTCCAAACGCGTTATAAAATATGTTTTAAGTATATTAATCATTGTTGTACGCATACTTTTTTGTGGCTAATTTGAAGTTCTTATATTGATTTTGTTGTCAATTTAAATGAAGTAAATATTTTTGTGTACATGTTTATGGTTTTAAGAGAACACACTTTATGTTAAATAAAATAAATATTAACAGTTACTTTTTATTATTACTTTAGCTTTGTTATTAGTATTTATAAACTATCTGTGTTTGTACGCAGACTTTTTTGACCCACTGTATCTCTCCTTCTTTGGTAAAAATAATTGAAAGAAATGACCAATAAAACTATTACAAGATATATCGCCGTTCTTGTCATTTGCATTGTTTCGTTCATTTGGTTGCAAATGCAAACTGGCGGAACTAGATAGCTCCGGACTTGTTTTGGCTCCGAGAGAACTGCTAGTGTTCTTGTCAGGTGTATTGTTTCATTCTGAACAATAGGGAACATAGATAGTTCCAGGACATGTTTTCGCTCCGAGAGAGCTGCTATGTAAGAACATGTTTAAACAATTAAAATATATAGGATAAAGTTTTATATAAAGAATGTAGAATAGGGTTCATTTTATTAGGCATATGAGGTTCATTATATTATCATATCCTTAGCAGATTATATTATAAATTTAGTACACAAACACATTTTTCCCTTCTACAGATCAAAAGAACTAAATGGCTCCGCGGACATGTTTCCGGGAACTAGTTCCGCTGTACGAAAGAATCATTCCATATTCATTCCGGCTCCGGAATGATTAAGCACAAGCCTAATGGGCATATAATTGCCAGCGAAATTTTGACATTTTAACTCAACACTTTTAACTCACACACATTGCTTTGAACTTGGCTACACTTACATTTTTTTTTCAACAGCGTTCTACCTAGCAAAAAAAAAAAAATCCAGTGCCTGTTCACTGTCAAAAAACTCAATCTACTTCTTATGGGAATTTCGTTTGCGTTTTTATAGCATACTGAGCTTATGCAAAACAAGATAAAAATAACGATTTTTCTCACGTGCCCAAATTGCGTATCTGATTGATCTTGCATAACCCTTTTTTCATTTTCTCAATTGAAAATACATTATTTTTCATTTCCAGTTATTCAATAAAGTTTTGCATCGCAATTGTTTGGTTTTGACTAAATAAAGGTGGTAGCTCATGATTCCCCCATCATTTTTGGAAATCTCGAAAACCTTAATTTGTTGCAAACAACCAAAACTTGAAAAAACAAACAATAAAAATTGTAATGGTCAATATTTATGTTTGTCCACTTAGAATACCATACCCTATTAAAATTTGCAAATTTTCTGGTATTTTTTGAAGATATAGAGCAGAATAAAAACGTGGTTCACGATTCCCCACTCTACCCTATTCTTTCTTCTGCATAACAAAAATTATTTTTTTTCAATATTTATCCTTTAAATAAAAATTATAAATAAATTAATATCTTAAAAAATTACTAAACAAACAAAAATTTCCCTAAGAGCTCATAACCAAAAATTTTACCATAAAAAAATGTAAAAAAGTATCAACTTTGAAAAGGTGTATTTACTACAAAAATTATATTTTTGGCCCGACTATTTAAATTCTTCAATTTGGAATATTTCCTTTCCAATGATACCCATTTTGTACGATTTTTTGACAACAAAATTTTTGATTTTTGTCCATTAGACAAACTACTGTGTGCCGCCTCTGACACTCACTTTGCCTCTGAATTAACTTGAGTGACTTATGTCATTTGAAGTAATTCGAACCTTAAACCTAAAATTTTGCGAGTTTTTCATGTCCTTGAACTCCGAAATTATTGTGTTGAATTGGTTTGGTGGCACAGTATCTGAGGTTGCAGCTGCTCGTTTACAGTCAATACAGGTGAACTCGGCATCAGCCACTGCATTTTGGTACTCCTTAATAAGTCCGCTACAAGTATTGTTCGCTCGAACAATTTAAATAATAAACATACTTTATTTTATGATTATTCATGGCTGCCGTGACGCAGTGGGTAGAGTGTGTGGCCCATACGCCAAAGAACCCTGGTTCGAATTCCACCTGACACAGAAAGTTTTGACGAAGAATAACGTCATTCTCGGAGGTTAGTAGGGTGGTTGATTGCGATCAGAAATAGTTTTTATGTCACACTTTGAGCTTTTGGTGTGCTCAAAGTACTGATCGTACAATGTTGATGAAAGCACTTGTTGGTCTAGTTGATCCTCACTGGGAGAAAATTCATTTTCGAACTCTCTAACTTATATAAATTTTACACAATTGCATGAATTATAAAGCCAAAATTTGATGTTTCTGTAGCAAGTACCACAACCAAAGCATAGCAAAACACAAGAAAGACCGCTACATTTACTCTGTTTTATTGAGACATTGCTGTAAACACAGCTACATTGCTGTGCTTACAGAGAACCCATCTCGAAAATTAACGCAATCTGTATAGAATTTTCTCAGCTTTTCAATAAAAATATTTAAAAAAAAATTGAAAATTATGGCAAGGGCATAAAAGTTAGATTTTATTTTTTAACCTTTCTTCGCGTTCCTCAAAAATGTTTAATGAATTACTATTTTTTCTAAAAGGTCACATTTTCTTATAAAAAAAAAAACATTATTATTGTTTTTTTTAGTCCAACAACAAACCATAAAAAATAAAAGAATTCATGACTGAAACATTTTATAAGAGAAATATCATAACTGATTGTAGCTTCTTTTACTTGATTGAAGTTCTTAACTGCAGGAAAAATAATTCGATACGTCCAACGTATAAGTTGGTAACTCGATTTGCCAACTTTATAAGGGACAGTGCTTATCAAAATCTGCGCATTGGACTCCATGTGGTGACAATTTATTGGACCTATAGCTAAAAGCTTGAGGGAGTGACAACTATTTTAATACTTACAACTTTAGTATATGTGGGTAAGTCCTCCAAGCAAAAACTTGGCAACTTAAGTTACAAATATATTGCACAAACTCTTTTTTTGTGTCTGTTGGTAACTTCGTTTACCAATTTATGCATGGGACAAACAAAGAAAGTTTGTGTTGGTAACTTCATATACAAAGTTATTAGCTTAGTTTACTGAAAAAAACGATGGTTGTAAGTCAGATATACGAACTTAATGCATAATTATTTTGCTTATTTCAAGTTGACAAGTTCAGTTGCCAACTTTTTTCATGGAAATATCAAAATTGCTGCAGACAATAAGTAGGTAACTTAAGTTACAACTTGCATTAATTTTTTTTTTGTCCAAATTATAAGTTTAATGGTTAAATATCTCCTTGCATATGCTTATAAAAACTACAGCGATTTAATAGCCGGTAGACACTCATTTCATCTACAAAAAACAAAATCCTGTTCTCAATTTAGGTTTTTGATTTTATTTTTATAACGAAAACAACACTAAAATGATCATACCCAAAAATTAATATTTTTGAGTTACCAACTTATACGTTGGACGTATCGAATTATTTCATATTATTCCGAAATATTTATTTCCATTTATTAGACATGAGATTGAATTATATTTATTTTTAACCAACATAAAAATGAACAAGAACAACAAGTCCATTACCAAATATATCACACAAAAAATTACACGTCCACAATTACGATATTATCGAATCTGTTTCTTTTTTTCAATTGAATTAATTTTTCTGTTCGGAAGTCACCTCTCTGCACACAATGACAAGCCTCAGAGAGTAAAAACTGATATGAAAAGCTTCTTGAGAACATAAGCCGTTCGGAGTCGGCATAAAACATGTAGAACCAGTTCTCGATCATTTGTGTTCAAATATTGCAGAACACACACACACATCATTCAGATTTCAAGGGCTGAAATGGCCTTTTCGTTTTTTTTTATTATTTTATGATCAAATAATAACAAAAAATTACAAACTTTATTTAATATTTCTTTTAAGTGCAATATTTTAATAAGAAGCAAAGCACGACCACGACCATCAAACAAGACGATTGAATAGCGACAAACTAAACAGCGGAGCAGAGTCCACTGATTCACCGAATAAAGTCTTGTACATGCAGTACAAATAAAAAAAAAAAAGGAAAATAACGCGATACAATCCTCAGTGTACATTATAACTATATTCAAAAAATAACAATAAATACATAACTATATAACAATAAATATATAACTATTTATTGCTATTGTAAACGTTTGCAAATCGTTGACAAAGTGAAAAACTTAGGGTTTTATGTCATTTCAAAATTAATTTGCACTGACCATGTCAATAACATTATTAAACGAATCTTTTATACACTAAGATGCCTGCTGACTTTGACCAAAAAAAGACTCGTTCAACTCATTATCCCGCTAATAACTTGATCAGAGCTCGTTTATAGTAACCTGGACTCTCACTCAGAACATAAAATTTTTGTTGCATTTAATGATTTGACTAGGTATAATTACGACTTAAGACGCTATGATCATGTGTCTGCAAGAAGCAAGGACATTGTGGGATGTAGCATAATTGGCTACTTATAGGTAAGAAACTCCACATTTTTGCACAAATTAATAAATAACAGGATGCCATTATACCTTTTTGATAAAGTACGTTTCAGTGTCTCCAGTAGAACGTATAATTTAATAATACCTAAATATTCATGTCCACGTTCTAAACGACTCTTTTTCATCAACGCCATTAAGCTCTGGAATTCATTTCCTATAAATGAAAGTTAAACAGAAAGTTAACAAAATCGAAAATTTTGTCTGCCCACCACATTTCACTATAATTTCTCATGGACTTTGGCTCACTAAACACGAAAGTTACATTCAAAATTGTTTTTATGAAAGCGTTTTTGAGATATGAATTTTTGATTTTTTTTTTCAATTTTCGGAGCTTTTTGACGTTTCAAAGTTATCTCAAGTTTAAATTAACTGGTTTAACAAAACAAGCAGTTTAGTTAAAGTTAACTAAGCCTCATATAATTTATTGCCACAAAATTTTTAAATTAGGCCAGTAGTTCAGATGCTAACGATGTTGATAAGATAAAAAAACACGATATTTTGGCAGAAATCGGGACCAAAAATTCACATATCGCCTGGGAAAAATGGAAACCGCAAAGATTAATTTTGTTTGAATTTTGTACGTATATTTTAAACTTTCATAAAAAACGCAAGCTAGTTTTGATTAAAATCCATGGATAAATGGTGAAGTTATGAATTTTTTAGTAGAAGACCTAAATTCAGTTTTTTTTTTTATAATGGGAAAACATTCTAGGGCCTTCTTTGTCTTTTGTAGTTTTGGTGGTTCGTTTCTCTTATAAGGAACTAAATGTAATCACCCATTATGGCTGTATCCCAGAACCCGCTATACCTTCGCTCCATGGCCTTCATTTGTTGGTGAAAACGTTCTCCGTGCTCGTCACTCACACCGCCCAGACTCTCCAGAAAAAATCCAAGCGAGAATGGATAAAATGGATTTTCAATGACATGTGCTTCTGACGGGAACATGAAAAAAATTCAAAAACTAAAATCTTATGTATGGCAATGACCTAATATAAAGTGATATTAAAAGAGGAATACATACCCATTGCTTCGTAACTCTTCATCAACTCTTTAACAATATCTTTGTAATTTGGGTTTTATAGTTCCCAAGAAAATTGGCAACAACCAGCTTGAACGAGTTCCAATTTTTCGTCTTCCAGCAACTTTTTAATCTCGGGGCCTGCGAAAATACCTTCTTTAATCGTTGCGTGTGAAAGATGCGTAAAAATGGATTGCAAATGAGCGAACGCTTCATCCTGTTTATCCAGTTTTTTTGCAAAGTTTTTGATGAGTCCCAATTTAATGTGCAACGGGGGAAGTATTATATTTTCTCTCTTCACGATAGGATCATTTTTCATGTTGGCTTCGCCGATTACTCTGTTGGTTCGTTCCAGCCATTCCATGATCATCTGAAGATCATCTGCGCGGCTAATCCAAAGGCAAAGAAAGCAGCAATATCTAGTATAGCCTCTTTGCATCCCACGCAACATACTAACACCTTTGAGGTCAGAGTAAATTTTGTAATTATATTCTTTATATCTGATGTATTCCAGCAATTTGACCATCGTTTCATATGATTCGTTGGTGTTAATAGCATGTGCGATGGGAACTGATGGCTTTGTATTTCAATTATGCAAGAGAACTGCTTTCAAACTCTCTTTTCTGCCGTCGATAAACAACCACTCGTTTGTAATATGTTCCTAGTGGAGCTCCTTAAACAAACCTAACACATCATTGCAATAGCAAATTTTGTCTTCCTTCGTGAAATACTTTGCATAAGGCTCGTGATGATTTCTGTAGATCGTCGTTTTTACACCTGCAGCCAAAAAGCTACGTTGTTGCATGTGGAATGCGAATAATTCCGATTTCTCTTTGGTGAGCTCTTAATCTCGAACCCAGTCGTTTAAGTCTTGCTGTGATAGTAATTGTAGAACCTTTCTCCGATGGTAAATCCCTTTCACTTAATTCTAATGAATTTCCTTCTGATTCAATGCTTATGAGGGTGAACCAAGGAACACTGGATGCGGAACATCACTCGAATGAAGTACCGGAAACGTCGCTGATACCACTTGGGCATAATTCCATTTCAAACTCTTTCCTAAGCATGACAAAAAGGCTTTCTCCAGACCATTGGCGTGTCGAATTTCATGTATAGCACGCGTTAATTTTGAAACTAGTCCACAACCACAAAAAATGGGTAATTTAAATAAACAAGACTGGTTGAAATCGATTAAGTGTTTTGAGAAAAACAAAATCGGGGAACCACATATCTGGGAAAACACAAATATACAATCAGCTAAAATTAATAGTCGAAACACATTGACGATGACTGCAACAGTGCGTCATCTGTCAAATTTTTGTGCGTGCTTTTCTTTTGGAGGTGCATATAGTGAAAACATTGTAACGACACTTTGTAGTTGCAGCAGTGTTATTGTCGTCGGTTTAAATCTATTTCTAATTTGACATGCGGTAAGAGTGAAAACATCGGCCTATGTTAACGTTTTCGTTTTATTTCGTGCTTCTTTTGTGGTTTGTTCTTATTGTTTCTGTATTGAATGTTAGTTTGCATGTGATAATTCGATAATTAATAATTAAAATAAAATAGTTAATAATAATAATAATAAATAATTAAATGATAATTAATAATTAAATGATCGATAATAAATAATTAAAAATATAAGAAAATACGAATTGTCGTTTCGCATTAAAAATAACCAAATCGCAGTTGATATGACAACATTTTCGTTTTAACCACGTGCTGCACAACTGCAGTTGTCGTCAATGTGTTTTAGCTATAAATTGAAATTTGTTTGAAAAAAATACGTTAGAAATCTCGGTAAACTTCGTTAATGTGCTTAATTATGTCTTCATTGAATATAAACATTATTCCGAAATAAAAGTAAGAAAAAACATTTAATTGGTCAAAAAGCTGAATTTAGGTCTTCAACTAAAAAATTCATAACTTCATCATTTATCCATAGATTGTAATCAAAACTAGCTTGTGTTTTTTATGAAAGTTTTAAAACTACGTTCAAATATTTAAGCAAAATTAATCTTTGTGATTTATATTTTTCCCAGGACGATATATGAATTTTCGGTCCCAATTTTTGCCAAAATATTGTCTTATTTTACTTATCAACATCGTTAGCATCTGAACTACTGGGTCTATTTAAAAATTTTGTAGCAATAAATTATATGAGGCTTAAATAACTTTAAGTTAAGTGCTTTTTTGGTTAAATTAGTCAATTTAAACTCGAGATATACTTTAAAACGTTAAAAAGCTCCGAAAATTGAAAATATTATTTATTATCCGAAAATTTTAAAAATTCATATGTCGAAAACGCTTCAATAAAAAAAAATTTATTTTAATTTTGTGTTTAGTGAGCCATAGTCCATGAGAAAATCATAGTGAGATATGGTGGGCAAAATGGCTGTTAGCCTGTGGTATTAAGACATTAGTTGATCTCGTCTTCTTGTTGTTATCGGTGGTTTTTTAGTGTGTTGCTGTGATAAGTAGCCTATATAATTGTGTTTTGTTTGATTTTTGTGGTCAATAAGTATTAAAAAGATATTTTAATAACGTTCTTACATGTTTTCAAATTATTTTCATTTCGTGGCAGTGTTCATTTGTTTAAGAAATAATTTATTAATATATAACATATAATAATTGATAATAGTTTTTGTTGTTTTTAACACAATCCAGTGCATGTTTGTCTACCTAATTGTTTTTCAATTCCTCTTTGTGCGGTGTTTGTTTATTTTAGTGCAGTCAGCGTATGTAGTGTTGTTGTTGTTTTAAAACAGTTTTGTGTACACTGCATTTTAATGTGCTAACCCTATAAGCACATTTTACATTCAAAAACACTTTCTTTTTGCATTTTTTGCAATGGATTATTTTTCCGTTGATAATATTGCTGCTTAACTCGTTCTCTTAACGAGCAATGCAAAAGCCAGAATATTCTGTACCCTATGTTCAGTTGTTCTGGTCCGTGGTCGTTTCGAGGACCAGAAACGTTTTCATAAAATATATAGACGCTTGTCAGGCAATCCAAGTTAGTGAACTCAAATGCATTCTGTTCATGCAAAAAATTTGGGAATAAACCTTCCCATGCTTCTTTTATTTTAACAGTTGCAGCCGATGATTTTACAACTGTTCTTAACTCTAACTTGTGGGCCGATAATATTCTTGTTACTGAGTTCAAGCCAAAAAATTAGTCTAAAAGGGCGCCTCAAGCCGCCCGCCAGACTCAAAAAAACTAAATAGGCTGTCCCTTTACTATCAAAATGTAAGGCGACTACGTTCTAAGACGCAGAGCTTATTTCTATCAACTCAAAATTGCTCTGAGGATATTATCGCGTTAACAGAAACGTGGCTGAACGGAAGCATAACTGATTTGGAATTGTTTGACAATAGTTTTCAAGTTTTTAGAAAAGACAGATGCACTGACAATATTTATTCTGTCGGTGTTGGTAACTCCGCCAGGGTTGCGCCTGCCTGTCCCAAGCCATATAAAGGAGGAGGGTTGTTTGTAGGATACGCCCTGCAAACGGAAAAACTGATAGGGCCAACCAAGAGCTCGGGGTGGCGCCCATCTGGGTAGCAGGTCATATTCGGTATATCGATATGAAACAAGCCTGCGAAGGTATAGCAATTGACCTTAAAACTTGTTAGTACGGGGACAGTCTTTACCCGTCAGATGGGGTAGACCCTATCTATCCACCGCATGGAGACCTTAAATGGGCATGTTCAAACAGTTGTGAAGTGTCGGCATGCGTGCATAATAGTGTCGGATCTTCGGCTTTCCGAAGTGGATTGCTAGTCATGAGTTTGACTCGCACCCTCAAACTGGCACGGCAGTCACTGAGGGAAGTGAAGAAATGGTTGTTAAGCTAAGGGTTCTCATACTGAGCACGGCAGTCCCTGAGAACAATGGCCAATACTCTATGTCTGGATGGTGAAATCCGAACGGCCAGAGTAAGAGTGGCAATTGCAAAGGTCCTCCAAAGTAGGTACCGGTCATGCGCAATAGTCTTCCAGCTGAGTCGGCAACTGCAAATTGTTAGACTAGCCCGTAAGTGCTCATTGAGCACAGTCATGTGTAAGAATGCACTTTTTCATAATTGCATTTGTGTATTCTTGGTCTTTTTGCGGGGATGTTGTGGATCCTCATTTGACGGGATCGAGTTGCCCAGATGACTGTCGTGGGCTGGCCCTTCGGGGAGTCTCGTACTGGTTGTGGTTGTGTGAATGCTACACAGGTCTAGATTGACCGGCGGGGTCGCGCAATGGGACGACCGGGCTGGCATATCCGTCTTAATATGCAAGATATTGGGTAGGTCTCGTCTCCACCAGTAAATGGATGGATGTACGTCGCTACGGAAGTCTAAACTGGTACTGCTATTACGGGCAGTATGTAATTTATTACATAATGCTCCTAATCAGCAGGGCACTAGGTGATGCTTTGTGTTTGTGAAGCAGCTTCCATGTTCGTGTTGCCACACCGGATGCCCAGTATGTTTTACTTGTTTAAAACATAAACGGGTCCGTGTTGTGGTACAACACAAAGTTCATGGTTGTCTGTTTCATGAACTATTACCCTAGGTTTTTGATAACCCAAGTTGCTTAAGCCTTACGGCAGGTGCACTTGCTAATTTCAAAATCGTATGTCGGTGTTGGTGTCCTTTTGGCCGTAAGGAACTGCTTTGTCAGTTCTATTGTTGATATTCCCTGCTCTTCTAATATTGAACTAATTTGCGTTAAAGTTATACATTGTAACTCTAATGTACATGTTATTAATGCTTATGTTCCTCCTAAGAGTAGTGTAGAGGTCTATGCAAGCCTTGTGGAGTGCATAGATTACATAATTGATTTACTTGACGTTAATGACGACATTTTATTATTGGTCGATTTTAATCTACCTGATTTAAAATGGCATTCTTCTGACGATGATACGTACTATTATGCATCTAATTCGAAGACCCGCCAAGAACATATATTTGTTGATAACATATGTTCAGACTTACAACAAGTGAGTTGTATTTATAATAGTCTTGAAAGACTTCTTGACCTGGTCTTAACTACAGACAGTAACAATGTTGTTCATGCTCTAACTACTGTTGATGAATATCATCCACCATTGAGTATTTGGTACTGGGGTAATGTTGTGTACATGCAAATAGTTATTTATTTAACTCTTTCATGCGCTCTCTTCTAGTCATGGGCAAAGCATAGATCACAATCATTTCACTAGTCAGTCGTTCGATTACATCAGCCACGTACGCTCAATATCAATAAACATTCATTATAATTTAACTCTCGCCTTTTACTCATTTTACTCTGGTTACCACAGTGGCGACGAGGATTTAACAATGTCGATAATAGGAACCGTTCCAAATTATGATTTTACCAATAATAATTGGTATGTTTTCAAAAGTCAAATTGACCAATTTTTCATCGCGAATGATATAACGAGCGAGCCAAAGAAGAAAGCCATTTTTCTAAATGTGTTGGCCGAAAACTCATACTAGTTACTGGAAAATTTAATAAGCCCATTCAAAATGGATGCGGCTGAAACAACTTACGCTAAATGCGTCGGAGTAATGGTAACGCATTTCAAGCCACCAGCATGCGGATTTGCAGAACGGTATAAATTTTACATGGCAAATAAAATGGAAACCGAAACTATGAGCGAGTGGGCTGCACGTGTTCGATCGTTAGCTGTATATTGCGTGTTTGGAGCATTTTTAGAACAAGCTTTACGCGACAAATTCGTCATAGGTTTGGAGAAAGGTCCAGTAACGGACATGCTATTTTTAGAAGATGTTGGATTGCTATCGTTGGAAAAAGCTTTAGCGATTGCGAATCAGACAGAATACATACGAACTCAGTATGATATAAAGCGGGAATCGTCAGATAATCTTATGTATATCAAGAAGTCTAAGCAGAGCAACGGTTTGGCAAACAGCAAATCTCATAACGGTGAGCAGAGGCAGCGCAGTAACATCAGAGCATACGAAGACAGCAAAAGAGAACAGCAGAACGGTGAACGGAGCGACCGAAATAGTGATGAGCAAAAGTATTGTACAGTTTGCGGGTATGATAATCACACAAAAGAAGTGTATAGGTTTAAAAACTATAGGTGCAATAATTGCAGGAAAATCGGACATTTAAAAAAAATGTGTACAAATCGTAATAATGTTAATTATATTGATTGTAGTGAATTACCTTTGTTTAACTTAAATTGTGAAGCTAATGGTCCTATACGTATTGAGGTTAAAATGAACAAAACACCAGTCACAATGGAACTGGATACAGGGTCGGAGTACTGTGTGATATCTTTAGTAACATTTGAAAATTTATTTAAAAACCAACAGTTAAAACAAAGAAACGAATTTAATGTTTAAAGCATTCGACGGCACCCCGATAACACCCATAGGAGTTTGTGACATGATAGTAACATATAAAAATCATGATACAACACTTCCAATTGTTGTCATAGAAAATGGTGGACCACCACTTCTAGGAAGAAGTTTTCTTAAAATATTTAACGTAAATTTAAATAATATAAATTCTTTAGAAGTGTCGCAGACCGATATTTTTAATTCTATGTTTCCACAGTTTAAATCATTATTTGATGGTAAAGGGTGATTTTTTAAGAGCTTGATAACTTTTTTTTTAAAAAAAACGCATAAAATTTGCAAAATCTCATCGGTTCTTTATTTGAAACGTTAGATTGGTCCATGACATTTACTTTATGAAGATAATTTCATTTAAATGTTGACCGCGGCTGCGTCTTAGGTGGTCCATTCGGAAAGTCCAATTTTGGGCAACTTTTTCGAGCATTTCGGCCGGAATAGCCCGAATTTCTTCGGAAATGTTGTTTTCCAAAGCTGGAATAGTTGCTGGCTTATTTCTGTAGACTTTAGACTTGACGTAGCCCTACAAAAAATAGTCTAAAGGCGTCAAATCGCATGATCTTGGTGGCCAACTTACCGGTCCATTTCTTGAGATTAATTGTTCTCCGAAGTTTTCCCTCAAAATGGCCATAGAATCGCGAGCTGTGTGGCATGTAGCGCCATCTTGTTGAAACCACATGTCAACCAAGTTCAGTTCTTCCATTTTTGGCAACAAAAAGTTTGTTAGCATCGAACGATAGCGATCGCCATTCACCGTAACGTTGCGTCCAACAGCATCTTTGAAAAAATACGGTCCAATGATTCCACCAGCGTACAAACCACACCAAACAGTGCATTTTTCGGGATGCATGGCCAGTTCTTGAACGGCTTCTGGTTGCTCTTCACTCCAAATGCGGCAATTTTGCTTATTTACGTAGCCATTCAACCAGAAATGAGCCTCATCGCTGAACAAAATTTGTCGATAAAAAAGCGGATTTTCTGCCAACTTTTCTGGGGCCCATTCACTGAAAATTCGACGTTGTGGCAGATCGTTCGGCTTCAGTTCTTGCACGAGCTGTATTTTATACGGTTTTACACCAAGATCTTTGCGTAAAACCTTCCATGTGGTCGAATAACACAAACCCAATTGCTGCGAACGGCGACGAATCGACATTTCACGGTCTTCAGCAACACTCTCAGAAACAGACGCAATATTCTCTTCTGTACGCACTGTACGCATTCGTGTGGTTGGTTTAATGTCCAATAAAGTAAACTGAGTGCGAAACTTGGTCACAATCGCATTAATTGTTTGCTCACTTGGTCGATTATGTAGACCATAAATCGGACGTAAAGCGCGAAACACATTTCGAACCGAACACTGATTTTGGTAATAAAATTCAATGATTTGCAAGCGTTGCTCGTTAGTAAGTCTATTCATGATGAAATGTCAAAGCATACTGAGCATCTTTCTCTTTGACACCATGTCTGAAATCCCACGTGATCTGTCAAATACTAATGCATGAAAATCATAACCTCAAAAAAATCACCCTTTAGTTTAGGATGTTTCAAAAAAAGGCAAAGCCACATTGCGGTTAAAAAGTGTAGTGACTCCAAAGTTTTTCAAACCCAGGCAAGTGCCACTTGCTCTCAAAAACAAAGTTGAATTGGAAATTGATAAGCTTGTCCATTTGGGTGTGTTGGAGCCTGTATAGCATTCTGATTGGGGAACACCTATTGTGCCGATATTAAAAAAATCCGGCGATTTTAGAATTTGTGGTGACTTTAGAGTCACTCTCAATTCATGTTTGATTGTAGATAAACATCCTTTGCCACGTATCGAAGACATTTTCGCAAAACTACAGGGAGGAGTAGAGTTCAGCAAGCTTGACTTATCAATGGCGTATCAACAAATTGAACTGGATCAACAGTCCAGAGCATTGACAACAATTTCGACATCGAAAGGTCTTTATCAATATACGCGATTAATTTATGGATTGGCATCAGCGCCAGCAATTTTTCAGCGTATTATGGATAGTTTGTTTATGGGATTGCCTGGAGTAGTCGTGTTCATCGACGACATTTTAATAACAGCACTTAACAGAAAAATGCATATTGAACGGTTAAAGCAGGTATTCCACATTCTTGATAGCTCAAGGTTCAAATTGTCAGTAGGGAAATGTAAATTTTTCTCTAAATTGGTAGACTATTTAGGTCATATTATTGATAAAAATGAACTTCATGCTAATCCTAACAAAGTCGATGCTATAAAAGCCATTGCGTATCCAAAAACTATTAAGGAATTACAGGCGTTCCTGGGTGTAGTAAATTTTTACCGAAGGTATATGCCAAATGTTGCAAGTATTGGTGGACCTTTATATGACTTGCTTAAAAAAGATACAAAGTTCATTTTAAACGAAAGCTGTAAAAATGCCGTGGATTTGATGAAACACGAGTTACAAACGGGTAGATGTCTGCGTTACTTTGACCCCACATTGAAAACAAAATTGACAGTAGATGCGAGCCCAATTGGTGTGGGCGCGGTGTTGTCGCAGGTAGACATAATGGGTGAAGAGCGACCAATAGAGTTTGCGTCAAGGAAATTAACGGTGGTAGAGCAGAATTGCTCGCAATTAGATAAAGAGGCAGTCGCAATTTTGTTTGGTGTCCGTAAATTTCATAATTATTTATTCGGCAGGCATTTTGAGTTGGTCACAGACAACAAACCGTTACATCGGGATTCATCGGGAAATCCTTTATTCCGTTAAGGACGAAAGTCCTAATGCTTAATATCCGATATATAACTCAAAGATCTGATCGTACATTTTTGAGAAAATCGATCGAAAACTGAAAATATGTGTTAACGGTACAAAACTGTAACTACCGTAGTTCTTACAAACTTTAATTCATCGGAAAATCCTTTATACCGTTAAAGACAAAGGTCCTTGTGCTTAATATCCCATATACAACTCAAAGATCTGATCGTACATTGTTGAGAAAATCGATCGGAAGCTGAAAATATGTATTAACGGTACAAAACTGAATTACCGTAGTTCTTACAAACTTTAATTCATCGAGAAATCCTTTATACCGTTAAGGACGAAGGTCCTTGTGCTTAATATCCGATATATAACTCAAAGATCTGATCGTACATTTTTGAGAAAATCGATCGAAAGCTGAAAATATGTGTTAACGGTACAAAACTGAAGCTACCGTAGTTCTTACAAACTTTAATTCATCGGGAAATCCTTTATTTCGTTAAGGACGAAAGTCCTTGTGCTTAATATTTCATATACAACTCAAAGATCTGATCGTACATTTTTGAGAAAATCGATCGGAAGCTGAAAATATGTGTTAACGGTACAAAACTGTAACTACCGTAGCTCTTACAAATTTAATTCATCGAGAAATCCTTTATACCGTTAAGGACGAAGGTCCTTGTGCTTAATATCCGATATATAACTCAAAGATCTGATCGTACATTTTTGAGAAAATCGATCGAAAGCTGAAAATATGTGTTAACGGTACAAAACTGTAGCTACCGTAGTTCTTACAAACTTTAATTCATCGGGAAAGCCTTTATATCGTTAAGAACGAAGGTCCTTGTGCTTAATATCCGATACACAACTCGAAGATCTGATCGTACATTTTTGAGAAAATCGATCGAAAGCTGAAAATATGTGTTATCGGTACAAAACTGTAACTACCGTAGTTCTAACAAACTTTAATTCATCGGGAAATCTTGTATACTGTTAAGGACGAAGGTTCTTGTGCTAAATATCCGATACACAAATCAAATATCTGATCGTACATTTTTTTTATTATTAAAGCTTAAGCTAATCTAACAAATTTTGAAAATTGGCGATGACTTATTTTATATTACAGAAGTTGAAGAACCTTTATTAAGCAGTAGATATCATTGCATAACTTGAACGACATACTACATAAATACTCCTCAACAACCGATTCCCCTTTGACGAAAGAATCCATTTCAGACTCCATCAATCAAGGGACATCACCTTATGTAAATTTAAGTCAACAAAGATCCCCACAATTAATTCCCTATTGCGTAAAAGACTATTGTGAGTCAGAAACTGTCCTATAGTATGGCCCTCAATCTTACATTAAATCTTGTCGTACAAAAACCCCCAAAAATTATTCACAAGATAATTGCAAGTCAGGGCATACCAGCTGATAGCCCTTCAACCCCACAACAAAAATCTTATACTTATCTAATCTAGTTTAGAGACATTACTTAAATACCTGCCAGATGGCCTCAGTAAAGTACAGTCTCAGTCAGTGTTGTGCAGAATGCAGATCTACTGAAATTTTCCCACACTTACTTATGGACAGAAACAATAAGCCTCACAAACATATTCACACCAAGTTACTGTTGTAAATGTCCGTTAAAAGTCGGTTTTTTTATCAGAAGTACTGTTCACGGTGAGTTCCTACAGTGCCAACACAAACCTCACCCCCATAATCTACCATAAAAACCCTAAAGCTTATCTATAGCTCAGTCAAACTAACTATCAATAAAAATTTATAATAAAATAGTACAAAATAACATGCATACATGCATTATATATGGAAAAATTCATATATCTAACAACATGCACTTTTCCTTAACACACATATACATAATATCCTATTAGTTATAAACACAAATATTTATAAGTTCTATAAAGCTTACCTACACACCGATTGAACCTAAAACATAAACCGCCCAGATAACTTAGAACTGCCCATGTTTGGCACAATCGCAGCTCTAATCACACAATCTACATGTGCTCATTAGAACTGGCGTTAAATTTTTTTTTTGGAATTTTTGTTGCGGGGATTGGTTAAATATGACATTTGATGTCAAAATTCATGTGGCAAATTTTCAAGTCGATCACAGTATGCCAACCTGTGCCAAGTTGAGGTCAAAGTTCAAATATAGGAAAAACACTTGTTTTTTGGCTGTTGTCTACTTTTTTATTGAAAAAAAATGCAATTCACTTAATTTTTTTAATTTCAACAAACGCGATGACAGAGCATTTTGTTGAATTTTTACCTCCTTTCCTACTTCTTTACAAGGGGTGCCTATCGAACGAAAAAGTCGTGATTTTTTCTTGCAGGCATATGTCATCGTGTGTTATTGCTCTTACACTATAGTTGCAAATAGCTGGCAACATTGGTAAAATATCAATGTAGCGAACGAGTATTTGCTTTTAGTTTGGGGAATTCCCTTTCTATAAAAGCATCAAAAATTAAGTTACATGTACGGCAACGTAAAATATTTTGTCATTGCGAAGTTTTCCGCGGAAGAGAAAGGTTGTTTATTAAAATAATTAAAAACTGCAAAAGTAATACTAAAAATTTCGCGATGTCTTTAAATAATTTTGTTAAACTTAGATCTGCTGATACAAACGTGCATTTGATTGGATAATGTGAGAAAAAAATAGTTGGAAGTAAGTTACCGTCAAAACTGCAAGTGTTGCAATGTTTTTTTTATTATGTGCGGTGTGAAAACAAAACAATCAAAGAAAGTGGAAAATTGGCGTTGGAAGAAATTTTGCCTTTTTGGGAAAGAGCACGTATTCCAATAAAAAAAAAAAAAAATTGTATAATGAGTGGAGAACGATGCAAAAAGTTTGTAAATCTCCCTTTACAATTCATCGTTCAGAAGAAAACGAATTCAAAGAAAATTTGAACAATTTATTTGATATTGCACATGTTGATGCCTTAAAAATGATTTCTATTCCGGAGGATAGAGACTTTTTAATCAAACAAAGAGAACAAGGTCGTGTTGGTAGGATGATTTCAATAGACCGACGTCTGGCAAATAAAGAAAAGCGAAAGGCGCAAAGAGTAGAAGAAGAAAATCGACGCAAGGAAAAGTACCAAAGAAGGGAAAGCACTCAAGGTATTTCTTTCATTCTGCTTAAGCACACAATGAGTAACTTTGTTCTTTCATATTGTTTTTTGTTTAGACTTGACTGTAGAATGTGATGTAAGTGATGAAAGTGATTGCGAGTCTGAAAAATCTGCAGAGCAGTTGATAATCGTAACAAATCTTAACAACCCGAAAATGAAGCGTGGCAAGAAAAGCTTCATAGATGACAGAATGCTTGCATGCATGGATGCTGGCAATATGTCGAATCCATTTGCAGTTCATTTTATATCTGCAACAGCTAAAGCTTTGGGTCATAATATTGAAGATCTAGTTATTAATTGTACAAGTTTGAGAAAACAGCGCAAAGAATATCGTCGGCGTCATGGCACAGAAATTATGGAGAATTTCAAGGTATTAAAGTTTATTATAGATTGGTTATGAATACTTCACAGAGTGAAAATTTTTTAGATTCCTGATACATTTGTGTTACATTGGGATGGCAAATTATTACCTGCAATGGCTGGAAAGGAAAAAGTTAATCGCCTAGCTATTGTTTTAACAGCAGAAAATATAGAAAAATTAATTGGCATTCCAATTATTGAAGTTGGATCTGGTGCAGCAACCGCCCAATCAATATACAATTATTTAGAGAATATGAATATGTTAAATTCGTTGGAAATGGTGTGCTTTGACACGACTGCTGCAAACACTGGTCAGCATAATGGTGCTGCAATGTTGCTGGAACGAAAATTGGAGCAAAGCTTGTTGTGGTTGCCATGCAGGCACCATATTGCAGAGATCCTACTACGAGCTGTATTTGAAATATATTTTGGAAAATCTAGCGGCCCAGAAGTTGCCATATTTGAACGTTTTTCACGAGAATGGAATACTTTTAACTTGAAAGATTTTAAACTCGGCATTATGGATGAAGAAGTGCAACGTGCTGTTAGCGTCGATGAATGTCAATCCACCAAAGAGTTTTGCATCGAGAGTTTGGCAAAAGACCACATTCGGCATGACTACAAAGAGTTATTACAACTCACTTTTATTTTCGTTGGTGGCATCATTCCCGATTTTTCATTTCGTGCTCCTGGAGCAACGTCGCATGCTAGGTTTATGTCGAAAGCGATATATGCTCTAAAAATGTTTGCTTTCCATGAACAATTTGAAATGTCTTCCAGCCTGTTGAATGGCATGCGTAATGTGTGTATTTTTCTGGTGCGCCTTTATGTTCCATATTGGTTCAGAACCACTTATGCAGTTGAAGCACCAAATAGGGATTTGCAGCTGATTAAAATTATTGCCTGTTACATTGACCCAAAAATATCCTTGCCTTTATTAAGCAAAATGCGAAACCACTTATGGTATTTATCGGTGGAAGCAGTTGCTCTCGCCTTTTTTGATTCCAACGTGGACATTAATGTGAAAAAAAAGATGGTTGCGGCACTTGGACTACAAAATGAGACTGAAGGTAATGAAGAAAATGACGTTTTTCTGCCTAAAAAAGTATGTGCGAACATTGAACAAATAAAAGAATGCACACATAAAAATTTAAGCTATTTTGTAACGCAAAGGACTAAAAACTTCTTTTCACGAATGGAAATAGACATGGATTTTTTAATGTTTGATCCGACGAATTGGAGCGAAAGAGCAGAATACATAAAAGGCATTCAAATCCTCAAAAACGTTACTGTTGTTAACGATCCTGCTGAGAGAAAAGTAAAACTTATAACAGATTTTAACAGGTCTTTAACACATAACGAAGAAGATAAACAATTCTTGCTTCATATTGTTGAGAACTACAGACAAAAATTCCCTTCGTATACTAAATCTTCGCTTTTGTAAAATTTTGGAGTAATTATAATAAAAGTAACTTAGGTGGAAATTAAAAAAATTAAGTGAATTGCATTTTTTTTAAATAAAAAAGTAGACAACAGCCAAAAAACGAGTATTTTTTCTATATTTGAACTTTGACCTCAACTTGGCACAGGTTGGCATACTCTGATCGACTTGAAAATTTGCCACATGAATTTTGACATTAAATGTCATATTTAACCAATCCCCGCAATAAAAATTCCAACAAAAAAAAATTCCATATAAGCTGCGCCAGGTCTAGTGCTCATATACAAGAGACAATATCTATATTAACATTTTAATGAATTCAACGGTGGTGTCTTCCGTTTCAAATCAAGAAAACACAATAAGATTAGAAATACTAAGTATTTTCAATCAAAATGCTCTTATGATTCTTACCGAAAACCATCACTAATTGAAAATAAATTCATAATATAAATTTAAATAACAAACATAAATTTAACATAAATTTAAATAACAATACAACAATGAAAAACTGGAAAATGCTGAAAAACCTGAAAAAAGATAAAAGAAATACTTCCCGATGCTAAAAAGTATAACCGAACTAAGGCCTAAACCTTGCCGTGTAGGCACGAGGGCAACTTTTAAAACGCTTTTTCGCTTACCGCCAAGTAAGCTCATCAGAAGGATTTATACTTTAAATGTCCTACCACAACCTCTAAAGTCTGAATACTACGCATTCGAAAAAAGCTGAATCTACTCAAAAGAATTAAGAAAACATTCATTCATAAACCATCGCAAGCCTACAACCATTCACTCAATCGCGAATAATTGCATTCTCGCAATCATTTACCACAGTCATACATTCACACGCATACAGATACTTACAACCAATAAAAAGAAAAAGACGAGGAATGAAGACAGAAAAGAGAAGAGAGAAAGTATGAAAGAAAAAAAGAAGAAAGAAAAAATAATAATAATAATAAGGAGAAAGAATAAGAAAGATGGGAGAAAAAAAGAAAGTAGAAAAAATCCATATCAAAAATAGAAATAAAAAATAAAAAAACATATCCTGAAGCACAGCCCCACAGTCCCCGCATCAATTTCCGTTGAGTTTTTAATTACATAATGTAATTACAACGAACGCAAAAAATTATTATTATTTATGAAGCACATTCCTCACAAACATACAATTAATGCCCATTAATGATGTCCTTTGATTGATGGAGTCTGAAATGGATTCTGTCGTCAAAGGGGAATCGGTTGTTGAGGAGCATTTATGTAGTATGTCGTTCAAGTTATGCAATGATAAAGGTTCTTCAACTTCTGTAATTAAAAATAAGTCATCGCCAATTTTCAAAATTTGTTAGATTAGCTTAGGCTTTAATAATACAATTTTTTTTTTACAAGTTAATCTTTATTGCATTTTGCTGTGGATAAATATTCAACAGATTTTTATACCCAACGCGTACTGCGTAAGGGGTATATTAACTTTGTCATTCCGTTTGTAACGCCGAGAAGGAGGCGCGGCAGGTTTAGAAAAATATATATATTTTAGATCAGCATCACCTCCTGAGTTGATTTCAGTGTGTCCATCTGTCTGTCCGTCTGTCGACACGATTACAGCCGCAATTTTAAAGCTATCGCGGTGAAATTCAAAAAAAGTTTTTTTTTAAAAAAGGAAGATCAAGTTCGAAAATGGACCAAATCGGATGAAAACCACGCCTATCTCCCATACAAAGTGACTTTATATTAACCGTAAAATGTCTTAAAAGTATGCAAAAATTAAAGAAATGTTTTAAAATTTTGCACATAAGCTTTGATATTTAATATAAACCATCTCTATGTGACTCTTACGCCAGAGAACCCAGGTTCGAATACTTCATCTGACACAGAAAGTTTTTTCAATTGAATTATTTTTTCTGTTCGGCCGTCACCTCTCTGCAGACAATGGCAAACCTCAGAGAGTAAAAACCGCCATGAAAAGCTTCTTGAGAACATAAGCCGTTCGGAGTCGGCGTAAAACATGTAGGTCCAGTTCTCGATCGTTTGTGTGCGAACATTTCGCATCACACACAACACAATTGATCATAAGAAGCTCGGCCAAAGTCCTTTCAAGGGCTGAAATGGCCATTTCGTCTTTTTTTTTATCCCTATGATATATGGAAAAATCGGATGAAAACCACGCCCACTTCCCATATAAAGTGGCTTTATTTAGTATTTTTAGTATTTAGTATTTAGTATTTAGTATTTTATTTATTTATTTAATTTTATGCTAACAAGAACTTAATCTTATAAATAAGCATAAAAGCTAAGTTAGAAGTTACATTAGTACTGATTTGAACAGATTACTATTTATCTAAAATTAAAGCATGGATACATAATATAGTATTTTAATAAATAAAAAAAAAATAAAAAAAAAAAGATGTCATTACTTCTAATTAAATAAAATGGTTGCTAAACATTTTTATAGCTGGCAAACATTTTTATAATTATTGAACAAAAGATTTACACATTAGAACGAGAAATCACAATTAGATGTTGAATGTCACAATTACAGCAAGTAACTGGAAATAGCTTTTTTAAATTGCGTTGC
Organism: Coremacera marginata; assembly: GCA_914767935.1. Classification (NCBI taxonomy): domain Eukaryota; kingdom Metazoa; phylum Arthropoda; class Insecta; order Diptera; family Sciomyzidae; genus Coremacera; species Coremacera marginata. Next base: position 89,753,482 of record OU612047.1, on the reverse strand, counting down.
ATTGCTAATACACTGAACGTTGTTGGGAGCGAGTTCCAAAGACGGATCGCATTAACATAAAATTGATGCTCGGACATAAAGCAGGCGAATTTAGGTTGTAACAAACTGTTACCTCGGTTAGATCTCAAAAATGTTAGCTTTTCGAATAAATAAGGGGGTTCTTTGGTATTAATGATTTTGTGAAGTGCTACTAGTGTTCTCAAGCTCAGCAGATTATCGAATGTAAGACTGAAAATTTGTTTTTCATGCTGCGATACGTGATCGGTACGCTTAAGCCCAAATATGTAACGAGCAATATTATAGTACGCTACATTCATTTTTCGCTTGCTTGCAGCATCACAGTATGAATATATTTCACACCCATACAAGAGGGTGGGCACAAGATATGCCTTTGCCAGAAGCATTCTAATCCTTTGCGGAGTAAAACTTTGAGTTGCCCATAAGTTACGGAGCATCCCGTAAACTTTTCCTACCGTGGCATTTACATGATTGGACCATGTAAGCGTGCTATTGAAGATGATGCCCAGGTTTTTTTGTAGAAGTCACAATCTCGATATATGCATCATTTGGAACAATTTTCGGAATACCAGAGATATTGGTGGCTTTCCTGCTGACTAAAAGGCATTTTGACTTATTTGGGTTTAAACAAAGACCATTTGCATGAGCCCAATTGTAAACTCGCTTAAGGTCAAGGTTCAAGCTGTCAACGCAGCTGTTAATATGATTTAATGGGCAACTTATATAAAGCTGAACATCGTCTGCGTACATGTGCACATAACAAGATTTTAAAATATTTGGCAGGTCGTTAACATACATGGAAAACAAAAGTGGTCCCAAAATGGAGCCTTGAGGAACCCCGCGGACAACTGGTAAGAATTCTGAGAAAATATTTCCAATATTTACAGATTGCGATCTCCCGGACAGATACGTCGACAGAAAACGAGTGGCAGTCGATGAAAATTTAAACATATTTGACAGTTTAGCGCAAAGAATGTGGTGGTCGACGGTGTCGAATGCTTTAGAGTGGTCAAGTAATACCAAGAAAGTAATCTCGTTGCGATCAAGCTTTGTTCGAATCTCGTCGGACACATCAAGCAATGCAGTAACACAGCTTCGTTTAGGTCTGAACCCGGATTGTCTATCTGAATGTAATGCATTTCTCAAAAGATGTTGATTAATTTGCTCGTGAATTAAGGATTCGAATACTTTAGATAAAAATGGCAAAATGGCAATTGGTCGGTAGTCGTTGCAAGTTTTTGGAATAGGGATTATTTTGGCTTTTTTCCAGCTTGTTGGAAACAATGATGACATTATAATTGTATTGAAATGATGTGTAACGAAAGGAAGGAGTTTTGGCATAAATGCTTTTATAAATTTCGGATGCATCATATCCAAACCAACAGCATTGGATTTTACTTTTAAACAGCACTGATAAACTGCATCTTGGGTGACACTGTTAAAACTAAAGCATGCACCTTGGCCTTGTTGAACTTCCGATAAATTGATTGGATTTGTTGTTTGCTTTGCTTGAGCAACAAGCCTGCTTACCCCAATTTGCTTTATTACCTTCCAGGTCTGATTTCTACCAATGGCCGAGTTATATTTGTACTCATAGTGTGATAGTTTAGCATTATTACAAGCCTTAACGACATTTTTCCTGCATTCCTTAAATATTCGGAGTAATTCTGGTGTTTTAAACATTTTCCAGCGTTTATAAGCTTTGTTTCGTTTCAAAATTAAATTTTTAATCATGCCTGTAAACCAAGGTGGTTGATCATGCTTGATGATTTTAGTTTTGATGGGGACGTATTTATCAAAAAGGAAGCTTATATTATTCTCTAAGAACGCCAATTGATCATCAACTGATGGCATGTAGTAAACTCTGGACCAGTCAATTAGGTCTAAATCAATACTTAGAGCATTATGATCAATGTTCTTAAAGTCCCTGTATGTTATTTTTTGTTCAGGGGTCTTGAAACTAAAATCATAGCAGAGAAAAATTAGGTCATGTTTAGAAAAAGCTGGGCCTGATAGCTGGTCATAAAGCAACACTTTGGAAGAATCACCGACGAAAATAAGATCTAGTAGAGTATTGACACTTTTTGTAAAATGAGTGGGCGTGGTACTGTTTACGTCTGCAAGGCCTAAAGCTCTCATATTGTCAGCTAGATGATTTTCCGTCAATAGATTACTTTTAAAGTCTCCAGAAATAATTATATCAGTATATGAAGATGACAGATTTTCAATTTTTTCGAGTATATTTGTAGAGTCAATCCTACAGTTAGGCCTATAAACGTTACCAATAAGCAGTTTCTGGGAGTTGTAAACTATATCGAGGAAAATATATTCGAGTTTCTCATTTCCATTAGACTTGCAATTTAATTTGCACGAAATATTTTCTCGCACGAAGATGGCCACCCCGCCAGCATGTGTTCTTCTGTCTGCTCGAAAAACGTTAAATCCACTAACTTTGAAAACACTATCATTAACACATGGCTGAAACCAAGTTTCGGACACACATATAACGTCCATTTCTGAGTTACAAAAAATGTATCGAAACTCATCTATTTTATTGTTGAGGCTCTGAGCATTAATGTGACAGATATTTAATCCCTCCCTCTGCTTGTTTAATATTCGAACCATAGCAAAAACATTGTCTTTGGAATCGCTACGAATGTTATTTTTATTCATTATGCTTTAATAATAAGAGTTTTATAAGAATAAGAATATTATTATTAGCAACGCGAGCAGGTAAGTATAAAAATTTAGAAAATTGAATTTGAGTGTGATTTCGAAAGTAAATTAGAAACTTTATAAATGAAATGCAATAAATTAAATGTTTTAAAATAATAATAATAAATAATAAATAATAAAGAAAAATAATAAATAATGAATTTTTTACTGCAGAAAGCAAGGTTGGAAAAATAACAAGAAATTAACATGTTATTATTGTTTGGATGACTAAGAAGATCCTGCTGCTGTTATTTTCAATGTTGTTGTGTTGAGTTGACAGAATCAGGTGCACGACTAATATATATATTTTAAACGTAAAGTCTCTTAAAAATCCACAAAATTTAAAGTAATGTCTTGAAATTTTGCACATTAGCTTTGATATCTAATATGAACCATCTCTATGATATTTGGCAAAATCTGATCAAAACCACGCCTGCCTCCCATACAAAGTGACGTCATCAAAATAGGAAAACTTTCGTTAATATATAAAACTGAATGTCGTGGTGTATGTCGTGGCTAAAGACTTCGAATATACTCCAATATGGCAGGGCGGGGGGCATTTTAGCATCGGTATCCGGCCGAAGCTCCATCCTTACTGTTTTTTTATGATTTCGCGTATTTTGCCACGTACTTGTCCGGTTAGGAAATCTGTGTGGTTCTTGAAACCTTTGCTTTCCACAGGAAGCTCCACGGTATCAACATCTTTTTTTAATTTTGATATACTCGTATGTACAACAAAAGTTCTACAGTTTAAAAGTGTCTACATTGTAGGTATATGCTGTATAAGAAGTTGACTGGTTTTTGTTCTACCTTTGGAAGCTAATATGCACGTGCAGACTTTTTCCATCCATGATCTGAGGAAAAACATATAGTCATCTTCAATTCGCCACTTTCTTTTTTAATAATTTAAAAATACTCTAATCTTTTTAAACAAAGTCTCAACTCATTCAAGGAGGTTGGCGATGAGGGTTCGTTTATTGTCGATGATTCTTGTGTTTGGTGTTTAAGAAGTGGCTTTGGTAAACACATAACACCAGTTTCATTAATTGGCAGTGGTTGATGTATGACTAATATATTGGCACTAGGTTGGAGTGATGGTTTTGGTTCTGCTTGTTCATTTATCAAAATGTGGTCAGTGAGTGTAGGTAATACGAGTGAAGTTTGGGATAGTATTTGATTTTGAAACATATCAGCTGAGTGGGACACATAATCGGTTGCTGGTTGCATTGCGGAACCTATTTCTGAATCATGCTGTGCTTAATATTCCAAAATCATACAATTAATTTCATCGAAATGCTTTTTATAAAAATAGCGAAGAAAATAAACATCTTTGATGTTTGATGAAAAAAAGAAATTAAGTTTTAGACAGAAAACATTAAAAAAAGTTTTATTTAGAGCTGAAAGACTTAAATCAGCGGTGTTTATTTTGCATTCCTGCAGGGAAGCAAACATCTTTGAAGCGAACTCCTGAGTATTAAAATGTAAGCTCCGATAAAGTTCTTTATCCTGAAAAAATAAAAATTGAATTTTACAAAAAAAATGCACATCTTCTGACTAAATTTGACCAGGTCTGTCAGCCAGTCCGTCCTTTTGTGTGTTGTCAGTGGCGACATAAAAATAGCTGCGTTACTTTTGCCATTATCTTATTAATATTTATTTAATTTACTAAATTGTGGCGAAAGGGCAATAATGTTCACCATTATAATACTGAATTTGACTCTAAGAATCAAGAGTGATATTTCATTGCTTTTCAAATTCAAATTCGCCGTCCAAAAGCTTACGTCAATTTGTAACGGAGCGAAAATTTGGACACGACCGGCAATTTAAAAGACAGAAATAATTTTAAATTGTTTGCGTCTGGTAACACCGAGCGGTGATGCCGGCCAGTGAAGCAGCAGCCCTGGCTCGATATTTTGAGGGCGCACGTTGAATGCGCCCCTGTGAACCCTGCACAGATTAATAGCCAAGGCGCCTGTTTCCCTCAGCTGACGCTACCGCCCCTGGTCAGGTGACCCGCGGATACGAGGTTGGACACGACTGCACGTGCTGGTTTGCCATCGCTAGCAGTTCGGTGAGATGTGGGGGGGTTCGTTGTGGCCGTCCACGTGTACCCTCGCCTACAAATAGTTTCACGTGCATCAAATATCAAAATATCGCGTCTGAGATTCAAACACCAAACAAACGGATCTTAAAAAAAAAAGAGAGAAAAAACAACATTTTTGTTTTATAACAAGAAAAGATTGGGCGCCCCTGGTTTAACCACCCAACTACCACTCTCAGGAGTCCTGGTGTTTGGACTGGGCCCACACATCCCACCCTACCGTGGAGGATTAAGGGGCGATAAAGAAAAAAAAATCCTCTCCAAGAGCAAGCATTCTTCCCCCTCTACGAAATAAGAAGAGCTTAAAGATTCTTTTTAAACATTATAATTTGTTATCTCATAATAAAGTTTTACAAAAAAAAAATTTTACATTACTTTTGTATGACCTTCAAATTCTCGTATTGTTAACGTTTTCATTTCATTGTTTTTCTCTCTACTTTAGTAGATATTGTTATTTTTGAATTAAAATACAAACTTTTAATTTTTCAATTTAATAAAACTTTTTGCTTCAAATTTTTGTTATATTTTTTTTTTTAATAAAATTTTATCTATTTCACTCAATTTTTTTAACATTATTTTGGGAAAAAAAACTTGTTTAAAAAGAAAGTTCTGCAATTTCTGCAGTAAAACGAATTGTAACATCGCTACATCACTTAAAGTTTTTAATTAAAAAATTTGTTTACAAAAAACTCGAATGTATTTATGTATTTATTTGTATTTATAAATACATTTATTTATTTATAAATACATACATTTATTTGTATTTATTTCTAAATACAATTTTTTATTTTTATTTATATTATTTGTTTATTTTTTCATTTAAAAATAAAAAATACACTATATTTTTTTTTTAATTACGTATTAAAAAAAACATTATTGTTATATATATTTATATTTATTAATTTTTAATTAAATAACATTGTATGTTCTTTGTATTGTATGTAATTGTATTTTATTTTAATTTTTATTGTGTTATTTTTATTGTAAAAAAAACAAGAGCTTTTATTTATTCTTAAATAAATAATTTCATATTTATTTTTTTTTCTAGTGTTCACTTGTGTCATTATTTAGTTTTAAGTGAGTTTTTATTTTTAAGTTTTTATTCTTATTTAAATAAAACGTTTTATTTTATTTTTAATTTGTTTTCAAATAACACTTTATTGTTTGTTAATTTATTGGATTTTATTATATTATATTATATTATATTATTTTTATTATTATGATATACTAGCTGAATACCCGGCTTAGCTCGGGAGTTGATATAAATAATTTTCGATTTCATTCGTCGATTTGAAAAAACTTTTCACAAACTTTAGAAGGAATTTTGTGTGCATCTTTCACACCGATAACTTCGGCGAAATGAACAAAATGTAGCTTCAACATCTGAAAATTATGAGAAAAAGTTGGGGAAATCGTGATTTGTGTGTGCGTACCGCCGATCGCTTGCTAAAATATATTTCCAAGTTTTATATTGTATTCGATAGATTGCAAATTTTTTAAAAAAATCAGAGCAAAAACGAATTCTTGGCAATTCGCGAGGAAACTGGACAAAAATTAAATAAGCATTGAAAATAGATATTGCAATGTCAAAACAACGTCAACTTACGACGCAACTGACTTGCGCATGTGTTGATGCGTACTCAAATATCACAGAACTCGGCATCAGCTCTCCTGATTTGCGAAAAAAGAAAGTTGAATATAAATACAAGTTATGTTTTTGCTTGTTTTATTTAGACATAGCTAAAACCTTTTTTTGTTAATAGAAACAAAAGTTATTAAAATGTTTTTTATTATTGTTTTATTTAATTTGATTTTTTATTTAAGGTAAGTTGATATTATTTAAATTGGTTTTTATTACATGTAAATTATTACTTAAGTTCTAATATTAAGGGTGAAACCAACCAAACTACTTTGCACACGGATGAAGACTGACTTTACTTTTTGTTAGTCTGATATAAGTTAGTCTTTATGCTAATAACACAGGTAAGCTTGTTCTAGCTATTCTTTGTTTGTATTAGTAACACTGGCAAGCTTGTTGAACTATTGCGTCAAGCGCATTGTCAGCAGTTTTAGCACACGCTTATGGTTTGGTGTGTTTTCTGTATTTAGGCAAAATAAACGAATGCGACAAGCGCAACGTCAGCATGATTCTTATTTGAATTAAAATGAAAAATAAGAATAAAAATGAAACGGCGATTGCGAAATTGCAGCAAACCGATTCTAAGAATTATGAAATGGTAAGTTTATTTTATGTAGAATAAAATTAAGCAAAAAGAAGGAAAAAATATGCAGAATAACAAATTTAGATTAATGAACTTTATGTTCGTTAACTTACACATAAAGAAGGAAAAATATATTTATCACCCTTCGCGCTTTGCTACGCCTTACTGTATTTTGTAGTACAGCGTCCTCTGGGGTTCAAGATATAGCAAAATACATAGCGCCAAAAGACTCACCGCACCCGAAAACCACTTATAAAAATCATACTTATCGGATGAGTTGTATTGAGTTTTTTGCGGTATTTGTACACCAGCGTCCTCTGGTTATAGAGATAGAATAAAAAATAACGCCAAAGCCCTTTCCATTCTTGATATCAAATCCTATATATCCGATACACAAATTTGTATCTAAATCGGATGAGCGGTTTTTGAGTGTTTCACGATTTCTTAAGTGATTTGAACTACATCACCATCTGGTGTTTAAGATAGCGCAGAAAAAAAAGTCCAAGATATCCTCCGTCTTCCGAAAACTCCTATGTACAAATGTTTACGCAAATAGGATGTACAGCTAAGAGTTTTTCGAGATTTTTAAAACATTTGTACTGCAGTGCCCTCTGGTGGTCAATGTAGAACAAAAAAAAAATAAGTCATACAAACTGCCGTACCCGAAAAGCCCTAAATACAAATTTTCATGTAAATCGGATGAATGGTTTTGGAGACAAACTATAATAACAAAATTCGTGGAACCCGATCGCAGCGCCACCTACCGGGTCCAATTGCGAATCTGAACCATCCAGGGATCCATTTAATCACAACCAAAAAATACCATCAAAATCGGTGCAGCCGTTTAGGAACAGTTCAATAACATACACACGTACAAACTGTACAACAGCGCCCTCTAGTTTCGAGAAAGAGGAAAAAAGATAGCCGTACTCGAAAATCGCTATTTACAAATTTTCATCCAAATCGGATGAGCAGTTTTGGAGTTTTCCACGATTTCCTAAGATTTGTACTAAAGCGACCTCTGGTGTTCAAGATAGCACAAAAAAGATAAGTTCAAAACACTCAACGTATCAGAAAACCCATATTTTCCAATTTTCATGCAATTCGGATGCACGGCTTAGGAGTTTTTCGAAGTTTTTTAAAATATTTGTACTACAGCGCCCTCTGGTGTTCAAGATAGAGCCGAGTAGATAAGTCATAAAAACTCACCGTATGCGAAAACCTCTACTTACAAATTTTAATGCCAATCGGATGAACGGTTTTGGACTTTTCCGACTTTTTTAAAATATTTGTACTACAGCGCCCTCTGATGTTCAAGATAGAGCCGAGTAGATAAGTCATAAAAACTCACCGTTTCCGAAACCTTTATCTACTAACTTTCATGGAAATAAACGGGATAAACGGGTTAGGAGTTTTTTTGACTTTTTTTAAATATTTGTACTGCAGCGCCCTCTGGTGTTCAAGATAGAGCAGATTAGATAAGTCATGAAAACTCACCGTATCCCAGAACACCTATATAAAAATTTTCATGTAAATCGGATAAACGGCTTAGGAGTTTTTCGCCGGTTTTTTAAACATTTTTACTACAGCGCAATCTGGTGTTCAAGATAGCACAAAAAAGATAAGTCCAAAAATCTCACGGAACCAGAAAACTCCTATATTCCAATTTTCATGCAAATCGGATGCACGGCTTAGGAGTTTTTCGAGGTTTTTCGAAATATTTGTACTACAGCGCCCTCTGGTGTTCAAGATAGAACAGAGTAGATAAGTCATAAATAAGTCAAATTTTCATGCAAATCTGATGAACGGTTTCGGAGATAAGCTAAAAAAAAAGAATGCCTGGAACCCGATCGCAGCGCCCCCTACAGGGTCCAACCTTTTTTACTGGATAAAAAGTAGCCTATATGTTGACGGGGGATATAAGGAACCTGGATGTCAATTTTTATTTAAATCCATCCTGTGGTTTTCGCGTGATGCTTTAACAGACAGACAGACAGACAAAAATTATAAAAATGCGATTTTCGGACTCAGCGTCATTCAAAACGTTCATCACAAAAAGAATTTAAAAAAAATATTTAATGTACAGATTTTTTTTTTACAATTTTATATATATACTAGCTGAATACTCGGCTTAACTCGGGAGTTAATATAAATAATTTTCGATTTCATTCGTCGATTTGAAAAAACGTTTCACAAACTTTAGACGGAATTTTGTGTGCATCTTTCAAACCGGTAACTTAGGCGAAATGAACAAAATGTAGCTTCAACATCTGAAAATTATGAGAAGGGGAAATCGTGATTTGTGTGTGCGTGCCGCCAATGGCTTGCAAAAATTTATTTTCAAGTTTTATATTGCTTTCTATAGATTGCACATTTTTGAAAAAATTAGAGCAAAAACGAATTCTTGGCGATTCGCGAGGGAACTGGACAAAAATTAAATAAGCATTGAAAATAGAAATTGAAATGTCAAAACAACGCCAACTTATGACGCAACTGACTTGCGCATGTGTTGATGCGTACTCAAATACCACAGAATTCGGCATCAGCTGTCCTGATTTGCGAAAAAAGAAAGTGGTATATAAATACACATAAAGAAGAAAAGAAGATATTTATCACCCTTCGCGCTTTGCTACGCCTTTCTGCATTTTGTTGTATAGCACCCTCTGGGGTTCAAGATATAGCAAAATACATAACGCCAAAAGACTTACCGCACCCGAATACCACTTATAAAAATCTAACTTATCGGGTGAGTTGTTTTGAGTTTTTTGAGTTTTTTGCGGTATTTGTACAACAGCGCCCTCTGGTTTTAGAGATAGAATACAAAAATAACGCCAAAGCCCTTTCCATACTCGGTATCAAATCCTATATATCCGATACACAAACTTTTATCTAAATCTGATGAGCGGTTTTTGAGTGTTTCACGATTTTTTAAGTAATTTGTACTACAGCACCATCTGGTGTTTAAGATAGCACAGAAAAAAAAGTCCAAGATACCCACCGTATCCGAAAACTCCTATGTACAAATGTTCACGCAAATCGGTACAGCTAGGAGTTTTTCGAGATTTTTAAAACATTTGTATTGCAGTGCCCTCTGGTGTTGAATATAGAACAAAATAGATAAGCCATAAAAACTACCGTACCCGAAAACCCTTAAATACAAATTTTCATGCAAATCGGATGAATGGTTTCGGAGATAAGCTAAAAAACGAATGCCTGGATTTCGATCGCAGCGCCACCTACCGGGTCCAACCTTTTTTACTGGATAAAAAGTAGCCTATGTTATGACCGGGGATATAAGGAACCTAGATTCCAAATTTCATTTAAACCCATCCAGTGGTTTTCGCGTGATGCTTTAACAGACAGACAGACAGGCAGACAAAAATTTTAAAAATGCGATTTTCGGACTCAGCGTCATTCGAAATGTCCAACGCAAAAGGAATTTCAAAAAAAATATTTCATGTACAGATTTTTTTTTTTACAATTTTATATATATATATAGATTTGTTTACGTCTAGACTTTTATTTGTAGTGTAATGGATTAATTTGTTTAAGTCTTTTCGTATTTTTTTTCGTAGTGTAATATTTGGATAATTTTACATTAGTGGTATTCGCTCTTTCATGTATTAGATGTACTGATTGTAATTGTACCGATAAATACAAGGGAAAGAGTGAGTGACTTCTTCCACAGCAGTGTATCTACTATTGGCTATACTGGTGGCAATTGAACGTTTTTTCCTTATTTTAACATTTTCCATTACAGTTTCCATTACAGATGGATTTTAAACAGTTCTAATTAGAAAACGATATGATGTGATGAGCTAGCGCGTAAAATTATAGCGAACAAAGGACAAGAAATGGTACCAAGAATGCTGCCAAGTAATGTCAAAATGCCCTATAGGAACAAACTAACTTGTTTTTAAAAACAACTAGTTAAAAAACTAGTTTAAAATAAACCAGTATATGAACTACTTTGAATTATATTAAGGCGGCAACTACTCTGATGTTGGCATGTTTTAATTGAAAATTTTTATTAGATTACAAGCTTATATATATTTAACCATGTTATTTCATCAAATATTATTAACTTTTGGCCATCAGTAATAGTTTTCAATTGGTTATTTTAAAGCAATTATAAAAATAATTTAAATGTAAGTAATTTAACAAGAAGTTGAAAATATATGCAGACGACAGTCAATTGACTTATTTAGCGGACATCACCATACAAAATAAGTTAGTTCGTTCTATGGAAAAAAGTCAGAATTTCAACTAGTTGTGGTTGACATAAAACTACTTTATCAACTACGTTTAAATTAGTTGATTTTCCTACAGGGTGATACAATTAACACATACAACTACATTACAATCATCTTTTGATGTTGTAAAGAAACACATAAAGTGTAACTTCAAAAGCTATGGTATTTGTTGTTGCATGTGTATTTAGTGTAATTTTTTGACAGAAGTACACTAGTGTATTCATAAATACACAAAAGAGCGAATACCACTATTGTTATGCTTTGTAGTGTAATATTAACTCTTATGTTTTAATTTGAAAGGTTGTTTTGTTTTAATTTTGTAAATTTGTTATGTTTTATTACTTCCAATTATGTTTATTGTTAGTATTTGCATTAAGTTTAGTTTATTATATCTGTTTTATGTTTAGTTTATATTTAGTTTTATTTATTTGTACTATGGTTATTTTAATTATTTGTAGTATATTTAAGATCAGATACATAGTTCTTAATATTTAAAAAAAATAATGCCGAGTTTCCATGTGATCTTCTATTATCTTATAATATCATATTTTTTGTAAGAAAGAAATAGCATGTGAGCCCTACTTTATGGCAGTGATGAATGGGAGTGTGAAACAGGTATACCTTTTTCATTTTTATAGCCTGTGATATTCCCTGTGATGCTAGGAGATCGAAAAAGTTGAACTTCTTGAACTTTTGCTATAAAAGTTGATCACCTGCTATAAATAAGACATTAATTTTTATAGTTGTAGTTTTTGTGCCGACAAGCTGTCAATTTTATTTGCGCCAATATTAATTGTCTTGAAATAGTACAGAATTACGAATACAAACTGGAAAAGAGAGAAAATGAAATCAGATCAAGGGGTATGATTTAAAATAAATAAACATTCTTGGTTATTTTAACCATCGCAATGTAGAGTTAGCCAGAGAGTCCCTAAGCGCATTTATGGAAAGCATCAGTGATTTTTTTCTTTAATTTGGTGCTTGGTAGATTCACCAAAACTTTTTTTAAAACTTTTTTTATATTTTTTTATAAAAAAATATTTTTTTTTCGTGTGTATTTCACTGATGCTGCTGCAGTTGTGGCACACGAATTGGATAACCTGTAACACCTGATGCTGTCTGCACAATAATAATTATATAAAACAATTTAGGGTACGTAGACAATAAGTTATTTCAATAAGAACGTCTTGCAATCAGTAAACTTGCAGAAATTGATATGTTTGCATTTTTGCAAATGTCAAATTTTTATAGGAAAAAGTACATATATGCATCTCGCTCTTTATAGCATGTGTTTTGTGATATGGGATAAGATAAGATACTGAAAGATCACATGGAAACGCGGCATAAAGTAGATAATAGTAACTTCGTTTTTCTAAAGAACGGTCCAAAACAAAAAAAAATCTTACTCAGTCATATAATGTAAAACTAAAACAAAACTTCTGGCAAACCAAAAATATCGAAAAACTTAAATTTACAATTAACCGGTTATTTTAATTTTAGATTTTTTTTTTAGACCAGGAAAGCAGCACGACAATTGATAATAGTGTATCGTTACTTTGAGAGAGTAGATAGGATATGGCGATTCTGGCCCAGGAGGAGCGAAGGAGCAAGCCGATGACGTCACGCCCCGCACCCCAGCGCCATCTAGTGGGGGCTTTTTGCTCAAATGTGCAAAGGTGTATGTCTTTGCTAAAAGCTATTATGGTGTATGTCTTTGCTAAAAGCTATTATGGTGTATGTCTTTGCTAAAATGTATTAAAAGTAGGCAAGTTTGGTGTATGTCTTTGCTGTAAGCTATTAAAAATGTACAAGTTTGGTGTATGTCTTTGCTAAAAGCTATAATGGTGTATGTCTTTGCTAAAAGCTATTATGGTGTATGTCTTTGCTAAAATGTATTAAAAGTAGGCAAGTTTGGTGTATGTCTTTGCTTTATTTATACTTTTAAATTAACAAGTTTGGTGTATGTCTTTGCTTTATTTATACTTTTAAATTAGCAAGTTTGGGGTATTTCTTTGCTTTAAGCGTTGGTCATAATTTTATACGCTACATTATCGGTAGTGGTAGTCAAGCGAGTTCTTATCAGTGTTTGCATGTTTTGTTTTTTTTCTTAACCCTCGCATTAGTTATAGCAATGACTCAAAAAATAAATATATATTTATAAGACTTCTAACGTAGACTGCGTGGGGGCATACTTATCAGAGTTCGCATGAGTAAACGAAATACATAGCAACCAGGAAGAATCAAGAAGTTTCTAGAAGCTTCGAGATGTAGAAAAAACTTCGAGAACATTTTAGAAGTTGACAACATCACAAAAAAAAAAAATTTTTTTTTTAAGTCAAAGGTGTTAAGTCTCAAGCTTCATGGTGTGAGAGAGAGAGAGAGAGAGAGAGAGAGAGAGAGAGAGAGAGAGAGAAAGGGAGAGAGAGAGAAAGGGAGAGAGAGAATTTGGTAGTAAGAGAGAGAAAGGGAGATAGCAAATAGCGCGATCCTATACAAAGAATACTTCAGAATCATCCCTAACCTAAGCCAATGCCAAGAAGAGTCAGGAAGTTTCTAGAAGCTTCGAGATGCAGAAACGTCGAGAACATTTTAGAAGTCGACTTATGTTATTGTATGCCGATGACGTCACCCATACCCATCCTGTTACGGATTTTAATTTTATTTAATTTCAATTTCAATACTAATTTCAAGGTTAAAGTGATAAGAGCCAAGCTTCATAGTAAGCGCACTCATAACCCGCAAGTTCAAGATAAGGCAGCAATGGACAAGTTCAAACATGTTTTTTTGTGTTACTTATAAAATAAAGAAACAATTTTTGCGGTCAAGTGCAAGGGAAAAAAAGAAGATAAGAATTTAAAGTTGATATGTCAAAAACTAAGCTAAGCTAACCTAAGCTAATATAAGCTAAGGCTGCGCTTATAGTGAACGCCCATAATCGGCTGCTTTTTTATAATGGTTCTTGTTGTTGTTGTTCTTACTGTTGCTATTGTTGTTCTTACTGATGTTGTTATTGTTGTTGTTCTTGTTGTTGTTCTTACTGTTGTTGTTGGTGTTGTTCTTACTCTTGTTGTTGTTGTGGTTGTTGTTGTTGATGAGGCTGTTTTACTAATAAAAATAGGCAATCTAAAGTTACTAAATAAATAGCTAAACTTCTTTATTAAAATATTGTTTATATTAATTACACCACATTTTGAGCCCAATTTGGTCACATCTGTTGATAACCAAGATAAGCTATGGAAGCTACGTCCAATTACGGACCATCTCAAGTCAAATATGTTGAAGAACTATCACCCAACACAACATTTATCTTGCGATGACAATGGACGACACGGTTGCAAGCAGTTTTTTAAAGGTAAACCAATCGGCCAAACGGTTACATGTTAAATTTTGACATATATCAAGGCAAGAACCCACGTTGTACCAATCCATATGATGATCGATTCGGAAAATGTGCAGCACCACTTATAACTATGATCGATGACTTTCAGATGATTTGAAAGGCCTTATTGAATATTTCATTCATATTGAATTATTGTTTGATTGATTATCGATATTGTGATTGATTGATTGATTGATTATCGATCAGTTTAAGCAGGTAGCTGTAGAACAGCACAGATCAGTTTTAGCAGTTAGCTGTAGAACAGTACAGATCAGTTTAAGCCGGTAGCTGTTGAACAGTACAGACCATTTTAGCCGGTAGCTGTTGAACAGTACAGACCATTTTAGCTGGTAGATGTAGAACAGTACAGACCATTTTAGCCGGTAGCTGTAGAACAGTACAGACCAGTTTTAGCAGTTATCTGCTAAACTGGTCTGTACTGATCAACAGCAACTGCTAAAACTGGTCTGTACTGTTCTACAGCTACTGGCTAAAATGGTCTGTACTGTTCTACATCTACCAGCTAAAATGGTCTGTACTGTTCAACAGCTACCGGCTTAAACTGATCTGTACTGTTCTACAGCTAACTGCTAAAACTGATCTGTGCTGTTCTACAGCTACCTGCAAAAATTGTTTCTTTATTTTATAAGTAACACAAAAAAACATGTTTGAACTTGTCCATTGCTGCCTTATCTTGAACTTGCGGGTTATGAGTGCGCTTACTATGAAGCTTGGCTCTTATCACTTTAACCTTGAAATTAGTATTGAAATTGAAATTAAATAAAATTAAAATCCGTAACAGGATGGGTATGGGTGACGTCATCGGCATACAATAACATAAGTCGACTTCTAAAATGTTCTCGACGTTTCTGCATCTCGAAGCTTCTAGAAACTTCCTGACTCTTCTTGGCATTGGCTTAGGTTAGGGATGATTCTGAAGTATTCTTTGTATAGGATCGCGCTATTTGCTATCTCCCTTTCTCTCTCTTACTACCAAATTCTCTCTCTCCCTTTCTCTCTCTCTCCCTTTCTCTCTCTCTCTCTCTCTCTCTCTCTCTCTCTCTCTCTCACACCATGAAGCTTGAGACTTAACACCTTTGACTTAAAAAAAAATTTTTTTTTTTGTGATGTTGTCAACTTCTAAAATGTTCTCGAAGTTTTTTCTACATCTCGAAGCTTCTAGAAACTTCTTGATTCTTCCTGGTTGCTATGTATTTCGTTTACTCATGCGAACTCTGATAAGTATGCCCCCACGCAGTCTACGTTAGAAGTCTTATAAATATATATTTATTTTTTGAGTCATTGCTATAACTAATGCGAGGGTTAAGAAAAAAAACAAAACATGCAAACACTGATAAGAACTCGCTTGACTACCACTACCGATAATGTAGCGTATAAAATTATGACCAACGCTTAAAGCAAAGAAATACCCCAAACTTGCTAATTTAAAAGTATAAATAAAGCAAAGACATACACCAAACTTGTTAATTTAAAAGTATAAATAAAGCAAAGACATACACCAAACTTGCCTACTTTTAATACATTTTAGCAAAGACATACACCATAATAGCTTTTAGCAAAGACATACACCAAACTTGCCTACTTTTAATACATTTTAGCAAAGACATACACCATAATAGCTTTTAGCAAAGACATACACCATAATAGCTTTTAGCAAAGACATACACCTTTGCACATTTGAGCAAAAAGCCCCCACTAGATGGCGCTGGGGTGCGGGGCGTGACGTCATCGGCTTGCTCCTTCGCTCCTCCTGGGCCAGAATCGCCATATCCTATCTACTTGAGAGTACTATTTAAATTTTTATCTTTCCTGTGGTATTTTCTTTAATTTCAATTTTTTAGACTGCCTTATGGTTAATCTGTGATGAGATGATTAACACAAAGAAGGCAAAAGAATAACCACTGGTTGGTGTGAAGTAAGCTCAGTGGTGCGTTTATGTAACTGTTCTCTACTAGTTTTTTCTCAACTGGTTGAGATTGTGACGACATAATGACGGCATTATCAACTAGAGTGTTCATAGAACTGTGGTGAGTTGAGTATTGTATTTTCTACTACTTGAAAAGTTTTCGTCAGCTTTATACTTGTAGAGTCTGTCAATTTGCGATTGAGAATGGATGGTGTTGTAAGTATGATTTTTATTTCGTTTAAATTTGTTAAAATTTTTTATTTATTTCGGGTGACTGAAATACAAAAACAAAAATTAAAACATTCTCTCAAAATTATTGTTGAAATTCAACAATAACGATTGCTAATAAAATCATGAACTGCATTGCTAAAATTTTGTATTGGTTTTAAGAATAAATTTTTCTTCAATTTGATTTTTCTCATATTTATACCCAACGCGTACTGCGTAAGGGGTATATTAACTTTGTCTTTCCGTTTGTAACGCCGAGAAGGAGGCGTAGAAAACCAGAAGGTAGAGACAAATATATATATTTTTGATCAGCATCACCTCCTCAGTCGATTTCCGTGTGTACGTCTGTCGACACGATTACAGCCGTAATCTTAAAGCTATCGCGATGAAATTCAAAACATAAGTTTATTTTTAAAAAAGAAAGATTAAGTTCGAAAATGGGCCAAATCGGATGAAAACCACGCCTACCTCCCATACAAAGTGACTTTATTTTAACCGTAAAATGTTATTTAAATTCACAAAAATTAAAGAAATGCCTTGAAATTTGGCACGTAAGCTTTGGTCTTCAATCTTAAACTTACTTGGCTATGAAATTTTGAAAAATCGGATGAAAACCACGCCAACCTTCAATACAAAATGACGTCATCAAAATTGAAAATCTTTCCTAAACATATAAAACTGAATAACATCGTGTCTGTATGTACCCAAGTTCCACTCACGTCGTTTATTCAACCCATTCATATATTCTTCGGTAAAATGTGGAGCCTTTATACTGGAAAAGTGGGTGCGGCATTTTACTTTGCTTACAAATTACTCTATGTGGCAGCTGAGGGTAGAATTAAATTATGCGTATGACACAAATATTTTTGCAGATTATACATAAAAATTTTATAGACGTCTAAAGACTTCGGATATACTTCAGTACGGCCGCGGTATTTTAGCTTCGGTACCCTGCCGAAGGTCCATTCGTTACTAGTTTGATATTTATTTTAATTTTTTTGAGATTTAATTTTTAATATAAATTTATATTCTTTCGCTTTTATTCGCTTTTTCTATTTTTTCGAGTTTTTTAGAGTATTTTTCGATATTTATCGATAAAAAGTTCGAAAAATCTTCAGTAAAATATAAAATGCTACATATATCGAAGGGGATATTGAGATATGAAGTAATTTCTTAATTTTTTGTTTGGGGAGCCATATTTTAAGCGCCATATCTCAAGAGAGAAAGTTCATCATGCTTTGAATGGTTGTCACATTAAATTTAAAAAAAAAACAGTAAAATTTCCCCGTATCGGGTATTTCCAAACGTCAGATATCGGTGAACGTACTATTTTATTTGTCCCCAGCCACGATTGCAGTGTGCTGGTGCTCGGTGCTAGCATGTGGATGCTCGGCGATTTCTGTTTGAACTTTTTACATGTGTTTGCTGTTGAGAGTGCAGCACTCTGTATAGAGCTCCGGTGCTGAGGCTTTTGGGTGCGCACCATTCCGAATCCCGCTGGACAGCATCTACTACATAAGAGCTATGTTATGCTGGCGGTCATGGGCACGTCATAGGCACGCATTGTTGTTGTTTCAATGTAAATTGAAAAATTGAGAGCGAGAGAGAGAATAAATTTTGCCCACGACGGTCAACAAATGATTCGATAAAAATATGAAATCACGGGATCAAAACAGTGTTGCGCTGTGGAATTATTCACAACATTTGTGTTTTCGCAATAAAATAGCAAAATTTCAGTGCGAAATGTATGAAAGCAGTAATATAAAAGCAACACTCTACCATGTTCAACGATGATACTTTTTTCGGATAAAGTACTAAAAGTAGCAAAAAGTTGACTAATGTTTGGGGATCATATGACCGTCAGCATAACATACTTTGGGCAAAGCGCTCATCAAACGAAAAAAGAGCACAGAAAGTGACGTGACCAGGGATCATTTGACCACCAGCATAACATCACCCTAATGCCCGTATGATACTTAATTTTTTTTGTCCAATTTTAAATTCTGAAAACAAGTGTTGCGTGGGCAGGACAGACATATTTTGTAAGAAAAGGATAAACGTTGTTACTTTTTTACTTCTGGTGTTTTGAAGAGCAGCTGCATTAAATAAATTAATATTAGCTGCACACATCACTTCCCATTCAGCAAACATTTTTATTGAATAGTTTTGTTTACTCTAAAAATGTCAAATTTATTACTAACAGCATAGTAAATATTTGATCGAAACTTAACGAAGAGCGAATTGAAAGAAACGGCAAAAAAATGCAGAGAAAATACAGTCCGTCCTACAAATTTTTCTCCAATTTGTACTATATGACTACTCACTCACACCAATTGAATCAATGCAATCTTACTATTTGAAATGCTCTGGTTTTTATTTTCAATGACAAAAGTTGTAAAAAAAAATTAAGTATCATACGGGCATAAGCGACAGTACAGCGCGATCAAGCATTTCAATACAAAAAATGAAAGCCAAGCTTTCAAGGCTGAAATTCACACAAAAAAAAAAACAATCATTACAAACAATTTTCAAATTAAAATTATACAGATTTTACCTTACATATTGATCTAGATGCAGTTGAGATTAAAAATTTGTTTTTATATTTACTTGATTGGCACAAATATTTCTCAAACAAGAATACAATTCTCAATCACAAATGTCAAATTGTCAACCCACAATGAATATCTCAATTGGTGAGTTTCATGATACACATAAACACTTGTTTTCTATCGGTAGAGTTAAGCAGAGTTATTGAGCATGACGTCACTGTCAGTAGAGAATTTCTCAACTAAGTTACATGAACGCACCACAGTTTAACTTAAAAAAAAGTTTGCATAAAACATATATAAAAAACCTGGTTCCTCCCGGGCCGAAGATGTTGTTCCAGGAGCTGTTCCGAGAGCTGTGCTACGTGACGTGTGCGGTTGGAGCAACTTTGGTGATTGTTGTGGACAGCTATTGGGTGTCGCTTGGTGTTGCGCTGTCTACTGGCCAGATTTTAGTGGCCTATTTGCGCACCGCTTTTATGGCCGCTGCTGGGTGCTTCGTTATCGTGACGGCGGCTGTAGCTGCTGTTGGCCTTTATTCCTGACTCGGGTTGTCGTAGCTGTTTTTTGCCTGCTCTTCCAAGCGGTTGCAGTTGTTGGGGATGGTTTCGTTCCAAAATTAAACATTAACAGTTGGTTTAACAGTTGCTGTAGTTGTTATAGCTGAAGCAACTGATGCCGGTGTCGTACCAAAGGTGAAGCTGCTACCGCTTGTGCTTGATGCCGTAGCAGTTGTAGGAATTGCCAGCAGGTTTTACCAGCCCAAATGAGAAACCAGCCAAGGGTGCCGATCGTTGCAGTGGCTTGAAAGTTGATGACGCTCTCGCCCTCGTTGTCCAAATTAAAAGAAAGAAGTCAATTTCCTTTATTGGCGGAAGTACGCGCCTTTCGTCACGTTGTCCAAATTTTTCTGCCATTTACATTCGTCAACTTAAAAATAAGGAGAAGGCGTTCACACATGTGCCTTCGGACAAATGTATGATGCATGAATGCGTAAGGTAGTTGCACGCCAGTTACTTATTATGGATATTCACATAGTTCACACCCCATGTGACCCTTTCAGTCCTTGCGATGTTCACTACAACTATTCACCACTGACGCACTCGAAGTGCGACAGCTGGAAAGGACTTGTGACAGCTGCCCGACGTAAAAAAAAACTGTTAGAATTTTAATGACATTTTAATATCTGATTTAGATAAGAAACAAAAATGTCGAATTTGAACGAGAGAAGAAAATTTCAGATGTCAAATAAAGCAAGTAGGTCCGCTGTCAACGTCAAAGTGTCAGCTGTCAAAGTCATCTGTCAGTTGTCAAGAAACGTGTTGACTGTCCAAGGCAAAGTGTCAGCTGTCACAGTCCTCTGTCAAAGTCAGCTGTCACACCTCGAACGCGTCAGCCGTGGTGAATGGCGAATTCTGGCCTCCATGTTCGAATGTGAATTCAACTTCCCAGTTAAAGCCACCCTCAAACATGGAAGCAACAATTCACCACTTTGTGTGCCGTAACACCTTGTGGAGCATACACTCCAAGTGATAAGCACTATTGCTACAAATACCTTTAACTGTTAATAAACGGTTGCAGCAAAGTATTTGTAATGAAAATAAATCTTCATTTCATCCATTTTTTTGTTGTAGGAGCAACAATTTCGCTGTTCAAAGAACAGTGTTAAAAAATGTTAAATTATTAATATTATTAATAATTTCTTAAATTAAATTACTTTTTGACGTTTCATTTAAAAATGTCATTGCTTTTCCAAAAATTGTTATTCCAACATCGGAAAAATTATTGTTGTGACATTTTTCATGATTAAAAACAGTGTTGTTGCTGTTGAACTTTTTGTGCTCAAAAAATAAGTGATGTGTGAGTTCGACCGCTGCCGTCCAAATAAGTACAAAATATTTTTGAAATAAATATATATATCATTGAATTAAATATAGTAAAAAAATATGTAAATTAGTTACATAATAACAAATAAATAATATTAAAACAAATAATTCTTTGTTGTGTTTTCAAATTTTTTTTACTTGTGCGACAAAAATTATCTGTTCTGATAAAGGTGAAAGTTTTCAAAAAGTCGACAACTTTTGCAGAGTTAATTTAAATACAATAGTTGTTGGGTACGAAATGACAAGCAAAAGTTGTTGGCATTAGGTACAAAATTGTTTGCATAACTACTTTCTTTAATGGCTATAGGGTGGGGTGGACCGATTTTTGTATTTATTTTTTGTGCACTGGTTTTCTATTAGAAGACAAAAATATAAAACCCGTGGCTGTTTTTTAACGTATACCCCCAATTTTGGCCCCTTTTTTTAAAAACTAGTTGTGTATGAATATCCGTTTAGAGCACAAAAAAAAAAAATGTCCCGGAGTAATTTTTTTTAGCCACCATTTAATATAAAACGCCACATGTCTTATTATTTGCCCACTAATAAAAAAGTCATCAATATCGGCCCACCATAGTGCAGGGCCATAGATTTGATGAAAATGGTTAAAAAAACTCATAGTTTTTTTTTTTTTTTTGAAACTCGCGAAATCCAAATTTTCTTCATTTTGATTATTAATAATTTTTTTCAATAGAAAATCAGAAAATAAAACAGTAAAACAGAAACGAAAATACAAACTGATATAGAACACGTGTGTGTTTGGTTCAAAATGTATTTCTTTATAAATATTTTACCTTCTTAAAGCCTGTAAACTTAATTAAATTTATCATTGAAAATTATAACTAGAGCAGATCAAATAGCACGAATGCATGGATTCAATTGGTGTGAGTGAGTACGCATATGGTACGAATTGGAGAAAAATTTGTAGGACGGACTGTATTTTCTTTGCATATTTTTTGCCGTTTCTTTCGATTCGTTCTTCGTTAAGTTTCGATCAAACATATTCTGTGCTGTTAATAATTAATTTGACAGTTTTGAAGTAAACAAAACTATTTAATATAAATTTATGCTGAATTGAAAGTGATGTGTGTAACTAATATTAATTTATTTAATGCAGGTGCTCTTAAAAACACCAGATATAAAAAAGTAACAACGTGTATCCTTTTCTTACAAAATATGTCTGTCCTGCCTACGCGCCAATTGGTTTCATATTTTAATATTGGACAAAAAAAATTAAGTATCATACGGGCATAAGCATTGGACACATGGCATGGTTTTTTAATTTTTATCCTGCATCATCTTCTTGGACCTTTTAGATTAATGTTCAAATAATATTAAGC
This sequence comes from Coremacera marginata, assembly GCA_914767935.1. Taxonomy (NCBI): domain Eukaryota; kingdom Metazoa; phylum Arthropoda; class Insecta; order Diptera; family Sciomyzidae; genus Coremacera; species Coremacera marginata. The sequence continues at coordinate 89,730,870 of OU612047.1, read as the reverse complement.
AAGTACTGTCATAGAGTGTAAATTATTATCTGGAGATTGCATTACATACTTACTTACTTAGGTGGTCGTAACAACCCGTGTCCTGGTTTCGGCCGACCTCATCAGCTCTCGCCAGGCACCTCTGCTTTGCGCGCGCCTTCTCCAATCGGATACACCAAGTGCGGTTAGGGCTTCCTCAGCCTGGTCCATCCATCGGAGGCATGGTCTCCCTCGTCGTCGTTGACCAGCGACCCTCGCCTCGAGCACCTTTTTCGCTGGAGCTTCGTCGTCCATACGATGGACATGACCCAGAAAGCGTAGTCGCTGCACAGTTATACGCCGAACTACGTCAATGTCATCGTAGAGCTCATACAGCTCGTGGTTCATTCGGATGCGATAGTCATCGCCGACTCGAACAGGACCGAAGATTTTGCGAAGAACTTTTCTCTCCAACACCCCCAGAGCGGCTGCGTCAGTTTGGGAAACTACCCAACCCTCAGCGCCATAAAGCAGCACAGGTAGAACAAGCGTCTTGAAGAGTGTTAGTTTTGTCGATCAAAAGAGGGCTCTGGATCTTAAATGCTTACTGAGCCCGTAGTAGCACCTATTAGCAATTATTGTTCTTCGCTTTATCTCCAGGCTGATTTCGTTTTTGGTATTAATGGCGGTGCCAAGGTAAACGAACTCCTTGACTACTTCAAAGTTATAGCTGCCGGATGAAACGTGGGAGCCTAAACGCCGCGCTCCCTTGTTTGTAGACAGCATATACTTTGTTTTACCCTCATTTATCGTCAAAACCACTTTGGCTGATTCCTTTTCGATAGCGGCGAAAGCAGCGGTAGCATCTCTCTTGGTTCTGCCGACAATATCAATATCATCAGCGTACGCAAGGAGCTGGACGCCTTTGTAGAAAATGGTGCCATTACGATGCACATCGGCCTTTCGTACGATCCTCTCCATGATGATGTTAAAGAGATCGCAAGACAGTGGATCGCCTTGCCTGAAACGTCTTTCGGTATTGAAGATTTCGGAGAGGTCATTTCCTACCATGACGGAGCTGAGTGTGTTGCTCAGCGTCATTCTGCAAAGTCTAATCAACTTTGCAGGTATACCGAACTCAGACATTGTTGCGTATAGGCCATCCCTTCTCGGGCTATCGAATGCAGCCTTAAAATCGACAAAGAGATGGTGTGTGTCAATTTGATTTTAGTGGGTTTTCTCCAGGATTTGTCGTAGCGGGAACATCTGGTCTATGGTGGACTTACCAGGTCGAAAGCCACACTGATAAGGTCCAATCAGTGTTTTTTAATCGGCTTTAATCTTTCACACAGTACGCTTGAGAGAACCTTATATGCGATGGAAGATTGCTAGAGATTGCATTAACTCTGCTAAATCTCTGGCAAGTGTTAACGGAGTTATTTCACATAAAAACATGAAGAAAAAAAACTCTGTTAACCTCTGGTAACACATGCCAGAGATTTAGCAGAGTTGATGAAATCTCTAGATAATAATTTATACTCTATGACTTATGCTCCACAAGCAGCAACAAGAAATAAGAAGAACTACTGTTAAGCTTTCTTAATCCTCTAACTGGTAAAGTTTAAATAAAGGGGGGGAAAATACAAGCTATTCGTTTCTGCTTAATATTGGTATTCTGGTAAATATATTTAAAAGAGTCTCAAATTTTATATGAAAAAATACAAATTGAATATCATAACACTGTGTTCAATTTTACAACATGCCGATTTTTTTCAGTGTACAAATGATTGGTCGATAATATATCAGTTATTATTTTGAAAGTATGGGAAATTAATTAAGAGTCTTGGAAATAGTGGGTAGGCTAAGAAAAATAAGGTTATTTTTAATATAAATATCAGATGTTGGGTAAATAAAATTCAGATTCTAAATGAATGTTAAACTTGGCTCTTTAGCTAAAACAATCATTCTTTTTATTATCTCAAAATAAGCGTGACTTTTAGCCATATTGTCTTGAGCATTAGTGCGCTCCAAAAATACTAAACACTTGATCACAGCAGGCTTTCCTCGTGATAAGTGAAATTCTCTAAAAGCTATATTTTGCTTTATCTGTTAACGATTGAACATCCTTACAGTAGCACATAAATGGTTACATATACAAACGTAGTGTGGCACAATATTAGTTTAAAATTGTTTTACGTTCGAATAAAAGTGAAATTAAACCAAAACCACACCTAAAGCCCATACAAAATAGCAATAAGAATAAACCGGCTGAAGAAAAACATTTCATTGCTTATGTAGTAAAAACTAGAGATATATGATTTCAGAGGGGGGAGAGTAGATACAATATGGGGGTTCTGGCGCAGGTGGAGCGGTGGAGCAAGCCAATGATGTCACTCCGGTACAGCGCCATCTAGTGGGGGCTTTTTGCTCAAATGTGCAAAGGTGTATGTCTTTGCTAAAAGCTATTATGGTGTATGTCTTTGCTAAAAGCTATTATGGTGTATGACTTTGCTAAAATGTATTAAAAGTAGGCAAGTTTGGTGTATGTCTTTGCTGTAAGCTTTTAAAAATTGGCAAGTTTGGTGTATGTCTTTGCTAAAAAGCTATTATGGTGTATGTCTTTGCTAAAAGCTATTATGGTGTATGTCTTTGCTTTTAAGCGTTAGTCATAATTTCATACACTACATTATCGGTAGTGGTAGTCAAGCGAGTTCTTATCAGTGTTTGCATGTTTTGTTTTTCTTAACCCTCGAATACCTAATAGCAATGACTCAAATCCTGAGTGACGAGCTTAGCTGAAATGATATGACTTGCTATATGAAAATATATATATTAATATGGATTGAAGCAATTTAGGTACGGCGAAGGTTGAAGGGTTAAAGAATTGTTTATAAATTTATCATAATGGTGCTAAGTATTAGGTGCGAGTATTAGATTTGTATAAGTAGTTTAAGAATTGGATGACAACCATTTGAAACATAGGCGTATATAAATATCCATTCGTCAGCTGGGGGACATCGGGGTAACAAGCCCCCGCGTAATAACCACCGGCCAAGTCACTTACACCCAGCAACTTCTCCGCCGCTGTATTTTATTTTAAGTAAACGAAATACACCGCAACCAAGAAGAGTCAAGAAGTTTCTAGAAGCTTCGAGATGCAGAAACTTCGAGAACATTTTAGAAGCTGACTTATGTCATTGTATGCCGAAGCGAATGGTGTGAGAGAGAAAGGGAGAGAGAGAATTTGATAGTAAGAGAGAGAAAGGGAGATAGCAAATAGCGCGATCCTATACAAATAATACTTCAGAATCAACCTAACCTTAGCCAATGCCATAGGTATAGGGGGGCACCCTTTATATATATAGGTATATAGGCTACTCTATAGGTATAGACTTAAAAATTTATTCAAATTTTTCTTTATTACTATTATTATTATTATTTATATATATATATATATAAACAAATTGTATAATTTTATTAATGGAAAAAAGTGATCTTATATTTAATTAATTTTTTCTGATTTCGCTGGTTAGAGGTGAATATTCAATTACTCGATCATGAATTACTAAACAGTGGGCTGAGGTTCTATCTGGAATCGGTTTGTTTGCTTCGGTTTCAAATTCAATTCGTACATCAATAGGTCCAACTTTAACTGCTTCATTTTGGTGTGTTACATCAACAACAATAAGTGGTGCAATAGCCTTAAATCCAACGACATCTAGCAATGGTTTAGGTTCCCGCATATAATAACTTTGTTGAAATTTTGCATACATATCATATAGTACAGCATACTGTCCCATTTCAAAGCGACTATTTAAATCATCATAGGGATATGATTCAGAGTTTATATATACTTTTAAATTAGATATATTACAATGATCAAATATATTTCCTTCCTGTTTACTTTTTTCTCTTTGTAAACCGATTATAAGAAATCGTGGTCTTTCATTTTGCGGTGAAAGCTTAACATTCCATAAAACTTTTGTTTCCTTTGGTAGTATAGGATTCATATGATAGTCCCAACTTCTAAACGCCATTGGTATTAGCAAATTTTCGTTTTTAATTATCTTGTACATTTCCAATTTTGCAAAGTCTGATAATTGTATATGAGGCATTTTCCAAACTATGTCCAGTATTGTTAGCTTTAACTGATCAGTTCCATTTGTAGAATGATATGATCTATCATTATATGTAGAACGTTGAAGGATAAGTTCATGCTTCGAATTTAATATTATTTTATTATAATCTTCAGCAAAACCCAGGAACATTTTCAACGGCACACAACAACTAAAATGAGATTTTTCCAATGTGAAATTTTCATCAGGAACCCAACCTGCGTTTCTTAATGCGCCACTTTCAGCTTTATTCAATGAAACGAAATTTTTCATGGTTGATGAAATTCCAAGATTACGTGTACGATCAACTTCAAAACCATTAATTTCATAACGAATTTCATCAAACAGATATGAAACAAAGTTGTTTTTAAATTTCACACCTGTTGTTACTACATCATTTCCTCCTTCCTGTTTTACTATAAAACCATGAATGTAAATCATACTCTCACTTGGTAAGACAAAGAGATCTTGATTTTGAATGGGTATACGAATCTCATCGTTATTGTTAAACGATTTTTGGTATGGATAGTAACTATGATAGTCTCTTTTTATAATACTCTCATCGTACATAGGTTGTTGAAGTACATTGAGTATTTCATTCATATTGAATTATTGGTTGATTGATTATCGATATTGTGATTGATTGACTAATTATCGATCAGTTTTAGCCGGTAGCTGTAGAACAGTACAGATCAGTTTTAGCAGTTAGCTGTTGAGTGGTACAGACCAGTTTAGCAGTTAGCCGTTGAACAGCACAGATCAGTTTTAGCAGTTAGCTGTTGAATAGTACAGACCAGTTTAGCAGTTTAGTAATAGTTGTTGTTGACTCTTCTCCCAAGATTAAGTCCCAAGGATTTTAAAAATTCTATATTATATCTTGTCAATGGTTTGTTAGATCTTCTTCTTCCTCGTTCAAGTGCTGATGTAGGACTAACTGTAAATTCTCTTTGTATCTTTTTTTTATTATAAATAATCATAATTATAATTCTTCTGGCTTGAAGTGTAGTCTTACGGTAATCTTTTCCCCTCGAAAATTTATAAGGTCGCCGTCTTGATTTAAGATTCTAATCGTTATGTTGTTTACTTGTTGACAGTTGACAGGTAAATAAATGACATTTTGAGGTTTCTCTTTAATTTTATATCCGGGTGGAACATCTAGAGGAAATTCGTGAATAGTGTGAACCAAAGTGCTATTAATATATGATCCATCTGTCAAGTTGCTTTCGATACGTATTGTATTTACATTTGTAATATTCAAAGGTAAGTCAGATTGAAAATATCTAGTTGTACCTGACTGATCTATATTTATATATTTTGTTTTTTCTATATCTTGTAATGGCTCTATAGTAACCACATTGATAAATTCCTCGTACGGTAGCTCATTTTCTATCAATTTTCTTTTACTGAATCCCAACAATTGTCCTACACTGTTTGGTTTTGAAAAATCTATGTCTTCGGAGGAAGTAATTTCAGTTTTTAGGGTGTTATTGTTTCGCTCAATTTTTAAGTAAATTGAATCATCAATGGATTTTATACTTGACTCTAAGAAAGAAGCAATGTCTTTCAGTTCATATGAACCAACTGGAATTGTAATAGTATGTGGTCCGATATGGAATAAATTATTGTAATCATGTACATTTGGTATAGAATTAATAGATACAAAGTCTATAAGTCCACAAACATATCTTGTAGGTAATTCAACCGGAGGAAAATATTTTGCAACAAGAGTTGAAGTGGTTCCGCTTAAAGAGATTGTTATTGACATTATGCGTATTCGTTTTAAACTGATAGTCTATACCTATAGAGTAGCCTATATACCTATATATATAAAGGGTGCCCCCCTATACCTATGGCATTGGCTAAGGTTAGGTTGATTCTGAAGTATTATTTGTATAGGATCGCGCTATTTGCTATCTCCCTTTCTCTCTCTTACTATCAAATTCTCTCTCTCCCTTTCTCTCTCACACCATTCGCTTCGGCATACAATGACATAAGTCAGCTTCTAAAATGATCTCGAAGTTTCTGCATCTCGAAGCTTCTAGAAACTTCTTGACTCTTCTTGGTTGCGGTGTATTTCGTTTACTTAAAATAAAATACAGCGGCGGAGAAGTTGCTGGGTGTAAGTGACTTGGCCGGTGGTTATTACGCGGGGGCTTGTTACCCCGATGTCCCCCAGCTGACGAATGGATATTTATATACGCCTATGTTTCAAATGGTTGTCATCCAATTCTTAAACTACTTATACAAATCTAATACTCGCACCTAATACTTAGCACCATTATGATAAATTTATAAACAATTCTTTAACCCTTCAACCTTCGCCGTACCTAAATTGCTTCAATCCATATTAATATATATATTTTCATATAGCAAGTCATATCATTTCAGCTAAGCTCGTCACTCAGGATTTGAGTCATTGCTATTAGGTATTCGAGGGTTAAGAAAAACAAAACATGCAAACACTGATAAGAACTCGCTTGACTACCACTACCGATAATGTAGTGTATGAAATTATGACTAACGCTTAAAAGCAAAGACATACACCATAATAGCTTTTAGCAAAGACATACACCATAATAGCTTTTAGCAAAGACATACACCAAACTTGCCAATTTTTAAAAGCTTACAGCAAAGACATACACCAAACTTGCCTACTTTTAATACATTTTAGCAAAGACATACACCATAATAGCTTTTAGCAAAGACATACACCATAATAGCTTTTAGCAAAGACATACACCTTTGCACATTTGAGCAAAAAGCCCCCACTAGATGGCGCTGTACCGGAGTGACGTCATTGGCTTGCTCCACCGCTCCACCTGCGCCAGAACCCCCATATTGTATCTACTGGGGAGCGGTTATGTGCCTTAATCCTTAATGGGGAAGGTTAACGTTTTCCACTTTTTAAAATGTAACATTTAAAACGGCTGAATTTACGAACGTTATCAACGTTTTTATCAGTTGATAGAATATTCACGCCCAATTTTGTATACAACTTAGCTTCGGTACCACATACACATATACCCCACATTTAATTTTTGTAGCTTAAGTACAACGCATTGTAGAGAATTTTTATGCAACAGTGAGTGTGGGTTGATTCTAAAAATATTTAATAATGCACATCTTTTTGTCAACACTTATATTCGCTCAAAATTTCGATTAATGAGGAATTTTTACCCTATTAAAGGTGTAGAGTTTAAAAACGTTGTAACAAAAAAGCACAATATCGCACTTAGAGCTTTTGATACCATAAACTACAACAAGTTCTACGCAGTACAACGAAGTTTATTTGTATTGATCTTTCATTCTTCGGAGGAATAGTTAATACAACTTTACAAAACATTTTCTTAAATTGCTGAAATACTTCTTTTCCAACGCATTCAAAAAACAAGCAATAAATTTTTTTTATTTTTTTGTTCTTTTATATAAGAATATACATGCCTTTAGCATGTCACCATACCATCACCATACCATCACCATACCATCACCATACCATCACCATACCATCTTGAATTTTAAAATTCTGACATCAGATTCGGAATCAGCGACCCCCTATAATACTGTTAAATGATGTTTAAAAGTCTTAAAAATATATTTTTTTTTAAGTGGCCACACTATTTTTATAAAAATTACCCTATTTTGAAATTCTGACAATGGATTCGATTTCAGCCACCCATTTTTACCTAGTGCTTGCCTAGCACAGAATTCGGAAAAATTAAAAAAATCGAGGCGGCAACTCTATCAGCCATCTCTTATTTTAAAATTCTAACATCAGATTCGGAATCAGCGACCCCCTAACACTGTTAGATGATGTTTAAAACTCTTAAAAATACATATTATTAGGTGGCCACCTTAAAGTAAAACTTAAGGTGGCAACCATTTCCGCCATCGTGAATTTTTAAACTGTGATATTAGATTCGAAATCAAATCAAATAAAGAAACCGAAATCAAAAAAACAGAATTTACATGCCTACCTTAAAATGTAGGCATTTATTAAAACTTTATTTTGTCTGCGATTGGTTGTGTTTGCTGCTTGTGTGTTGTATCGCGATAATCTGTGGAAATAAAATGTTTGCAAAAATTAAAAGAATGCTTATGCATAGTAAAATTGCAGATATTGATAAAATACAAAACAAATCTAAATCTTAAGCCGCCATTTTGAATTTGGAATTCTTTACTTCGCATTCGTGATCAGCGACCCCAAAAACCTATATATCTACATCTTTATGCAGATTCGATAGATCCTTGAGGTTTTAGCCGTCTTTTTTAGGTTTGGAACCATTGTGCGTCGTGGGCTTATATAGCATAGAGCAAAAACATAGAGAAGCAAGACTTCCCAAATATAAAAATTATAGCTTTTCGTGAGAGAAGATGACGAGCCAGCGAGGAGTAAAACCCACATGTTCCGCGGTCAGCGAGAAGTGAAGCAAGATTCGTTCCTCAGCACAACTGACCGGAGCTGCTGTAAAGAACGCAAGTGAATTGTGGGACTATGTTATTTGTTTTTGTTTTGGATTATTTTTAGATTTTAATAGTATTTGTTTTTGTGGTTGGCATTGTTTTTGCACGGAAGTTGGCAACAGCGCAGGCGAGCTTGGGATCGCAATTTTTTGCAAAAATTCTAATTTTTCTAAATGTTCGCAACCTGTACGAGCCGATCGCGTTGTCGTGGGTTCGAATCCCACGGCTGACATAAATTTTTTTATATTCTTTTTTATTTTTTAGAAATAAATATATTTTTTATGAACCAAAATTTCTTCCAAAAAAAAAAGTGTGTTTCATTCAGTTCTGGAAACATAATTTTTTTATTAAACTTTTAAATCCTTACACTCAAATTAACGAATATAACAGTTTAACATTTAAGTAAGGTTTAAAAAAAGAAAAATTGTGCCTCACCTCCAAACGTATATCGGTGATTCCATGTCAAACCGGACACTTTTCGATAGTAATTAAAAACAAATAAAAATATTTGGATGTAGTATCTTTTTGTAATTTTTTTCAAAAATCAAAATTTGCTATTCGGACACGTAGTAAAACAACTATATCTTCAAGACTGTTAGTCCTACAAAAAAATGTTGAGAATATATTTCGGAATCCTTAAATTGATCTTCTTTGTGGTCTACAGTTTAAGCAACATTTTTATAAAAAATGTCATAATTTTTGGCTACTAAAAATTTCATTCACATTTATCAAGGTCAGCACCGCTATTGTTTTGGCGATTCTACGTGCAAAATTTGGAGGAAATCTTAACCGTCAAAATTGGTTTTTGGACGAATGCGTCCGATTTGACATGGAATCACCGATATATTTGCGTAAATACTTACATGGAAAGAAATAACATCTTTTTTTTAATTTCTAGAAAAAAAATGTCGCATAAACTAAAACTGAAAGTAATAAAAACAAAAGTTTATTCATTACTTATTTCACATTTTATTTAAATTATAAAAGTTATACTTAAAAATAGGTAATTATGGGTATCTTTATAAAAAAAAAAACAAACATCAAACAACAAATATTATCAAAACAAAAGATGCTGATGAGCTGCAAGTAAAATATGAGGCTCTGGAGGAGTTATTGTATGGATCTAGAATTAATGTAAATTTTAATTGATGTAATTTTACTAAGTTTTTCAAAAATATGATTTAATACTTTTTTAAAAAACGCGCTTTTTAACCTTTTAATTTCAATAATTTGTTTTGCTTTTTCTTTTCTTGTAATGATTTAGAATTTTCATTTTTATATAAAAACCATTTTGAATTTTTGAAAAGTAGAACTTTAATTAAAAAGTCTAAAATCGTTTCATTATGCTCCGAACAAGGATTACTCTTATGAAACCAATGCCCATATAGCGGATGCTCAGCAGTGTCATTTTTAATTGTGTTCATAATAATTTTTTTAATATTTCGTTTGTAACAGTCTTTCTGAAATACCCTCTTATATATTTCAAAGTGATAACAAAAGACATCGAAATAGGAATCGGCTAGATTTTTTAGGTGCAGGTGGCAAAGTGGATTGGTGAAATTTTTGGACTGCATTAGAAGTTCCGAGCAAGAATTCATATAAGAGTCTAGCTTTACAGCATACTTTCGACCAGACTCACAGTTTATTTTTTTAAAAATGATTTTTTTAATACCATACCCGGAAAAATATCGTTGAACAGCAAATTCTGAACACACCTGCAAAACTTCGTCGGAGCAAAAATCCTCCTCAAGCGAATTTGGCTGTGTATTTGCTGGAACTTCCAATATTTCCTCAAAAATAATTTCATCCACATCTCGAATGCCTTGATCATGGGCCGTTTTCCACTCAAGCATCAATTCTTCATCAGTACGACAATTGATTTCACTATAATTTGTAAATTTATTTTGCAGTACTTTCAAAGACATAAGTCTGGCAAAAGTAAATTGCAGTTCATGTGCCGATGGGTGAGAATTGAGGATTGACATGGATCTTATTTTAAAAAACAAATTTTCAAGAGAATCTTGATTCCACTTTCCGAACATAATGAATTTTATTTCATTGAATTCATTAAACAAGTCTCTTGCGAGCCCCAAAAATGCATTTAGTGTCAAAATGAACCCATTGAAGCAGCGAGCTCTTTTCGTTGGTAAAACAACATTCTTGAAAAACTCAATGTAGTCTTCCAATCGCTTAAACTTTTGAATGGAATTCCTGTATAATGGGCGCTTTAAAGGATTTGGATCTTTCGTACTTTTGCAGTTGAGATCATCAAATAGGTTATTCATTTTTTCTATGAAAATTTCTGTAGCAACTGAAACATCATTGGATTTTGAATCCTTAAAAGCGCCCATTTCTCGAATTGTTCGAATAGCTGCAGCAACCGAGTGGCTGAAAACTTGTGCAGCTCTTCGAACGTTCATTTTTTGAAGATTTGTTGGAAAAACATGCTCGTGTTTTAGCTTGGGACATAGCTTGAAGTTGATGTTTTTCCTATCAATGTCATAAATTTTCTTTACTACCATTGCTGATGCAGTACCTTCTGGTATTGAAATGTCAGTATTAAGGAAATTGTTTCGGACTGATTTCAGCAAGTGGCAGTAGTCGTATGAGGCATAAATTTTAGTTTCACGGAATATGAAAAATGGGGCATCACTTGTTACTCCCATTGCGCTAAATAAACTCAAATTGCTACTACCTTGGTCACAAATTATTAATTTTGGTTCAAGTCCTAACTCCGTCACAGCAGTTAAATTTTCCTCCAAAATGTTCTTCAAGTTCACTAAATTAGTAGATGATTAATTGGAATAAAAGTAAATAATAAATGTGAAAAAGAAAAAAAAAAGTAAAGAAGAAAAGAAAAAATAAATAGCCAAAAATTAAAAGTAACAAATTTAAATCTTTAAAACGTTCTTACGATATGTTGAAATAGTTTTAAATGCGTTTAATTAAATTTACCTGAAGGTCCATCGCGATGCACATAGTAAGAAATGACATACTTCCAATTGGAAGCAAGACCTTTTGCCATTAGGACTAGACATTTATTTCCGATGCCTTTTCTCCTGCCAGTTGAGCCAAGATCAATATAACCATTGAATTGGTTAGTTGCTGCGTCATACTCCAAGTCGCTTCTGATGGAAAAATCATCAAACACAATTCCACAAACTTTTTCTATTTTATTAAATCCATTAACAATGTGTTTTAGGTTCACCATGTTGTTTTGATCAATGCCCGGCATTAATCTCTTCAACAGCCTCCATCTGTATATGCTTGACTTGGATGGGAGATTGAGCCCCAAGGAAGAACGCATGAAGTTGTATGAGGAGCTAGAGACGTGGTGTAGATATTGAGCAATTTCCTTTTGCTCTTCGGAATATGAACTTTTAGAGCTCAATATCATTTCCGCAAACGCTTTGCAGTGCGTTCCAGCAGTTTGATCAAGTTTGATTGATTCACAAGGCTCAGGTGGCTTTGAATACAACTCTTCCTTTAAGCATTTTATTTCAGCTTTTGCAGAAGCTAACTCCTTCATCAAGCCACTGATCTTATTTTGGTAATACTTTTCCTTGGTGGCTTGAAGATGAGTCATTTCTGGCTCCGTATCCGCTTTGCAACCTTCGTGTGGAAGAATTTCACATCGTTTTCGCTGTTCTTCAAGTATCGAAAACTGCTCAAACTCTTCGACTGTGAGGTCTTCATCTTCGTGCTCAGTATTAAAAGGAACACGACTACTTTCTGTTTCAAATTAAGTGGGAATGGCGTCAGGAGTTAGTCGCTTTCCAATAATGTATTTCAGCTCAAAATGATGCTCGCAAACAAAAGCTGATTTTGGGTTTTTTATATTTGTTAATGCTTGCCATGTTAAACTTCGTTCTGTATCTTTTGCAAAAGAAAAAAGTGTGCAATTTTTTGATGAGTTCAAACAATTTGGAACAAAACAATTGTTTCTTTTATTTTTTTCCCCAGTTTACAAGCGTGTTTTGGTGTCGAGCCTTTAACAAGATTAGACATTTATTTAAAATAGATCCGACCCATTTTCTTTATTGAATTTCATTAACAAATCGAATTTTCAGGAAATATACTTTGATATATCTTTATATATGAAATAATATACATATAATCCCAGAAGGAAAGTGAGCGATTAGGTAAGTGAAGTGGTAATCTATAGCTTGCATGGCTATGCATTACCTGCATCGATGAATTTTAACACGCGGATGTCATAGGAAATGCAATATATCCCTTACTGCATAACTGAGTTATTGAAATAGGTCAAACACATTTAATACACAGTTTAACACATTGAGTGTTAAGTCATATCGAGCAAACTTAATATCAGATAAAATGGACAACAGACCTGCAATCAAGAATTTTTCTAAATAACTATTTTTAAGGAAGAATATTTCATGAGATAAAAATTGAATTTTTATGATTTTTATGATTTCTTAGCTTTACGAAATAGTATTTGACCTGAAAAATTCAATGGAAATTAACGCATCGATGTATGCCCTGCGATGTATCGAAAAATTTCAATGTACATTTCAATACATCGAAATCGAAGCAATCGAATTGAATATTACAAGAATCCTCAATTCAACAGGATAGTAACGCAAGAAGAGCAGAAGAGTGACGCACACATTATCTCTTCACGTACCTGAGTATGAAGGATTTCTTTTATATTTTTTTCAATAAAGAATTCTACAAAGAAAAATAAGATGCATTCCTCATTTTCCTTCTGGGATATAATCAAAACATTAACTAAAAAAAATGTTCACCATGTCGTATTAGTAATAATAATCTATCTTCTATCTATATCAGTGATGCACGCGGGAGCCTTACGAAGCCACTTGGCTTCCACATACAAGTCGTGTGTGAGTGTAGCTCTTATTGGTAGCTCTGCCAACGCTGTGCATTACTGTCCTAAGCAAGTTACTCTGCTCTTTTCAAATTCTTTTTTGTCTGAAACGTCAATTAAAGTACTTTATTAAAATAATAATGGCAGTTTGTTAAGCATTTATATATTATGCAAATCTTTGTGTCCAAACGTTCTTTTAACTATTTTTTGATTTGAATAAGTTTTGATCTATTCTTAAGAAATATTTGTAATGTTTGGGTTCATTTCTTTTAATGAATTAAGAATTAATAAGTCTTAAAAACAACACACAAGCAACAACAGCAAAAAAAAATAAATAATAAATTTTTTGCGATCAATTGTTTGCAATAAATGGAATGATGTATGCAAAGCTTGCTTTCGTTTTTATTCTTATTTTTTTCACACCCGTATGAAACAGGTGGTGGCGGGATGGTTGAAAGTTGGGCTTGTAGCTGATAGTCCTCGGTTCGATGCACTGCCAGGAAGTCGACCAATTTTCTGAAAAAGTTTTTTATGTTTGTTTTTCCTTTTTTGAAGAAGCATTTAAGTATACTTTGATGCTTTTTTTAGTATTTGAAAATGAAAAATAAAAACATCAAAATATAAATAAAATAAATAAATAAATAAATAAATAAATAAATAAATAAATAAATAAATAAATAAATAAATAAATAAATAAATATATAATATAAATATATATAATAAATAAGAATATACATGCCTTTAGCATGTCACCATACCATCACCATACCATCACCATACCATCACCATACCATCACCATACCATCTTGAATTTTAAAATTCTGACATCAGATTCGGAATCAGCGACCCCCTATAATACTGTTAAATGATGTTTAAAAGTCTTAAAAATATATTTTTTTTTAAGTGGCCACACTATTTTTATAAAAATTACCCTATTTTGAAATTCTGACAATGGATTCGATTTCAGCCACCCATTTTTACCTAGTGCTTGCCTAGCACAGAATTCGGAAAAATTAAAAAAATCGAGGCGGCAACTCTATCAGCCATCTCTTATTTTAAAATTCTAACATCAGATTCGGAATCAGCGACCCCCTAACACTGTTAGATGATGTTTAAAACTCTTAAAAATACATATTATTAGGTGGCCACCTTAAAGTAAAACTTAAGGTGGCAACCATTTCCGCCATCGTGAATTTTTAAACTGTGATATTAGATTCGAAATCAAATCAAATAAAGAAACCGAAATCAAAAAAACAGAATTTACATGCCTACCTTAAAATGTAGGCATTTATTAAAACTTTATTTTGTCTGCGATTGGTTGTGTTTGCTGCTTGTGTGTTGTATCGCGATAATCTGTGTAAATAAAATGTTTGCAAAAATTAAAAGAATGCTTATGCATAGTAAAATTGCAGATATTGATAAAATACAAAACAAATCTAAATCTTAAGCCGCCATTTTGAATTTGGAATTCTTTACTTCGCATTCGTGATCAGCGACCCCAAAAACCTATATATCTACATCTTTATGCAGATTCGATAGATCCTTGAGGTTTTAGCCGTCTTTTTTAGGTTTGGAACCATTGTGCGTCGTGGGCTTATATAGCATAGAGCAAAAACATAGAGAAGCAAGACTTCCCAAATATAAAAATTATAGCTTTTCGTGAGAGAAGATGACGAGCCAGCGAGGAGTAAAACCCACATGTTCCGCGGTCAGCGAGAAGTGAAGCAAGATTCGTTCCTCAGCACAACTGACCGGAGCTGCTGTAAAGAACGCAAGTGAATTGTGGGACTATGTTATTTGTTTTTGTTTTGGATTATTTTTAGATTTTAATAGTATTTGTTTTTGTGGTTGGCATTGTTTTTGCACGGAAGTTGGCAACAGCGCAGGCGAGCTTGGGATCGCAATTTTTTGCAAAAATTCTAATTTTTCTAAATGTTCGCAACCTGTACGAGCCGATCGCGTTGTCGTGGGTTCGAATCCCACGGCTGACATAAATTTTTTTATATTCTTTTTTATTTTTTAGAAATAAATATATTTTTTATGAACCAAAATTTCTTCCAAAAAAAAAAGTGTGTTTCATTCAGTTCTGGAAACATAATTTTTTTATTAAACTTTTAAATCCTTACACTCAAATTAACGAATATAACAGTTTAACATTTAAGTAAGGTTTAAAAAAAGAAAAATTGTGCCTCACCTCCAAACGTATATCGGTGATTCCATGTCAAACCGGACACTTTTCGATAGTAATTAAAAACAAATAAAAATATTTGGATGTAGTATCTTTTTGTAATTTTTTTCAAAAATCAAAATTTGCTATTCGGACACGTAGTAAAACAACTATATCTTCAAGACTGTTAGTCCTACAAAAAAATGTTGAGAATATATTTCGGAATCCTTAAATTGATCTTCTTTGTGGTCTACAGTTTAAGCAACATTTTTATAAAAAATGTCATAATTTTTGGCTACTAAAAATTTCATTCACATTTATCAAGGTCAGCACCGCTATTGTTTTGGCGATTCTACGTGCAAAATTTGGAGGAAATCTTAACCGTCAAAATTAGTTTTTGGACGAATGCGTCCGATTTGACATGGAATCACCGATATATTTGCGTAAATACTTACATGGAAAGAAATAACATCTTTTTTTTAATTTCTAGAAAAAAAATGTCGCATAAACTAAAACTGAAAGTAATAAAAACAAAAGTTTATTCATTACTTATTTCACATTTTATTTAAATTATAAAAGTTATACTTAAAAATAGGTAATTATGGGTATCTTTATAAAAAAAAAACAAACATCAAACAACAAATATTATCAAAACAAAAGATGCTGATGAGCTGCAAGTAAAATATGAGGCTCTGGAGGAGTTATTGTATGGATCTAGAATTAATGTAAATTTTAATTGATGTAATTTTACTAAGTTTTTCAAAAATATGATTTAATACTTTTTTAAAAAACGCGCTTTTTAACCTTTTAATTTCAATAATTTGTTTTGCTTTTTCTTTTCTTGTAATGATTTAGAATTTTCATTTTTATATAAAAACCATTTTGAATTTTTGAAAAGTAGAACTTTAATTAAAAAGTCTAAAATCGTTTCATTATGCTCCGAACAAGGATTACTCTTATGAAACCAATGCCCATATAGCGGATGCTCAGCAGTGTCATTTTTAATTGTGTTCATAATAATTTTTTTAATATTTCGTTTGTAACAGTCTTTCTGAAATACCCTCTTATATATTTCAAAGTGATAACAAAAGACATCGAAATAGGAATCGGCTAGATTTTTTAGGTGCAGGTGGCAAAGTGGATTGGTGAAATTTTTGGACTGCATTAGAAGTTCCGAGCAAGAATTCATATAAGAGTCTAGCTTTACAGCATACTTTCGACCAGACTCACAGTTTATTTTTTTAAAAATGATTTTTTTAATACCATACCCGGAAAAATATCGTTGAACAGCAAATTCTGAACACACCTGCAAAACTTCGTCGGAGCAAAAATCCTCCTCAAGCGAATTTGGCTGTGTATTTGCTGGAACTTCCAATATTTCCTCAAAAATAATTTCATCCACATCTCGAATGCCTTGATCATGGGCCGTTTTCCACTCAAGCATCAATTCTTCATCAGTACGACAATTGATTTCACTATAATTTGTAAATTTATTTTGCAGTACTTTCAAAGACATAAGTCTGGCAAAAGTAAATTGCAGTTCATGTGCCGATGGGTGAGAATTGAGGATTGACATGGATCTTATTTTAAAAAACAAATTTTCAAGAGAATCTTGATTCCACTTTCCGAACATAATGAATTTTATTTCATTGAATTCATTAAACAAGTCTCTTGCGAGCCCCAAAAATGCATTTAGTGTCAAAATGAACCCATTGAAGCAGCGAGCTCTTTTCGTTGGTAAAACAACATTCTTGAAAAACTCAATGTAGTCTTCCAATCGCTTAAACTTTTGAATGGAATTCCTGTATAATGGGCGCTTTAAAGGATTTGGATCTTTCGTACTTTTGCAGTTGAGATCATCAAATAGGTTATTCATTTTTTCTATGAAAATTTCTGTAGCAACTGAAACATCATTGGATTTTGAATCCTTAAAAGCGCCCATTTCTCGAATTGTTCGAATAGCTGCAGCAACCGAGTGGCTGAAAACTTGTGCAGCTCTTCGAACGTTCATTTTTTGAAGATTTGTTGGAAAAACATGCTCGTGTTTTAGCTTGGGACATAGCTTGAAGTTGATGTTTTTCCTATCAATGTCATAAATTTTCTTTACTACCATTGCTGATGCAGTACCTTCTGGTATTGAAATGTCAGTATTAAGGAAATTGTTTCGGACTGATTTCAGCAAGTGGCAGTAGTCGTATGAGGCATAAATTTTAGTTTCACGGAATATGAAAAATGGGGCATCACTTGTTACTCCCATTGCGCTAAATAAACTCAAATTGCTACTACCTTGGTCACAAATTATTAATTTTGGTTCAAGTCCTAACTCCGTCACAGCAGTTAAATTTTCCTCCAAAATGTTCTTCAAGTTCACTAAATTAGTAGATGATTAATTGGAATAAAAGTAAATAATAAATGTGAAAAAGAAAAAAAAAAGTAAAGAAGAAAAGAAAAAATAAATAGCCAAAAATTAAAAGTAACAAATTTAAATCTTTAAAACGTTCTTACGATATGTTGAAATAGTTTTAAATGCGTTTAATTAAATTTACCTGAAGGTCCATCGCGATGCACATAGTAAGAAATGACATACTTCCAATTGGAAGCAAGACCTTTTGCCATTAGGACTAGACATTTATTTCCGATGCCTTTTCTCCTGCCAGTTGAGCCAAGATCAATATAACCATTGAATTGGTTAGTTGCTGCGTCATACTCCAAGTCGCTTCTGATGGAAAAATCATCAAACACAATTCCACAAACTTTTTCTATTTTATTAAATCCATTAACAATGTGTTTTAGGTTCACCATGTTGTTTTGATCAATGCCCGGCATTAATCTCTTCAACAGCCTCCATCTGTATATGCTTGACTTGGATGGGAGATTGAGCCCCAAGGAAGAACGCATGAAGTTGTATGAGGAGCTAGAGACGTGGTGTAGATATTGAGCAATTTCCTTTTGCTCTTCGGAATATGAACTTTTAGAGCTCAATATCATTTCCGCAAACGCTTTGCAGTGCGTTCCAGCAGTTTGATCAAGTTTGATTGATTCACAAGGCTCAGGTGGCTTTGAATACAACTCTTCCTTTAAGCATTTTATTTCAGCTTTTGCAGAAGCTAACTCCTTCATCAAGCCACTGATCTTATTTTGGTAATACTTTTCCTTGGTGGCTTGAAGATGAGTCATTTCTGGCTCCGTATCCGCTTTGCAACCTTCGTGTGGAAGAATTTCACATCGTTTTCGCTGTTCTTCAAGTATCGAAAACTGCTCAAACTCTTCGACTGTGAGGTCTTCATCTTCGTGCTCAGTATTAAAAGGAACACGACTACTTTCTGTTTCAAATTAAGTGGGAATGGCGTCAGGAGTTAGTCGCTTTCCAATAATGTATTTCAGCTCAAAATGATGCTCGCAAACAAAAGCTGATTTTGGGTTTTTTATATTTGTTAATGCTTGCCATGTTAAACTTCGTTCTGTATCTTTTGCAAAAGAAAAAAGTGTGCAATTTTTTGATGAGTTCAAACAATTTGGAACAAAACATTTTCTTTTATTTTTTTCCCCAGTTTACAAGCGTGTTTTGGTGTCGAGCCTTTAACAAGATTAGACATTTATTTAAAATAGATCCGACCCATTTTCTTTATTGAATTTCATTAACAAATCGAATTTTCAGGAAATATACTTTGATATATCTTTATATATGAAATAATATACATATAATCCCAGAAGGAAAGTGAGCGATTAGGTAAGTGAAGTGGTAATCTATAGCTTGCATGGCTATGCATTACCTGCATCGATGAATTTTAACACGCGGATGTCATAGGAAATGCAATATATCCCTTACTGCATAACTGAGTTATTGAAATAGGTCAAACACATTTAATACACAGTTTAACACATTGAGTGTTAAGTCATATCGAGCAAACTTAATATCAGATAAAATGGACAACAGACCTGCAATCAAGAATTTTTCTAAATAACTATTTTTAAGGAAGAATATTTCATGAGATAAAAATTGAATTTTTATGATTTTTATGATTTCTTAGCTTTACGAAATAGTATTTGACCTGAAAAATTCAATGGAAATTAACGCATCGATGTATGCCCTGCGATGTATCGAAAAATTTCAATGTACATTTCAATACATCGAAATCGAAGCAATCGAATTGAATATTACAAGAATCCTCAATTCAACAGGATAGTAACGCAAGAAGAGCAGAAGAGTGACGCACACATTATCTCTTCACGTACCTGAGTATGAAGGATTTCTTTTATATTTTTTTCAATAAAGAATTCTACAAAGAAAAATAAGATGCATTCCTCATTTTCCTTCTGGGATATAATCAAAACATTAACTAAAAAAAATGTTCACCATGTCGTATTAGTAATAATAATCTATCTTCTATCTATATCAGTGATGCACGCGGGAGCCTTACGAAGCCACTTGGCTTCCACATACAAGTCGTGTGTGAGTGTAGCTCTTATTGGTAGCTCTGCCAACGCTGTGCATTACTGTCCTAAGCAAGTTACTCTGCTCTTTTCAAATTCTTTTTTGTCTGAAACGTCAATTAAAGTACTTTATTAAAATAATAATGGCAGTTTGTTAAGCATTTATATATTATGCAAATCTTTGTGTCCAAACGTTCTTTTAACTATTTTTTGATTTGAATAAGTTTTGATCTATTCTTAAGAAATATTTGTAATGTTTGGGTTCATTTCTTTTAATGAATTAAGAATTAATAAGTCTTAAAAACAACACACAAGCAACAACAGCAAAAAAAAATAAATAATAAATTTTTTGCGATCAATTGTTTGCAATAAATGGAATGATGTATGCAAAGCTTGCTTTCGTTTTTATTCTTATTTTTTTCACACCCGTATGAAACAGGTGGTGGCGGGATGGTTGAAAGTTGGGCTTGTAGCTGATAGTCCTCGGTTCGATGCACTGCCAGGAAGTCGACCAATTTTCTGAAAAAGTTTTTTATGTTTGTTTTTCCTTTTTTGAAGAAGCATTTAAGTATACTTTGATGCTTTTTTTAGTATTTGAAAATGAAAAATAAAAACATCAAAATATAAATAAAATAAATAAATAAATAAATAAATAAATAAATAAATAAATAAATAAATAAATAAATAAATAAATAAATAAATAAATAAATAAATAAATAAATAAATAAATAAATAAATAAATAAATAAATAAATAAATAAATAAATAAATAAATAAATAAATAAATAAATAAATAAATAAATAAATAAATAAATAAATAAATAAATAAATAAATAAATAAATAAATAAATAAATAAATAAATAAATAAATAAATAAATAAATAAATAAATAAATAAATAAATAAATAAATAAATAAATAAATAAATAAATAAATAAATAAATAAATAAATAAATAAATAAATAAATAAATAAATAAATAAATAAATAAATAAATAAATAAATATATAAATAAATAAATAAATAAATAAATAAATAAATAAATAAATAAATAAATAAATAAATAAATAAATAAATAAATAAATAAATAAATAAATAAATAAATAAATAAATAAATAAATAAATAAATAAATAAATAAATAAATAAATAAATAAATAAATAAATAAATAAATAAATAAATAAATAAATAAATAAATAAATAAATAAATAAATAAATAAATAAATAAATAAATAAATAAATAAATAAATAAATAAATAAATAAATAAATAAATAAATAAATAAATAAATAAATAAATAAATAAATATTCAAATCATGAAAGAAATAGAAATACATATGTATAAGCATTATAGTAAAAAATATACTTATCTAAGCACATTGTTGGCACTGCCCCTACCTTTAGGCGCAATGTACCGCTAACCTCAGCAGAGAAATGTTTGCCACAAACAAAATGAGTTGATTTTACTTTAAAGTCTTTATCGAGTTTTAAATTTTCTCGCCATTTCAAACACAGTTCTTCATTTTTTGGAAAAGTGAAATATTTTTCATTAAATCGTTCGCGCACACATGACTTGACAATACATTTCTTGTAGCTTGCCATTTTGAAATGATTTGGAACACAAAGATCTATTGCTTGTTTGTTACAAATAACGGTAACATCAAGTATTGATATACATACCCACGACCACGCGATCGGCTCGTACAGGTTGCGAACATTTAGAAAAATTAGAATTTTTGCAAAAAATTGCGATCCCAAGCTCGCCTGCGCTGTTGCCAACTTCCGTGCAAAAACAATACCAACCACAAAAACAAATACTATTAAAATCTAAAAATAATCCAAAACAAAAACAAATAACATAGTCCCACAATTCACTTGCGTTCTTTACAGCAGCTCCGGTCAGTTGTGCTGAGGAACGAATCTTGCTTCACTTCTCGCTGACCGCGGAACATGTGGGTTTCACTCCTCGCTGGCTCGTCACCTTCTCTCACGAAAAGCTATAATTTTTATATTTGGGAAGTCTTGGTTCTCTATGTTTTTGGTTAACACATGCCAGAGATTTAGCAGAGTCGATGCAATCTCTACAT
The DNA here is from genome assembly GCA_914767935.1 of Coremacera marginata. Taxonomy (NCBI): domain Eukaryota; kingdom Metazoa; phylum Arthropoda; class Insecta; order Diptera; family Sciomyzidae; genus Coremacera; species Coremacera marginata. The sequence continues at coordinate 89,708,804 of OU612047.1, read as the reverse complement.
AATAATTTATAGTCTATGCCAACAACACCACAAACGCATTCACAATACCTTGTCCAATCACCTTGTGGCAAATAAAAGCAAATTTTTGTAGCATAGCAAATACACAATCCTCTATCTATTGATAGATGGGGACGATCTACTGCAGCTTCTGTTATAACTAAGATTAAATTAACAACAATTTTCCAGAGGTCTTTGTGGCCTAGTGGGTAGTGTGCTGGGTTATCATTAAGAAGGGCACGGGTTCGATCCCCACGGGAACCTAAAGGTATTTTTAGTATTTATTATTAAAGTATTAAATTCTCTTGTTGTAATAAGCGCTAGCAACAAAGAAACCATCAAAATTCCAAGAAAAAATCTGTCGAAAATTTTTCAGATTTCACTCTAAGCAAATCACAGAACGAGGAGTAAAAAGCTTCGCTTCAAAAAATTAAATCAAAAAGCATTCAAATTTACATGCCTACCTCAAACTGAGTTTGATTTTTTTAAACTTTATTTTGTCTGCAATTGATTGTATTTTATGCTTATGTGTTGTATCGCGATAATAAACTATCTGTGTAAGTTAATGGTTTATAAAAATTAAAAGAATGCGTATGCATAGTAGGATTGCAGGCATTGATAAATTACAAAACAAATCTATAAAACAGAAAATCTTTAATTTTGTGGCAGAAAAATTTGAATGTGAAAATAACTGTGACATGAAAAAAAGATTCTTATTGATTTAAATAAAATTTTTTTTAATAAATATTTTGAAAGGTGGAACAAACATTCGTTTTGTGGAACAGAGTAAAGAATGACTGAATTCATATATAGAGTTCCATTATGAAGAAGATTCACCTTTTACTACGTCTTTTATTTACGAAATAAATAAAACAAATTCAGAATTTTTAGGGGAGAGTAGGGAAAAGTGGAACTGCGCATCCCATAAATTTGCCAAAAAATTTAGAAACAATGATGCCAGGAGGATGTCACGGCTTGCTGCAAATGAGGATGTTTTTAATATGTGCCTCTTGTATTCAGACCCGAAAATCTCTATGTTGCGAAACACAAAAAAAAAACTTAAACATTTACCTCCAGATGTTTTATTTCTATTAGAAGAATAGTTGTTTAATATAAATATTAAAAATAAACAAAAAAAAAAAACTACTGCTTCCATAATTTTGTTATTGTATGTCCATACAAAATTCATTCTAAAATACATTAAAACAATTTGTAAAAACTAAATTTTTAGAAAAGTTAGATAAAAGTAAGTTCATGGCCGCCAATTTGAATTTCGAAGTTAATATGCTAGCAAGAATTATTAATACAGGTTAAGTCACTTGAGGGAAGCTCGGTCGAACTGTCAGAATGGATAAAAGGAAATCAAGAAAAAAAAAAACCTGAATCTGTACAATTTTTAGCTAACAGCTACTTTGACAGTTCGAGCAAAGGCAGAAAAAGAGTGCTTTTCTCTCAAGTAACTTAACCTATATTAATGAACATTGTATGTTAGCATGTTAATGGCCGCCATTTTAAACCGCCATTTTGAATTTCAAATTTTTCACTTCAGTTTTGTGATCAGCGAACTCGAAAACTTTCGAGGCACCAAACTTGAAATGCAAAATATAGTTATTATAAAAGTTAGCATGTTCATGGCCGCCATTTTTAATTTCGAATTTTTGACTTCGCATTCGTGGTCAGCGACCCCAAAAACCTATATATCTACCTTTTTATGCAGATTAGTCAGCTCCTTGGTATGCTCAAGCAAGCTTGACCTAATATTTTAAGCAAGTACTTGAAAAGGATTTTAAGTAGGCTTGTGCCGTTCTCTGGTGTATAAGTTTTAATACTTGCAAAGATACCATATCAATTTTTTTTATTTTATTTAGCTATAAAAAATATATGCACAACTGTTGTAAATTATTGTGATATCACGACAATAATTTGTTTTTGTTAAATTGAATTCTTTCAAAAAATTTACATAAGCTTTAATGACAGTCTTTAACTCTCACTTTGGCACTAATCAAAAAGTTATAGCTATTTACATATAAAAATATTTACGTATGTATATAGTAGGCATTAAGATCGTTAAATTTACGCGCGTGGTCTTTTACTTTGAAAAGCTCCTAGGCTTATCGCGGACAAAACCCGATTTATCGAACTAGCTTCAAAAGTTGAAAGCTCTTCTAAAATCTGCCGATAACAGTCCGGCTAGATATGTTACATCATATTCGCCAGCAGCTTTTCGCCGGCAGCTAATTTCACACCGGTGGAAAAAGTATCTTTTTGAAAAACACAATCAGAACAGCGTTGCCGTTTTGGTCTAATCGGACCAAATTTGGTACAGGGTGGTTAAATTTTAAGGGCCGATGTTTATTTTGAATAAAACACAAATTATTTACGAATCATTGTCATTTCTTTTTTTTATGATAATACTGGTATGACTCAATTATGTATGGAGCAAAATATCTGCCAAATGGCCGCTGCGACCTCGGCGGCACACATCCATCCAATGGTCCAAATTTTCGATGACGCTGAGGCATAAGTGAGGTTCTATGCCGTTAATGTGCCGAATTATCTCATCCTTTAGCTCTTGAATTGTTGCTGGCTTATCGACGTACACCTTTTCTTTCAAATAACTTCAAAGAAAGAAGTCCAACGGTGTCAAATCACATGATCTTGGCGGCCATTTGACATCGCCACCACGTGAGATAACACGGCCATTGAATTTGTCGCGCAAAAGAGCCATTGTTTCGTTAGCTGTGTGGTAAGTGGCACCGACCTGTTGAAACCACATATCGTCCACATCCATATCTTCCAATTCGGACCATAAGAAGTTCGTTATCATCTCACGACAGCGAACACCAGTAACAGTAACTGCCTGACCGGCCTCATTTTGGAAAAAATACGGCCCGATGATGCCGCCAGCCCATAAACCGCACCAAACAGTCACTCTTTGGGGGTGCATTGGTTTTTCGACAACCACTCTTGGATTATCATTCGCCCAAATGCGGCAATTCTCGGCAATCTCGACGAATCCACTTAAGTGGAAATGTGCCTCATCACTGAAGATGGTTTTCTTCGAAAATTGATCATCTCCTGTTGCCATTTTTTGCCACCATTCTGACCATTGACGACGCTTGAAATGTTCAAGAGGCTTTATTTCTTGAGTCACTTGCACCTTGTAAGCGTATAAATGCAAGTTTTTATGCATAATGTTCATCAACGACGAGTGTGAGAGATGCAATTGTTGGGAACAACGACGAGTTGAGGTGGACGGTTCTTCAGCCACACTATCGCGAACAGCAGCAATATTTTCTGCACTACGAGCTGTATGAGCATGCACTGGTGCTTTCACATCTACTACAGACCCGGTTTGCTCAAATTTTTGCACGATTTTCCGACTGTACGCATATTTGGATGATTAAATTGACCGAAAAAAATCACGAAGTGCACGATATGCATTTTGATTTGAACGCAAATTTTCATAATAAGCCTGAATAACTTTAACGCATTGCTCGATTGTGTATCTTGTAATGGTTCAAATTGAGTTACTCTTAAATTGAGAAATGTCAAATGAAATGCAAAAAAAAACTTGACGTTTAGGTGTGGTTTACATTCAACATCGGCCGTTAAAATTTAACCACCCTTTAGTTTAATTTTTGTAAAATAGGTTTTGGTGGTTGGGTTGGTTTTCTTCCATTTTTCTGAATTTTTTGGTAGGAAAACGTTATGAAACAAATCTCTAAGTTTTTGAATAAAATTTATTAACATGATCTTGAAAATATGATTAAAACAACCATGTGATATCTTCATAGTTTTTTTAAGAATACCGTTCAGTTAAAATGTTGGAAGGTTTAATTTTTCTTTGGTTTTTGGAGATATGGGAAAAGGAAAATAATTATTTTTAGGCGGTTTATTTAACACACGTTGAAGTATGGGCAAATATTTTTATTACGATTTTTATGCAAAATGGCGGCGACAGAGCCAAACGGGAGAACGGATTTTTTGTAGAGTATAAGATCTGAAACAAAAAACAAAGCAATTTAAAATCTATATCTATTGCCTATGGGTCTACGCATGGCCCTTCTTTTTTAATCAAATTCTGTAGAATGGTACATTTTTGAATAAATGAATCAATTTTTGACAAAAAAATAAGAAGTTAATTGTTCTAAAAAGTTTACATTATAAAAAAAAATACGTACTCTGGCTGACAATGTTATTGTTATGTGCTATCAAAACTTAAAATAATATCAATTTCAATTGGAAAATATTCTCTCCTGCCAGTTTGAAAAGAGTGGTTTCGAGAAAAACGCGTTTGAAGTTTCACTAGCACTTAAGCCTTTGACATTTTTTATTTTGCCTCTACTCTGTGAATCCTGCACCATACATTTGGCCATCCATATTGATGCTCTCCTCCTCTTCTTCGTTCAAGAACGATGATTTCAAGAATAATCAAGTCTTTCAAGACCATAGTGTGGTTTTACACCTTAATGGCCAATGTTCATGGATTCAATTTGTTTGTTTAACTTTAATAAAAATTTAATACGATTTAAGAAAGTTATCAATCCTTTTTGAATTCTTAATACGTTGAGATTAAGTTTGGTACGTTTTTGGAAAAATTTTGGTAGAATGAAATTTTCCTATGTGACAACACTGAATCAGAATCGCAGTCTGACTGAATGCTGACGCAGCGGTTGGTATCATAGAGAAGATGAGTGTAAAGTAAAAAATGTTTCCTGTTATATTTGTTCAAAAAAAGGTCATATTACAGCGATGTGTAGCAGTCGCAAGCAGTATAAAGTTCCGTGCAATATTAATAGTATTAAATCTACTGGTACTTTTAATAATCCATGTTTTCTAAATTTGTTAGTCGAAAATGTATCACTAAAGTTTGAGGTTGCCACCTCACACTACGGTGCTGCAGTGACAGCAAATAAATAAATTGTTTTTTTTTTCTAATTTTATGCAACAACAATAGAGTTAAGCTACTACAGCTTTTTCGCACTTAATCAGCATTAAACCATTTAAAGCCATGGCCCAGAAATCATTGAAAAATATCAATGTTATGGATACTAGTGACCCCAAACAAGTTAATGTGGGAACAATTTACCCACCAATGAATGGGTTGGGCTCAGGGACAACACAATACATAACAACTAACCATGCATATATAAATTAAAAAACACAATTGTTTTTAATCTACTTTTGAGTTGACGTTTTGACAAGTTAACATCAAAAACGCTACAATTCTTAACAAAGGTACTCATGCGGTTTAAAGGAGCAGCAGCCATATATTTTCTTTTACTAAATGGTAAATAAATTAAGTTGTTGGAGTTTCTACTCCTTCTACGGTTAGTGTAGTCCGCTAGGCATATTTTGCTGATGAGCTGATGCATGCGCCTTATCACTTCATCGCCGCCGGTCTTAAACAATTCAGCTGACAGTATGTGAGTAGATACAATATGGGGGTTCTGGGTCAGGAGGCTCAGAGGCTCAAGCAGATGACGTCACTCCGGTCCAACGCCACCAAGTGGGGGCTTTTTTATCTTATCTGCAAGTTTGGTGTATGTCTTTGCTTTAAGCTTTTAAAATTGGCAGGTTTGGTGTATGTCTTTGCTTTAAACTTTTAAAATTGTCAAGTTTGGGGTATGTCTTTGCTTTAAACTTCCAAAATTGGCAAGTTTGATGTATGTCTTTGCTTTTAAGCGTTGATCATACTTTTATTTACTTCATTATCGGTAGTGGTAGTCAAGCGAGTTCTTATCAGTGTTTGTATGTTTTGTTTTTTTCTTAACCTTCGAATACCTAATAGCAATGACTCAAATTCTGCTGGTTGACTTTAGCTGAAATGATATGACTTGCTATCTCCCGGTCAAGTCGTCCAGCAAAATCTCCGCCTCTGGCTTATATTTTATGTAAATTCAAGAGTCTGTAAAGCTACGAGATGCAGAAACTTCGAGAACATTTTAGAAGCCGACTTATGTCATTGTATGCCGAAGCGAATGGCGTGAGAGAGAAAGGGAGAGAGAAAGGCAGATAGCAAATAGCGCGATCCTATACAAATAATACTTCAGAATCAACCTAACCTTAACCAATGCCATAGGTATAGGGGGGGCACTCTTTATCTATATAGGTATATAGGCTACTCTATAGGTATAGACTTAAAAATTTATTTAAATTTTTCTTTATTACTATTTTTATTATTATTTATATATATATATATATATATATATATATATATAAATTTTATAATTTTATTAATCGAAAAAAACGATCTTATATATAATTAATTTTTTTTTTTTATTTCATTTGTTAGAGGTGAATATTTGCTTCGGTTTCAAATTCAATTCGTACATCAATAGGTCCAACTTTAACTGCTTCATTTTGGTGTGTTACATAAACAACAATAAATGCCTTAAATCCAACGACATCTAGCAATGGTTTAGGTTCCCGCATAAATAACTTTGTTGAAATTTTGCATACATATCATATAGTACAGCATACTGTCCCATTTCAAAGCGACTATTTAAATCATCATAGGGATATGATTCAGAGTTTATATATACTTTTAAATTAGATATATTACAATGATCAAATATATTTCCTTTTTGTTTACTTTTTTCTCTTTGTAAACCTACATATTATAAGAAATCGTGGTCTTTCATTTTGCGGTGAAAGCTTTACATTCCATAAAACTTTTGTTTCCTTTGGTAGTATAGGATTTATATGAGAGTCCCAACTTCTAAACGCCATTGGTATTAGCAATTTTTCGTTTTTAATTATATTGTACATTTCCAATTTTGCAAAGTCTGATAAATGTTTATGAGTCATTTTCCAAACTATGTCCAGTATTGTTAGCTTTAACTGATCAGTTCCATTTGTAGAATGATATGATCTATCATTATATGAAGAACGTTGAAGGATAAGTTCATGCTTCGAATTTAATATTATTTTATTATAATCTTCAGCAAAACCCAGGAACATTTTCAACGGCACACAACAACTAAAATGAGATTTTTCCAATGTGAAATTTTTATCTGGAACCCAACCCGCTTTTCTTAATGCGCCACTTTCAGCTTTATTCAATGATACGAAATTTTTCATGGTATATGAAATTCCAAGATTACGTGTACGATCAACTTCAAATCCATTAATTTCATATCGAATTTCATCGAACAGATATGAAACGAAGTTGGTTTTAAATTTCACACCTGTTGTTACTACATCATTTCCTCCTTCCTGTTTTGCCATGAATGTAAATTATACTCTCACTTGGTAAGACAAAGAGATCCTGATTTTGAATGGGTATACGAATCTCATCGTTATTGTTAAACGATTTTTGGTATGGATAGTAACTATGATAGTCTCTTTTTATAATATTCTCATCGTACATAGGTTGTTGAAGTACATTGAGTATTTCATTCATATTGAATTATTGGTTGATTGATTATCGATATTGTGATTGATTGATTAATTATCGATCAGTTTTAGCAGCTAGCTGTTTAACAGTACAGATCAGTTTTAGCAGTTAGCTGTTGAGTGGTACAGACCAGTTTAGCAGTTACCTGTTGAACAGCACAGATCAGTTTTAGCAGTTAGCTGTTGAATAGTACAGACCAGTTTAGCAGTTTAGTTATAGTTGTTGTTGACTCTTCTCCCAAGATTAAGTCCGAATGATTTTAAAAATTCTATATTATATCTTGTCAATGGTTGTTTAGCTCTTCTTCTTCCTTCCAGTGTTGATGTAGGACTAACTGTACATCCTCTTTGTATCTGATTTTTATTATAAATAATCGTAATTTTAATTGTTTTGGCTTGAAGTGTAGTCTTACAGTAATCTTTTCCCCTCGAAAATTTATAAGGTCACCGTCTTGATTCAAGATTCTAATCGTTATGTTGCTTACTTGTTGACAGTTGACAGGTAAATAAATAACATTTTGAGATTTCTCTTTAATTTTATATCCGGGTGGAACATCTAGAGGAAATTCGTGAATAGTGTGAACCAAAGTGCTTTTAATATATGATCCATCTGTCAAGTTGCTTTCGATACATATTGTATTTACACTTGTAATATTCAAAGGTAAGTCAGATTGAAAATTTCTAGTTGTATCTGACTGATCTATATTTATATATTTTGTTTTTTCTATATCTTGTAATGGCTCTATAGTAACCACTTTGATAAATTCCTCGTACGGTAGCTCATTTTCTATCAACTTTCTTTTACTGAATCCCAACAAATGTCATACACTGTTTGGTTTTGAAAAATCTATGTCTTTGGAGGAAGTAATTTCAGTTATTAGGGTGTTATTGTTTCTCTCAACTTTTAAGTAAATTGAAACATCAATGGATTTTTTACTTGCCTCTAAGAAAGAAGCAATGTCTTTCAGTTCATATGAACCAACTGGAATTGTAATAGTATGTAGTCCGATATGGAATAAATTATTGTGATCATGTACATTTGGTATAGAATTAATTGATACAAAGTCTACAAGTCCACAAACATATCTTGTAGGTAATTCATCCGGAGGAAAATATTTTGCAACAAGAGTTGAAGTGGTTCCGCTTAAAGAGGTTGTTATTGACACTATGCGTATTCGTTATAAACTGATAGTCTATACCTATAGAGTAGCCTATATACCTATATAGGTAAAGAGTGCCCCCCTATACCTACGGCATTAGCTTAGGTTAGGTTGATTCTGAAGTATTATTTGTATAGGATAGCGCTATTTGCTATCTCCCTTTCTCTCTCACGCAATTCGCTTCGGCTTACAATGACATAAGTCGGCTTCTAAAATGTTCTCGAAGTTTCTGCATCTCGAAGTTTTACAGACTCTTGAATTTACATAAAATATAAGCCAGAGGCGGAGATTTTGCTGGACGACTTGACCGGGGGATTGAGACTTGTACCTCAGATGTATCCCACTAATATACGCCTATGTTTCAAATGGTTGTCATCCAATTCTTAAACTACTTATGCAAATCTAATACACGCATCTAATACTTAGCACCATTATGATAAATTTATAAAAATTTATTTAACCCTTCAACCTTCGCCGTACCTAAATTGCTTCAACCCATATTAATGCATATATTTTCATAAAGCAAGTCATATCATTTCAGCTAAAGTCAACCAGCAGAATTTGAGTCATTGCTTTAACGAATTCAAGGGTTAAGAAAAAGCAAAACATACAAACACTGATAAGAACCACTACCGATAATATAGTGCATAAAATTATGATCAAATCTTAAAAGTAGAGACATACATCAAACTTGCCAATTTAAAAGTTTAAAGCAAAGACATACCCCAAACTTGCTAATTTAAAAGTTTAAAGTAAAGACATACCCCAAACTTGCCAATTCAAAAATTTGAAGCAAAGACATACACCAAATTTGCCAATTTTAAAAGCTTAAAGCAAAGACACACACCAAACTTGCCAATTTTAAAAGCTTAAAGCAAAGACATACATCAAACTTGCCAATTTAAAAGTTTAAAGCAAAGACATACACCAAACTTACCAATTTTAAAAGCTTAAAGCAAAGACATACACCAAACTTGCAGATTAGATAAAAAGCCCCCACTTGGTGGCGTTGGACCGGAGTGACGTCATCGGCTTGAGCCTCTTAGCCTCCTGATCCAGAACCCCCATATTGTATCTACTTATGTGAGAAAGATGTTCTGGAGAATCGAGTACACCTGTTATAAGTTGGTGTAAATATACCATATCCTTTTTTATAAATAGGACTTATAAATGATTTTTTCCAAAAAAGTGGAAAATACTTTTCGTTAATTAATTTATTGAAAAATACAGAAAGTGGTTGACTCAGGATAGGACCGCATTTTGTTGACACTGCGGCAGGAATTCCGTCGGGTCCAGCGCTTATGTCCTCCTCGATCGATCCAATATACTTTAAAATATCCTCCGAAGTGAAGGATATATATTCCAAAGAAACTCTTGGTACGAAATTCATATAATCACTCTCCATCAAGATTAAAAGAATCTGAACAGAATGATTCTTTAAAAAGGTTGGCAAATAGGTCACAAATTACGACGGGATCATCAGTAAATCCATTAAGAGTTCTGAACGAAGAAGGAAATCCATCGGATTTTTTCTTTGCGTTTATGAATCCCCAAAATTTTCTTGGATCAGACAATATTCTTAGCTTAACATTATTTCAATTTTCGTGATATAATATAGCTGAGAGATTTTCAAATTCCAGAAACAAATACTTATAAGTCTCTAGGTCATTTGAGTCTAGGCTATTGACGTATTCCTTCCATGACCTATTCCTGTTGTTTCGAAGAGATTTTAAATCCTTTGTATACCAGGGGTACGCAGAATTTTTGAAGAGAAGGTTTTTACTCCTCGTTCTGTGATTTGCTTAGAGTGAAATCTGAAAAATTTTCTACAGATTTTTTCTTGGAATTTTGATGGTTTCTTTGTTGCTAGCGCTTATTACAACAAGAAAATTGAATACTTTAATATTAAATACTAAAAACATCTTTTGGTTCCCGTGGGGATCGAACCCGTGCCCTTCTTAACGATAACCCAGCACACTACCCACTAGGCCACAAAGACCTCTGAGAAAATGTTGTTAATTTAATCTTAGTTATAACAGAAGCTATGCTGCAGTAGATCGTCACCATCTATCAATAGATAGAGGATTGTGTATTTGCTATGCTACAAAAATTTGCTTTTATTTGCCACAAGGTGTCTTCAGCATCGGTGTGTTTGTATTGTGAATGCGTTTGTGGTGTTGTTGGCATAGACTATGAATTATTATGTAAAGATTGCATCAACTCTGCTAAATCTCTGGCATGTGTTAACAGAGGTTAACAGAGTTTTTTTTCTTCATGTTTTTAAGTGAAATAACTCTGTTAACACTGTTAGCAGAGTTGATGCAATCTCTAGATAATAAATTACACTCCATGTTTTAAGCGTCAAAAAAATAGATGATATCAATAAATATGGAATTAACAAACGCACGCATGACATCGGCAATGTATCTAAAATGCTTGTTAAATTTTGTTTCGTGTGAGGTTTTTATTATATATTTTTGAAAGGAAGCTTTTTAATCCTCGTTCTGTGATTTGCTTGGAGTGAAATCTGAAAAATTGTCGACAGATTTTTTGCTAAGCTGTTGAAGCGGTAAGCTGTTGAAGGAAAAAATTTGTTCAGTGCAGCCAAGTTCACAACCATGTGTGGAGAGTTGGAATGGAGAGTCGCTGGCATTATATGCCCGTTTATGTAATTGGCGTGGAAATTTGACATTCAACAATAAAAAATAAGCAGTAAATATGTTTTCTGTATATATGTAATAAATTTTATGTTATTTAAAATTTTTGAATTTAAAAGTTAGTTTATTAAAAAGAAAAAAATTATTAAGCTATCAAACCTATGTAATTGCGAAAAAGCTTCGCTTCTCTTGTGTGTCCAACGACGCACCTGTGTTTTTTTTTTTGCAAATTTGAGGCTATATGGTACAGATTGAGAAAACATAGCAAAAAGTTCCATGTAAAAAAAACTTATGGACTTATCAAGACTATTTTCATTTAAGTATTCTAAAATTACATTAAGCTTACTATGAATTAAATGCTGCAATTGAATTCATAAAGCTTATCAACTGAATTTGAATTTACTTTATTTTCTCTGTCGGATTTATACCAAATACTCAATGGTGTATGGAATTCATCAACAGTAGTTAGAGCATGGAAGGCCCTCTTAACAACAACATTGTTACTGCCTGTAGTTAAAACCAGGTCACGAAGTCTCTCAAGACTATTATAAATACAACTCACTTGTTGTAAGTCAGAACATATATTGTCAACAAATGTTGTCAAAAAATATATGTTCTTGGCGTGTCTTCGAATTAGATGCACAAAAATTCTTTATTGTCTGAAGAATGCCATTTTAAGTCAGGCAGATTGAAATCGCCCAACAATTAAATGCCGTCATTTACGTCAAGTATATTTATAATATATTCTATGCAATCAGCAAGGTTTGCATAGACTGCACTACTTTTTGACGGAATATATGCATCAATAACATATACATTAGAACTACAATATATAACTTTAACGCATATGAGTTCGATTTTAGCAGAGCAGGGAATATCAATAAAAGAACTTACAAAAGAGTTCCTTATAGCTAATAGAACTCCACCGCTGACAGCAGAAGTATTGTCAGCGTGCCTGTCCTTTCTAGTCAAAAATGTACAGAAAAACTTTCAGATGAAACTATTAACAGATCAATGTTGAATGAAATAAGATGACAAAGACAACATTTTTATTTTACTTCATTCAACTATATAAAGGAAAATTTTCATATAAATGATTACTTAAGAAGCTTGATTACCTAAATCCTCATATAGTGCATCAAATCGTTCTACTTACTTACTTACTTAGGTGGTCGTAACAATCCGTGTCCGGGTTTCAACCGACCTCATCAGCTCTCGCCAGGCGCCTCTGCTTTGCGCGCGCCTTCTCCAACCGGATACACCAAGTGCGGTTAGGACTTCCTCAGCCTGGTCCATCCATCGGAGGCATGGTCTCCCTCGTCGTCGTTGACCAGCGACCCTCGCCTCGACCACCTTTTTCGCTGGAGCTTCGTTGTTCATACGATGGACATGACCCAGCCAGCGTAGTCGCTGCACAGTTATACGCCGAACAACGTCAATGTCTTCGTAGAGCTCATACAGCTCGTGGTTCATTCGGATGCGATAGTCATCGCCGAACCGAACAGGACCGAAGATTTTGCGAAGAACTTTTCTCTCGAACACCCCCAGAGCGGCTGCGTCAGTTTGCGAAACTACCCATGCCTCAGCCGCATAAAGCAGCACAGGTAGAACGAACGTCTTGTAGAGTGTTAGTTTTGTCGATCGAGAGAGGGCTCTGGAACTTAGTTGCTTACTGAGCCCGTAGTAGCACCTATTAGCAATTATTGTTCTTCGCTTTATCTCCAGGCTGATTTCGTTTTTGGTATTTATGGCGGTGCCAAGGTAAACGAACTCCTTGACTACTTCAAAGTTATAGCTGCCGGATGAAACGTGGGAGTCTAAACGCCGAGCTCCCTTGTTTGTAGACAGCATATATTTTGTTTTGCCCTCATTTATCGTCAAACCCACTTTGTCTGATTCCTTTTCGATAGCAGCGAAAGCAGCGGTAACATCTCTCTTGGTTCTGCCGACAATATCAATATCATCAGCGTACGCAATGAGCTGGACGCCTTTGTAGAAAATGGTGCCATTACGATGCACACCGGCCTTTCGTACGATCCCCTCCATGATGATGTTAAAGAGATCGCAAGACAGTGGATCGCCTTGCCTAAAACCTCTTTCGGTATTGAAGGTTTCGGAGAGGGCATTTCCTACCTTGACGGAGCTGCGTGTGTTGCTCAACGTCATTCTGCAAAGTCTAATCAACTTTCCAGGTATACCGAACTCAGACATTGTTGCGTATAGGCAATCCCTTCTCGGGCTATCGAACGCAGCTTTAAAATCGACAAAGAGATGGTGTGTGTCAATTTGATTTTCATGGGTTTTCTCCAGGACTTGTCGTAGCGTGGAAATCTGGTCTATGGTGGATTTTCCAGGGCGAAAGCCACACTGATAAGGTCCAATCAGTGTTTTTGTAATCGGCTTTAATCTTTCACACAGTACGCTTGAGAGAACCTTATATGCGATGGAAATAAGACTGATACCTCTATAGCTAGCGCAGGTTGTAGGGTATCCTTTCTTAAGTATAGGGCACAGTACACTGAGGTTCCAATCGTCGGGCATGCTTTCTGCTAGCCATATTTTGCTGATGAGCTGATGCATGCGCCTTATCAATTCATCGCCGCCGGTTTTAAACAATTCAGCTGACAGGCCGTCAGCACCCGCTGCTTTGTTGTTTTTGAGTCGTTGGATAGCAACTCGAACCTCTTCATGGCTAGGTGGTGGTACTTCCACTCCGTCATTGTTGATTGGTAGCTCTGAACTGCGCTCTTCATGGGCGGAATTGGTGGAATCGTCGCCAGTAAGTAAATTGGAGAAGTGCCGTCTCCACAATCTCAGCACACACTGCGTATCCGTATTCAGATCTCCATTTTCGTCTCTACAAGGGGATGCTCCGGGCTTGAAACCTTGGGTTAGACGCTTAACCTGTTGATAGAATTTTCGTGCATCCTTCTTGCCCTGGTATACCTCTAGTTCCTCACGCTCACGCTGTTCCTGCTCTCTTTTCTTGCGTCTGAAAAGGCGCCTCTCTTCCTTCCTCTTTTCGCGGTAGTTTTCTCGCACGGCTCGCGTTGCAGCTGACTGCAGCGTTTTTCTATATGCGGCGTTTTTTACTGCAGTCGCAATGCGACACTCCTGATCATACCATTGGTTCCGAGGTTGCGGGCGCCGGAAACCAATGACTTCTTCAGCGGCAGCGCGCATGGAGTGGGATATATGCGCCCAAAGTCCGCCGGCGTCGTCGGGTCCAGAGGTTGGTTGGTTGAGCTTAACCGAGAGTTGAGCGGAGTTGGCTTCGGCAGTCCGCTGTAATTGCAGCTTAGCGACATCTATCTTTCGTTGCATTCCTGTGCGTATGTTCTTCGCATTGCATAATCGCATGCGGATCTTGGCTGCAACAACATAATGGTCGGAGTCAATGTTGACCCCCCGAAATGTACGCACATCTAGAACACTAGAGGCATGCCTTCCGTCGATTACAACATGATCAATTTGGTTTCGCGTTTTTTGATCCGGGGAAAGCCAAGTGGCCTTGTGGATGTCGAGGTGCTTAAATCTGGTGCTACTAACTACCATGTTTCGCGCCGCGGCGAAGTCGATCAGTCTTAGACCGTTGTTCGTGGAGGTCTCATGAAGACTGAACTGACCGACAGTGGGGCCAAAGATGCCTTCTCTTCCGACTTTCGCATTAAAATCGCCGAGGACTATTTTCACGTCATGGACCGGAAGGTGGTCGTACGGCTTCGTCCTTTTCTTCCGTCGGGGCGTGCGCGCAAATAAGGCTGATGGAGAAAAATTTTGCCTTGATGCGGATCGTGGCTAATCTTTCGTTGACAGGTGTGAACCGGGAAACAAGGTGGCGTAGTTTCCGGCTAACAACGAATCCACATCCAAATTCGCGCCTCTCCGCATGGCAGCTGTAGTGTGCTTGTTTAGAGCAGCCTTGCCCTTTCCATCGCATTTCCTGGATGGCGGTGATGTCAGCCTTTATTGTTTTGAGGGTTTCCGCCAGTTGGATAATGGCACCTTCCCTATAAAAGGTTCGGACATTCCAGGTGCATATCCGTAAATCATTGTCCATTTTTCGTTTGCGGTGGTCGTCAACGTAATTGGGGTTCTTATCCGAGGCTGGTTTAGTTTTCATTGGGCAGTAGTAATGTGGCGGGACCCAAACCCTGCGCACATTCCATGTTTAAGGTCTACGGAGTGACCCGCCGCTCAAATTAGCCGTCAAACTGACGGATGCCAGTTTGCCGTTGCCCAGGGAACACCACGTGGAGGTTTGAGTCGACTTGAGACGATTTCGAAATGGATCAAATCGTTCATTTGGCAAAAAATTTGAAAAATTTGTACAAGTTATCACGGCTTAACAGCAGAGAAATTTTTTAATGTATAGCAACATTTTCGAATTTATTTTGTAACTGTTAAAAAGGCTTTTAAATTTAAGTTTAAAAATCTTTGAAGTAATGAATATTTTTGTCCAAATTTGGTTCAGTTTGCATAATCAACTCACACTCAAATGCAGAAGTTGAATGAATTTTTAGAATTATAACAGATGTAAAAACCCAAAAAACGAAATTGTATAAGCAATGACAATTTAAATGGAATATGTGTTTTTCGTTCAGTATTTGTTAATAAAAACAAAACATGTTTAGATCACAATAGTTAAGATCGACACTACAATCTTTTTACAAATGAGATCTCTAAAGCTCAAAATTAATAATTCATATATAATCTATCATAGCTTGAAATATTTATTAAAATTGATTATTTTTAAGAACATATAACTATTTAAAATAGTGCTTTTATTATATTAGTTTATATAAAAATAATTTCAGCGCAAGGCTTACCACGAGATCTTTTTTTTTTTAAATATGTACAGTTGAAAAGTTATAAATATATGTTAATTTTTTGTTATGTTCTTATTATGTTATATAGCAAACTGGTAAAAAAAGAAACTCGCTTCTTTCACAATATGTTGTGTGGGAGAAACTGAGGGAAATCTGGTTTGGAAAAGGGGAAAACATGGCAAGTTTTAGCATGATTTATGGGATTTAAAAAAAAATATGCCCCCAGCACTGTGTGTTGTAGAATTATTGAGCAGACGATTGGGACCAAGCCGACAAAAAACATTTGATTGTTTGAAAATATTTTTTAATTGGAGTTACAAAATTTAAAGGTAAGATGATATAAAAACGAATTAACTATTTTAATATATAAAATATTTCAAGACGCAATAAAACAAACTTCATCGAATGGACCTTACATTTAGTATTCGAGGGGTCCCAGGGGTCACTGATCACGAATCTGACGTCAAAAACGCGAAAAAACTAAAAAACTGGCATCGAAAAAATGGTAAATTTTCAATATAAAAATTTTTGTTTTAAATTTTATTTATAAAAATGTTTTTAAACTGGAAATGCTTACTGTAAAAGTATATTTAAAAACATTGTTTTGAAAACAAACTCTTTTGTTTTAATTTTACGTTACAAACATTTGTGTTTAACTTAAATGAAATTGTTTAAAGCTCTATTTCAAAAACATTTTTGTTTAATACCCTGTAGGAAAATCAACTAATTTAAAAGTAGTTGATAAAGTAGTTTTTTGTCAACCACAACTAGTTGAAATTCTGACTTTTTTCCATAGAACGAACTAACTTATTTTGTATGGTGATGTCCGCTAAATAAGTCAATCACTTGTTAAATTAGTTACATTTAAATTATTTTTTTAATTGCTTTTAAATAACCAATTGAAAACTATTACTGATGGCCTAAAGTTAATAATATTTGATGAAATAACATGGTTAAATATATATAAACTTGTAATCTAATAAAAATTTGCAATTAAAACATGTCAACATCAGAGTAGTTGCCGCCTTAATATAATTAAAAGTAGTTCATATACTGGTTTATTTTAAATTAGTTTTTTAATTAGTTGTTTTTAAAAACATATTGTTCCTATAGGGTATGAAAACAATTTTATTTAATTTTAACACATATTTCCCTCGGTATATGTATGTATATATATCTACCTACGAAGGTAGATATTATATTTTCATCATAAGTTTGTATGATAAGTTCAAGTATCATAAGTTTGTGAAAAACACTTATAATTGAAGTTTGGAAATACGCTAACTTGAGTTATAACTAAGATTTTCTGTTCATGGGAATATGTGTTCCTGTGGTATTTTGGCTTATATGGAGCCGAGACACTATGCGTCCTCAGTATCTCTGGTGGCGAAATCTGAAAATCTGGCTTTGTAATAATTTGTACCTTTTCCTAGTCTTTAAGGTTCACCTAGTGCCAATATTGTATATCCTGCCATTTTTTTCGGTTCGAAAGGGTTTAGGCAGATTTTTTGTTTGTTGTTATTAGACTTTAGGACCGCGTGTGTAGTGGGATACGTGAAATGAATTGCATAGCGTTAAATGAAGCGTTCTCAGCGGTGGTGTGGAGTTGTTTTCATTGTGGTGGTGCGCACAGTGGAGTTTTTTAAGCGTTAAAAGCGGTACAAAAAAGTTTTTAATAAATCACTTACTTTAAAGCCAATTAAGCTATCAATGAAATTATGAGTTAAGTTGTAGATCTTATAAAGAAATATTGATGGAGCTTATATTTAAATTTATTACTTTCTACAAGTGGTGGCCGTGGCGCAGTGGGTAGATTGTGTGGCCCATACGCCAGAGAACCCTGGTTCGAATCCAACTTGTCACAGAAAGTTTTTTCAATTGAATCAATTTTTCTGTTCGTCACCTCTCTACACACAATGGCAAACCACAGAGAGTAAAAACTGCCATGAAAAGCTTCTTGAGAACATAAACCTTTCGGAGTCGGCATAAAACTTGTAGGTCCATTTCTCAATCATGTGTGTTCAAACAGTTCACAGCACACACAACACAGTTGAAGGTCACAACACAATACATAAGAAGGTCGGTCAAAGTCCTTTCAAGGGCTGAAATAGCCATGTCGTTATTTTTTTTTTTTACTTTCCACAAGGCACAATAAATTTATTAAAAATATTATTCTAAATTTTAAGCTGGTCCTAAATAAAGAGCAGAATTTTTAATTTTAAAAGATGAAATTTATTTTAAACTTCTTATTTATTTCATGTAAAGGGTGGTTAAATTTTAAGGGCCGATGTTGAATATGAATCACACCTAAACGTCAAGCTTTTTTCTGCAGTTTATTTGACATTTCTCAATTTCAAACTAACTCAATTTGAACCATGGAAAGATAAACAATCGAGCAACGCGTTTAAGTTATTCAGGCTAACTATGAAAATGGGCGTTCAAATCAAAATGCATATCGTGCACTTTGTGATTTTTTCGGTCAATTTAATTGTCCAAATGTGCGTACAATCGGAAAATAGTGCAAAAATTTGAGCAAACCGGGTCTGTAGGAGAGTGACCCACAAAGAGTGACTGTTTGGTGCGGTTTATGGACTGGCGGCATCATCGGGCCGTATTTTTTCCAAAGTGAGGCGGGTCAGGCAATTACTGTGAATAGTGTTCGCTATCGTGAGATGATAACGTCCCCCCTCTGCGTTTTCTATCGCATTATCCCTGCATAATTATTTACTTAGATATAGCGTTTCATTAAATTTGAAATACCCTATCTTCTCCACTGTGCATTGTCCTATCACAACCTTTATTTCATTACTTCAGCATTAATTCTAATAAATTTTCACGATCAAACCGATACGAACCAAAGCACAACGCATCTACATATGTACATAAAACAGCAAATTCAATTAAAGCAAAAAAAGAACAAGCATCCACTACGCAATAACTCTTCCAACAGGAAAAAAAGCCACATAAACTCCGCATTATATATTAAATGAACAAATAAACAAACGCTCTTTAGCCGCTTTCGACGGTAGCGCAGTCGCATAGACTTGAAAACAGACTTAAAAAGTAGAAAACTTGAATTTTTCTACCAACTCATGCAGGGAAGAAACAAAATAGAATCAATTCAGACTTATGATTCGTTTTTCAGAAGCAAACCGTGACTTGTAGGGTAGACACAAATCAAGTTTCTACAAGTCAAGTCGAAACTGTTTTCAAGTAACTTGATTTTCAAGTTACTTGTAGATTTCTGCTGTATACTAGTGTAGTTTTTACCAGTATTAAACTACCCCTACCCATGGTGTAAGAAAACCAGGTGGAAGCGAATTTTTCACCACACTTGAAATTGCCCCGGGTCTGTCAAAAAATTCTGATAGGGAGAGAGCAACTGTTGATTAGTGCCAAATTTTATTGGCTGCGTTCAGCAGGTACAATTTTTGTGCAACCGGTTAGTGTGTGTCTGCTGAACGAAAAAATATCAGTATCTAATTACAACATGTGAAAATGTCTGTCTTTCGCCGCACTTTATATTTTTGATACATTTGCTCAACGTTTTAAGTATTTCCAGTAAAAAATTTGGCTTTTTTAGAATAAGTGTGCTTTATAACAAATGAAATAAATAACGCAAAATATAACGAGAAAACACAATTTTTCCCCTATTTTATCACTTTTAAAACAATTGTGTTCACAGAAATTAAAAAGGAACGTAAACTGATACCTGATCAGAGACACAACATGTTGTACCCATTATTCAATTATTATTAGTTTGTTCAGATATTTGACGTCAACTCACAAGAATAATAGCTTAAACACATTAACGACGATAACAACATTGCCGCATGATTCAATTATTATAAGGATGTCCAGATATTTGACGTCTACTCACAAGAATGTATACTCTTATTTGAAGAGGAGAGCAAAAGAGCAATTTTGTAAGGACATAAAAATCACACAGTTGCCGGAATATCATACTTTTTCATAGTACAAACCAATAAAGAACCAATATATTATGAGCTTTAAAAATGTTATGGTCACATTTTAGACGTAAAATAATATTGGAAAAATAAAACTTCTAGTGATACTAGTGTAGTTTTTACCAGTATTAAACTACCCCTACCCATGGTGTAAGAAAACCAGGTGGAAGCGAATTTTTCACCACACTTGAAATTGCCCCGGGTCTGTCAAAAAATTCTGATAGGGAGAGAGCAACTGTTGATTAGTGCCAAATTTTATTGGCTGCGTTCAGCAGGTACAATTTTTGTGCAACCGGTTAGTGTGTGTCTGCTGAACGAAAAAATATCAGTATCTAATTACAACATGTGAAAATGTCTGTCTTTCGCCGCACTTTATATTTTTGATACATTTGCTCAACGTTTTAAGTATTTCCAGTAAAAAATTTGGCTTTTTTAGAATAAGTGTGCTTTATAACAAATGAAATAAATAACGCAAAATATAACGAGAAAACACAATTTTTCCCCTATTTTATCACTTTTAAAACAATTGTGTTCACAGAAATTAAAAAGGAACGTAAACTGATACCTGATCAGAGACACAACATGTTGTACCCATTATTCAATTATTATTAGTTTGTTCAGATATTTGACGTCAACTCACAAGAATAATAGCTTAAACACATTAACGACGATAACAACATTGCCGCATGATTCAATTATTATAAGGATGTCCAGATATTTGACGTCTACTCACAAGAATGTATACTCTTATTTGAAGAGGAGAGCAAAAGAGCAATTTTGTAAGGACATAAAAATCACACAGTTGCCGGAATATCATACTTTTTCATAGTACAAACCAATAAAGAACCAATATATTATGAGCTTTAAAAATGTTATGGTCACATTTTAGACGTAAAATAATATTGGAAAAATAAAACTTCTAGTGATACTAGTGTAGTTTTTACCAGTATTAAACTACCCCTACCCATGGTGTAAGAAAACCAGGTGGAAGCGAATTTTTCACCACACTTGAAATTGCCCCGGGTCTGTCAAAAAATTCTGATAGGGAGAGAGCAACTGTTGATTAGTGCCAAATTTTATTGGCTGCGTTCAGCAGGTACAATTTTTGTGCAACCGGTTAGTGTGTGTCTGCTGAACGAAAAAATATCAGTATCTAATTACAACATGTGAAAATGTCTGTCTTTCGCCGCACTTTATATTTTTGATACATTTGCTCAACGTTTTAAGTATTTCCAGTAAAAAATTTGGCTTTTTTAGAATAAGTGTGCTTTATAACAAATGAAATAAATAACGCAAAATATAACGAGAAAACACAATTTTTCCCCTATTTTATCACTTTTAAAACAATTGTGTTCACAGAAATTAAAAAGGAACGTAAACTGATACCTGATCAGAGACACAACATGTTGTACCCATTATTCAATTATTATTAGTTTGTTCAGATATTTGACGTCAACTCACAAGAATAATAGCTTAAACACATTAACGACGATAACAACATTGCCGCATGATTCAATTATTATAAGGATGTCCAGATATTTGACGTCTACTCACAAGAATGTATACTCTTATTTGAAGAGGAGAGCAAAAGAGCAATTTTGTAAGGACATAAAAATCACACAGTTGCCGGAATATCATACTTTTTCATAGTACAAACCAATAAAGAACCAATATATTATGAGCTTTAAAAATGTTATGGTCACATTTTAGACGTAAAATAATATTGGAAAAATAAAACTTCTGAATGTTGTACGCATTTCATACAGAGTTTGTATGAATATTTTTATTAAAATAGTTTCTTTAACCAAAAGTTTAAATATAGAGATTTTTACATTTGTGTTTGGGAAAATCAAAAATTTTACTTGTTTCCTCTTTTGACAAAAGACAGCTAGTTTTGTTCAGTCAACGCAGAACTTTTTTTTATATTATATATAAAACTATATTTTATAGTTAATGGTTGTATTAATATGTCTTCTCAGTGTCTCGTGAATTACGTCTTATAGCACGTTTGTCATTTTTGGGGGTCTTTTCCACAAATTTTTCAAGCACATTCTAACGTTTTTGGAGGACACTTTGGAATATACTTACATCCTTTAATATTCATCTTACAAAGATAAAATATATGTCAAAAATCAGTTATATCTTATATCTATATAATAAGAAAAATCATGCATTGATGCTTTAGTTGCTGCTGACGTTCTTATGGTTGTTGCTTTTGTTGTTATCCTGTTGTTTCTTGGAATGAATTGTTTTACGAATATTCCTCAGTAACGGCTTGTATTGTTGTTGTTATTAATACGTATTTAAAATTTACATTTATGTTATACTCGTATATTGCTTTTGTTCGTGCCGAAATCACGAACGCAACATCGTGTTGTTTCTTAGAATGAATTGTTTAACGAATATTTCTCAGTAACGGCTTGTATTGTTATTGTTATTAATATGTATGCAAAATTTACATTTATGTTATATGTACATGCATATCAGCTGCTTTAATTTTTATCGTTTGTTATTGTTTTTGTTTATCTTCAGCGAGATAAATACAATAAACAATACAGATGTATTATAGAGAAGTGCTGTAGAGCCAGAATGTAGCTACAAAAATGTGTATTACTACTACGCAGGTTTACATATACAGAGAATGCGCATGGTCATTGTGCTATGAAAACTCTATTGATTCTTTAAATATCATAGTAAATTCGAATTATTTATTGAACTAATTTTATACTTATTACACATTAAAAATATATTTTGTTCTTTAAAATATTAAATTTTCAAATTAATTATAAGCTCTTTACTTGGGAAAAATAAAAAATTCATAGTTTTCCGAAATATTTATTTCCATTTATTAAACATAAGATTGAAATAAATTTATCAAAAAATATAGCAAACAAAAAACTCTACGTCTAACCTACGATAACCTTATAATGGCTGCATTCTATCCAAAAGAGCGCTCAGGTAGCGAAGTAGCATAAAGTCATGGCAGAATTTTAAGGTAGGGCCGACTCGGAGAGGAATGAAGTAGAAAGCAGAATAAAGCGGGCTAGATGCCAAAATCAGCTGTTCATCTCACGTTTCTTTATGTTCATGTTTCGCAGTCGATTTTAGGTTAAAATTTTTACAGGTTTTTTTAAGAATTTTTAAGAAGGCCAATTTAAGAATTCTTTCACATTTCAAAGTTGTTATTACACTGTTTTAATAATATTTTCACTCAAACTATCACAAATTTAACACGCGACCGCACTACTTGCAACTTGGAACATAAAAATTTTGCTTAATTTGCAATTCCTTGTAAATTCGTCGTTTTGACAACTTACCAACCTTTTCATTATCCACTATTCGTTGACGCGTGAGGACACCGAGCCAACCGGCCCTACCTTATAATTCTTCCATGCATAAAGTGATACTTTCTGCTGAACTATTTTTTTTTTCGAAACGTCAAACGGCAAACAGCTGTTCGACAAAAATGCTTTTTGTCTCAACTTTATTTTTTTATGTTCTGTGTGCACACGTTTCGAACAAAAAGTTTTAATAAAAAGCACTACTAAGCAATTTAATAATTTAGTAATTAATAAATTTAATATTTGGTATATTTATCTCTCAAAATAAAGTAAGCGTAAGCCACTCAACTGAAGTAGCATAAAATATTTTCGCTACCTAAGATGGCGACCGCTCAGGGAACGTGTTGTGCGAGCACTTTATGCAACATACCATTCAGCCCGAAAGTTGTTCAACAGCTACGTAGCAAATTTTCCGCTGAATGCAGCCAATGATTGAAACATGATTGTACCTGCTGAACGCAGCCATTTATTTGTGCTGTTTTTGACAGATAAAATTTAACAGATTACAATTTTTGTGAGAGAGGTAAAAAAAACGCTTTCACCTGGTTTTCTTACACCATGCCCCTACCCACTCGGATTAACAAGAAACAAACATTTATCACTAGCTGCGTTTATTTTTGATCCGTGATCTGATTAGATTGACTTTTATGAAAAAATCGATTTGGATTAATTTTGTTCGCGTGCTATACCCACAGATGGCGGTTTAAATTTAACTTACAGCTCAATGTCAAGTGCTGGGAAACTTACTCAATGACATCTGTTGGAGAGTAGGCGAACTAAAATATGTATACTGATCACATCCTATTTAGATCCAAGAATTAATCCAGTGGTGCGTTCATGTAACTTTGTTGAGAAATTCTCTACTGGTAGTGACGTCATGCTCAATCACTCTGCTAAACTCTACCAATAGAAAACAAGTGTTTATGTATATCATGAAACTTACCAATTGAGATATTCATGGTGGATTGACAATTTGACATTTGTGATTGAGAATTGTATTCTAGTTTGAGAAAAATTTGTGCCAATCAAGTAAATATAAAAAGAAATTTTTAATCTCAACTGCATCTAGATCAATATATAAGGTCAAAACTGTATAATTTTAATTTGAAAATTGTTTGTAATGATTGTTTTTTTTTTGCGTGAATTTCAGCCCTGAAAACTTGGCTTTAATTTTTTGTATTGAAATACTTGATCGCGCTGTACTGTCGCTTATGTAGTTGATGCTGTCCAGCGGGACTCGGAATGGTGTATAGAGCTCCCCAGCACCGGAGCTCTATACAGAGTGCTGCACTCTCAACAGCAAACATATGTAAAAAGTTCAAACAGAAATCGCCGAGCACCCACATGCTAGCACCGAGCACCAGCACACTGCAATCGGGGCTGGAGACAAATAAAATAGTACGTTCACCGAGATCTGACGTTAGGAAATACCCGATACAGGGAAAATTTTACTGTTTTTTTTTTAAATTTAACCGTTGTGTCGATCGTAGAGCCCACGGGTACATTTGCAACTTTAATTTTCCTGTATCTTCCAAACGGTTAGTCCGATTGACCTGAAATTTCATGATATCCTCAACCATACACTTTTGCATCATGTGGAAATGTTTCATCAAGATTGGAGCAGCAGTTCAGTCGATACAGCCCAAATTCAAGTTAGTGGAATGGCGTCGACTGCTGATGTACCCGGGTACTTGTATGAAAATTCATACAAATATATAGAAATAAATGGCAAAGTTCACTTTATATTGCTATATCTTCCAAGCGGCTGGTCCAATCTTGATGAAACTTCGTATCATAGCTTGGAAATATGTAATTGATATTGGTGTGAAATTTCAGGTCAATTGGACCAACCGTTTGGAAAATATAACCCAGTTACTAGAAAATGACCTAGCGTCAACAGCTGATGTTCTATGAAAATTCATACAAATATATAGAAATAAATAGAAATATTTAGTTTATTTTATGGAAATTTGTTTATTTATTTATAGAAAATCATTATAATGAAAGTAAAAAATATATTTTATGAATTTTAGCAGCATCTGAGGCATTGTGGATGATCCTTCGAGTGCTCTGCGCACACAGGCTTATTACAAATTGCACCATCCATTTTATTTTCACTTTTTATATATTTGCCGCACAAAATAAATTTTTAGGTCTTTACACTTCAAAAATCGCACATAAACTGACTTATGCATACAAAACTACTCAAAACGAAACCTGCGCAAAAAATCATGTTTCTGCCTGCAAAACTGGTTGTGCAAGGGTAGGTAGGCAAGATATTCCCAAATACCCTTTTGTTCCTGTTAGTAGACGTGTTTTCCTACACATTCCAAAAAAAAAATGTTTACATTGAACAAATATTTTATGAGTTATAATTATTCTGCGCAGGTACTAAAAATAGCACTATGAGCAAGAGGGGTTGATTTTCAGTTCAAATATAACGGAATTTTGCGAATGAAAATTCAATGTTAATTATTTTTCTTGGTAAAAAGGGATCAAATTACAAGGATTAAAAAAGAATTTGGAAATTGTTAAATTTTTATGGATTTTGGCAATTCCCATTTTTGGTAAAAATGGATTTTTTATTTCCCAAATTATGATAAAAGTTTTGTTAACTAGACAATATTTCCAATAAATAAAAAAAAAAAAACCAGAAAATTACAAGAATCCAGGTAGTAGTTAATATTTGTATATCAAAAGCAACTATCTGCCATACAAAACGTATGAAGTACCCGGGTACATCTACTGTCGATGTGGATAAAACCCAACAGCTGTTGACACAACGGTTAATGTGACAACCATTCAAAGCATGATGAACTTTCTCTCTTCTTCAAGATATGGCGCTTAAAATATGGCTTCCCAAACAAGAAATTAAGAAATTACTTCATATCTCAATATCCCCTTCGAGATATGTAGCATTTCATATTTTTCCGAAGATTTTTCGAAATTTTTATCGATAAATATCGAAAAATACTCAAAAAAACTCGAAAAAGTAGAAAAGCGAATAAAAGCGAAAAAATTTAAATTTATATTAAAAATTAAATCTCAAAAAAATTAAAATAGATATAAAACTAGTAACGAATGGAGCTTCGGCAGGGTACCGAAGCTAAAATACCCCCCGCGGCCGTACTGAAGTATATCCGAAGTCTTTAGACATCTATAAAATGTTTATGTATACTCTGCAAAAATATTTGTGTCATACGTTTAATTTAATTTTACCCTCAGCTACAACATAGAGTAAATTGTAAACAAAGTAAAATGCCGCACCCACTTTTCTAGTATAAAGACTCCACATTTTACCGAAGAATATATGAATGGGTTGAATAAACGACGGGGGTGGAACTTGGGTACATACAGTCACGATGTCATTCAGTTTTATATATTTACGAAAGATTTTCAATTTTGATGACGTCATTTTGTATTGAAGGTTGGCATGGTTTTCATCCGATTTTTCAAAATTTCATAGCCAAGATTAAGATTGAAGATCAAAGCTTACGGCCAAATTTCAAGGCATTTCTTTAATTTTTGTGAATTTTAATAACATTTACGGTTAAAATAAAGTCACTTTGTATGGGAGGTAGGCGTGGTTTTCATCCGATTTGGCCCATTTTCGAACTTAATCTTTCTTTTTGAAAATTAAAGTTATGTTTTGAATTTCATTGCGATAACTGTAACATTACGGCTGTAATCGTGTCGACAGATGGACACACGGAAATCGATTGAGGAGGTGATGCTGATTAAAAATATATATATTTTTCTATACCTCCTGTTTTTCTACGCCTCCTTCTCGGCGTTACAAACGGAATGAAAAAGTTAATATACCCCTTACGCAGTACGCGTTGGGGTATAAATATGAGAAAAATCAAATTGAAGAAAAATTAATTCTTAAAACCAATACAAAATTTTAGCAATGCAATTGATGATTGTATTAGCAATCGTTATTGTTGAATTTCAACAATAATTTTGAGAGAATGTTTTAATTTTTTTTTTTTTTGGATTTCAGTCACCCGAAATAAATAAAAAATTTTAACAAATTTAAACGAAATAAAAATCATACATGCAACACCATCCATTCTCAATCGCAAATTGACAGACTCTACAAGTATAAAGCTGACGAGAACTTTTCAACTTGTAGATACAATACTCAACTCACCACAGTTCTATGAACACTCTAGTTGAGAATGTCGTCATTATGATGTCACAATCTCAACCAGTTGAGAAAAAACTAGTAGAGAAGAGTTACATGAACGCATCACAGGATCTGTTCTAGATAATTTGTTGTATATATTTTCAATGCAAAGAATGATGATGAGTTCAGAAAGTAATTATCGTATGTGCCATCTATTCGAAATTGACCATTTATGCAAATTTGTTCTACATAACACAACGCATCACCTGATAAAATATTGTAGCTAAAATGATTACGCAAAAAACTGACTGTATATTTTATCGTATATTGCATTTTTTTCTTGTGGGCGAAATTACCGTATGTGCCATACTCAAATATTTTGTACACTTCGTCCACTATGCATAGAGTGTAAATTATGATCTAGAGATTGCATCAACTCTGCTAAATCTCTGGCATGTGTTAACAGAGTTATTCCACTTAAAAACATGAAGAAAAAAAACTCTGTTAACCTCTGTTAACACATGCCAGAGATGTAGCAGAGTTGATGCAATCTCTAGATAATAATTTATACTCTATGCACTATTCGCCGAATTATCGTAAGCGCCAAAATGGAAATTTTACAGGAAACGTTTTTATGTTGTTTCTTTTTAATGGGTGTTGTGAAGTTGTTTATTTTTCATGATTTCATTATTATTTTTATTACTATTACTTTTTCAATAATATAGGTATGTGGAAAGCTGTATCTGATGCTAAATTAATAAATGAAACAAAAAAAGAAACAATTTTCGAAAAATTGGAGCTAACGATAATTGGGTGCATACGGGACGATATCAGTAGCTATATTTACTGTTTCATTTTTAAATTAGAAATAGAATGTGAAGCGGATTGCTCACTCTTATGAAGCTCTTTCGTACCATCCCTATATTCGCTTCACCGTTACTTACAGATAAAACAATATTAGAGTGTATAAAAAGTAGAAAAAAACGCTGTTCTTTAAAATTTGGAATTTGGCACATTATCGAATGTTCATTATCGTATCGCACAAAGGCGGTAGATATCTTGATGTAGATTTCTTTCAAAATTTTGTTTTCTTAAGTTTTAACATGATAAGCTTAGCGAATACCCTTGTCGTAATTGGGACATTATTACAATGTTTTATTTATTCAGCTTCTAGTAAGTGTTTTAAGTCAATAAGTACAATATGTATATACATTCATTTATGCATTAAATTTTAAACATTTGGCTACTTTATACAACATGAAACATGAAAAGCATTCCTCAACACAAAAGTTTAAAATAAAAGAAAAATTGTACATAAACAGTTTTTAATTGTGTATCCAATAATTTACATTATTCTTTTATATAATATACATAGTTTATATTTTTAATCTAATTAAATGAAAATGGTAAGAATTCATTTAATTTATAAATTATTTTTAATCGTTTTAAACGTCTACTAAGAATAATTACAGAATAAAAAATTTTAGAGTTATCATTTGTTGTCATTGTCAATCTTGGTTTTATCCAGTGATGAAGATACCATTCCTCCTCCATTTGACGGATATAATTTATCTAAATAGTTTAGTGATTCATTAAGGAAAGTCTGTAAAGTGAGAATATAAAAGTATATATTTTAATTAATATTTTGAAGTTCATGTCAGCATATTTAAATTGAGTATTGCAACTAAAGAATAAAAGCAACTTTTATCAAATATTTTTCTATATATAGTCAAAGTAAAAATTGAAAGAAGATGCGTGTTCTCATTACGCGCGTAAGAAGATATTATTCTTTGGAGTGAATTTGATGATTAATATTTATAAACGTTAATAATTGTTTGAATTGTAAATCAATACAATAAGAAGAAGTGTAAGGATATGATAAATATAATTGATAAAAGTCTGATTTAGTGAAATGAACTATGTTCATTCTTGAAATGGTACAAATGTAATTATCGGTTTATGATAGTTGAAACAGGAGATAAATAATTGAGCTGACCCCTTCTAAATAACTCGTAAACACAACATCAGTGGTAGTATCATGTCATGTTGTTGAGCTTGACTGGTTGCTGTTGATTGTTAAGATCTGAATTTTAGATCTGCTTTAAAAAATTTAGTTATTATGCTTGAATCTTTTCAGCATTAGTCTTTGGCATATTGAAAATAAAAATATAAAGTTCATGACGTTAAAATTGTATTTCAAAAAGTGTGGAAATCTACGTAGTCATTGCCAATTATTTTGTTGAGTTTTGTGAAACGGCTTAAAACTCACACTTACGGAAAAGGTTTAATTTTTTTTGAGATAAATGAATCGCAATATGATAAAAATGCATTAGAGATAAAAAGGTATTCATTGGCTGTCTAGGCCCATTTTAGGCATGTCGATATTTCAATGATTTCTCTCAATGGCGATTTCATCGTGCTGCGATTTCCTTATGCGGGTTACACATCTGCGATCTCGTGTGCCACACGGCGGCCATTTACAGACGAGTTCGCTAATTAATTAATAAGCATGTTTGCGAGAGTGCCACACGTGTTGACTTGCTGGTAAAAATTTTTGATTTTCTCCGCCACACAAGCTAAAAAGAAAAAACAACAACCACACCTCGGTGTGGCAAACTTATTAGAACGCTGGATGGTTCACACGTGTTCAAAAATGGCCACCATGTGGCACACGAGATAGCAGATGTGTAACATTACTTACTCGCATTACTTCCGTTGTTGCCTCCTTCGCCCCCGATCAAAAAAGGGTTGAGAGAAATCGTCTTAATATTGGAATGTCTAAAATGGCACTTATGACCTAGTAGTGGAAGCATTGCTTAAAATTTTGACAGCCTCTTATAAAACAGTTTGATTCCACACCAATACAAATCCTGAAACATTTTGAAGTCAATCTATTCGCCTTGAAGTAGCAAACACTTTTACTACAAGAAAATAAGAGAATTTATTTACTATCTGAAATAGATTAGGTAATGTGAAATTTTCTATTTCACCTAATCTTTTCGACAACTTTCCTATTTACACAGTTAATACAACAGTCTTGCATTAGATTATTCACCTAATTCAAAATTCTACTAAAATTTTGCTTGTAAAATCACCTAATTTTTTATTTATTAATTTTACCTAATGCAAGTTGTTGATTTGTTTTTGAAAGCTTAAGGCTTAATGTCAAATATCAGCCTGATTTGAACTCTTGTTAGATTCGGTCGTCTTTAAATAGTCTTTTAATCACGTCGCTTAGATCGCGCTACCTAGTTTGCAAGAAATCTGTAGCTAAAGACAGTGTTTTCACTTGTAATATCTGCAAATGTTTATTTCCAAAATCTCTTGCAAATATAAATGACAATAATATTATAAGCATTTAAAATGCTTATCAAAACATTGGCCCATAATCATAAACAAATAAAAGTTAGCTCTAAATTTAGTGCAAGCTATTTGACAACAAATTATATTGAAAATTCTCGAAAATGCTCATACTAAATTTAAAGTCGCCTTTATTTTGTTTATGATTATGGGCCATTGTGTTTGAACATGTCTAAATTCTTCTTTTAATTTGTAAAATTCTTCAATGAAAAGAATTGAAAAAAATAAGAAGTTCATTAAATTTTGGTTGTGCAAAAAATGGCCACAACTGTTTTAGCGTCTAATAAATAACGCAGTCGTGCAGCTTCATGCAGTCTTTTAAATTCAAATTCTAAGAGTTCTTCAAACTCAGCTCTATCTAATGCTGATCTTATTTCAGAGCAATATCAAACTCTGCCTAGTGTGTTGATGTTCAATGAAAATCATGTGTTGATAAAGTTTTTTCTAATGGAAGTTGCGTAATGTCATTTTGAACTCCACGTCAGAGTTGTCGTTTTGGTCTAATCTGACCAAAAATGGTACTTTTGTTTTAAAAAAATAGGTTTTGGTAGTTTGGTTGATTTGTTGTGATTTTCCATTACTTTTGGTAACTTGAAAACTGGAACTAATCTTTAAATTTCAAATAAATTTCAATAAATGGCAAGAAAATTGTCATAGCCCTTGACAATCAGTCGGTGATTAGGTGCATGCAACGGACAGATATTACTTCCAGGTTGGCCATAGAATGTCTTACCAAACTCAATAGGTGCGCTCAGACAAATGAGCTCACACTTATGTGGATGCGAGGACATTCTGGCATAGAACAGAATGAAAAGGCTGATTCTTTAGCAAGAGAAGGATCAGCAGAAGAATTCTGTGGACCAGAACCACGTATCGCCATAGGCGACAACATGGTGGCCGGCCATTGCTTAACGGGCGCACTCGGAACCCCGTACAAGGTGCGAAGATGCTGGTAATTGCAGGCAATCAAAGGCGGCCGTGAAATGGTTAAGTAGTGAGGCAGCAAAAGTCACCCGATACAATCGTAAGAGTTTAAGCTGCCTTACTGCACTGGCCACAGGACACGGTCCCTACATGTATCATCTCAGGAAGATGACTCTGACCGAGGACGATGCGTGTAGGTTATGCCTAGAGGAGCCGGAAACAGCAGCACACATTCTGTGCCAGTGTCCGGCGGTGGCAAGCATAAGATTGACCTTTCTGGGACGTCCATTTATTGACGAAGCCGAGATTGGTCAACTGACCTATATATGTATATATATAAATATAAGGAGCATGCTCACTTATGAGTGCTTCGAATAGTAGCATTCTTCGTCAAATAGGGGACGAAAAGCGACCCACTGTGGTCTGATTCGGCCAATCCCCGACTTATTATATACAGTAATTTCTGGATATAAGCCCCCGGTTAATTGATTTTCCCTCTTATAAGTTAACAAAATTAGGTCAAGAAAAATCTCCATATGCAATACATAGGAAAATTCCCGTTTAAAGTATTTCCCGCGTAAAAAATCGCCCCGCTTAAAACGTTGCAAATTTGTGAACCATTTGAAAAAACTCATACAAAAATCCCCGCATAAAATAAAATATAAAGTTGGCAGCGTTTTGATGATTTATTGTTATTTATATAAATGTGAATTAACATTTCTTTTTTTTTAACATAAATACATATTCATTTGAAAAGTTATTACAACATAATTTCTTTTATTAATACGAGTAGGGTGTGTATGCAGTTTCCTATAAGAGCGTCCTATAAGTTGTTTCTCAGGGCGAATTTTTTATATAAGCCAAAAATGGTTCATTAAACGGGTTTTTCGTATAAGCTCCACAACTGCTTTTAGCCGGGATTTCCATAAAAGACTTTCCCGGATAAAGAGTTTGAATTTTGAGCATTTTGCTAAGTTCTTATATCCGGAAATTACTGTATAACAATTGGAAATAAAATTTTCGAGATTTTTTAACTATAGCATCGTGTAGAATAGTTAAAACTGTTAAATATTTTCAACCAAAATGTGTGATTATGGGTGTTAACGAGTTAAGTAAAAAACGGTTGGAAGAAGTATGCAATACTGCAGTGCTTATGCCTATAACTAAATTTTAAGACTAATACGTGTCTTAAATTTTTCTTTAATTAAAACGCAGTTACAAAAATTTTTTTGAGGAATATTATTTAAATTTGATTAATATTTGAGGAGTTTGGTTTTTTAAAAGTGGCAAAACTGCATGAAAAGCTTCTTGAGAATATAAGCCGCTCTGAGTCGGCATAAAACATGTAGGTCCAGTTCTCGATCATTTGTGTTCAAACATTTCACAACACTTACAACACAATTGATCATAAGAAGCTCGGTCAGTCCTTTCAAGGGCTAAAATGGCCATTTCTTGTTTTTAAGCCAATAATCTTTTCTTAAGGAGGGAGTAAGGGTTTCAGCGTAAAAAAAATCACTTTTTTTGCGAATTTTTTTTGTATATTATTTGTTACTCTGCGAATAAAAAAAATTATATTAATAAAATTTTAAAATAACATAAAAATGTATTTCGATTGGTTTATGTATCTAGATAATTGGATAATTTGACTACAGAAATGTAGTTTCCTTACCTACATTGAAGTGGAAAAACTATTTAAGGAATTGGACGAATTTTCTAAAATAAGTAGCTGGTTTACGTACTCTGAAGTTGGTAAAATATCAAAATAAATAGATAATTTTTTGTAAAATATGTAGGTGCTGTTTCCACTCTTAAGTGGGAATGCAATATACATAATAAAATAGTTTTTCTACACTTAGTAGGTGGCTTACCTACTCTGAAGTGGACAGAGTTAAGAAAAATTAGATAACAATTCTTCTGAATAATTATTTGTCTTATTTATTTCATGGCTGAAAGTTCACCTACATTTGAGGTGCTATATTTACTCTCGCAGTTAGACTACCTAATACAATTGTAATACATTAAAATTTGGAAATTTGTTGCGCACCTAAACAAATTCGTTGACTGAAAATCACCAGATTAATACATTCAATACTGGAATTTAATACATTTTTAGCTTAAAGTTCTACTCTTTTTTTTCTGTGTATATCAGAAGTGTACAAATAACATTTCTAGTTTAAAAGAAAACTTTTGATTTTATGATATACTGAAAATATGCCATCAATTTTCATAAAATAAAGTGTATAGTTAACTTTCTGGGAACCCAGCAGTAGGCAATGTCAACAATCATGTTAAATATAAAGGTTTTCTGTGTCTGCAGCAAAGCTTTTCTGCCATTAGCGAGACTTAACTTAAAAGTTATTTAGTTTCTAACTCGCTTACGTAGCCTCAGTGTTGCCAAGTCAGTGCTTAAAGCACTAGATCTAGTAATTTTTGAAAATGCCAGACTCATTTTTTTATAAATGCCACTAGATAAAAAAGTACTAAGTTGGGTGCATTTCTATTTCCATTGTAGTACTTTTCTAGCCTAAGCCCAAAAAGATATGTTTGAAGCCCTGGATTAGGAAATAAAATTAATAAATCGCTGTCAAAACTGGAAAAATGTGATAGTGCTGACAAATTTTAGATTGAAGTAACCCATTTTAGGGATGCTCTTGGAATGAATCCTTTTCAGCACTTAGCTGATTTTTGCATACGTCTTTTGTATTTTCCTTATTCTAACGCAGAAGTAGAAAGAGTTTTAAGTATGGTGAATCGTCTTAAAACTAAAATTAGAAATAGGCTCCACTTAATACTTCATATAATTAAATTTACAAAGCAAATATGATTTATTATTAAAAAAAAGTTGTTGTCACTCTTTTAATATACCTGACAAAGTCCTTTGTAAGATAAATTCAAATGAAACTAATAAAAAAATTGAAGTAATCATAGCTTAACCAAAATACTGTGACCAGCAGGAACAATTCAGAATGTGCAGAAACAAATGCTTTGTATTCTATTATCAATTAATTAAATGAATAAAAAAATTTCTTAAAATTTTGTCTTTAATAAGTATATAGAAAAGTTTTGGAAAAAGAAACATTCAAAGTTGATACGATTTTATTAGAACATCTTTTAAAGTTAAAACGATTATAATGAGGTTTTATGTCGTATTTCGTGAGTTTGGTATTTTTAATGCTTTTTTGTCAAAATTACTCTATTGTTTTGACGAGTTGGTGCCTTTTTATAAAAAATTTTTTGGCAATGCTGCGTAGCCTAGAGGTTAGAGCATTTGCCTATGGATCTGCAGGATGCGGGTTGAATTCTCGCTGCGGTTTGTGGAATATTTTAATAATAACAACTTTGTGGCTGGAATTAGACTCAAGCAAAAAGCAACAAAAATGTAAGAAAACTTAATGTTAGCAAATGAACAAAACGAGAGGTTGATTTGAAACAAATTTTAAATTTGGGTGCTTATTCCTTACTAAAGAGCTGCACGAATACATTCCATTTGGAATCCATTCTACGCATTCCATGCGAGTATTCCATATTTGCAAATCATTTGCAAAGCGAAACGAATGAATGAGAGACATACATTTTTCGAATGGAATGAACATTCCATTCCATTTGAGAGAGTTCTAACGAATATGGAAATTTCTAGAATGTATTCGTTGCGTTGAGAGTACTCTCAAATGGTTACCATGAATTTTGACTTTTGCTCCAGTCATGTTTCTTAGAGTTTTATGGTAGTTGCAAAGGGGGGTCGCTGATTTCAAATCTGATGTCAGATTTTGAATTTTCAAAATGGCGGATAGGGTTGACACCTTAAAATATCTTATT
Organism: Coremacera marginata; assembly: GCA_914767935.1. Lineage (NCBI taxonomy): Eukaryota > Metazoa > Arthropoda > Insecta > Diptera > Sciomyzidae > Coremacera > Coremacera marginata. The sequence goes on along the minus strand of OU612047.1, from coordinate 89,673,222 downwards.
TTCGCGAATTCGAGGCTGGGGCAAACACTAGGTAAAAATGGGTCGCTGATTCCGAATCCGTTGTCAGAATTTTAAAATTCCAAAATTTTTTTGAATATAGGATTGCCACCTAAAAAGTTGTTATTTTGCAATTTTTTTAAATGAGCATTTAGTAAAAGGGAGTCGCTGATTTCAAATCTGATGTCAGATTTTGAATTTTCAAAATGGCGGATAGGGTTGCCACCTTAAAATATCTTATTTTCGCGAATTCGAGGCTGGGGCAAACATTAGGTAAAAATGGGTCGCTGATTCCGAATCCGTTGTCAGAATTTTAAAATTCCAAAATTTTTTTGAAAATAGGTTGCCACCTAAAAAGTTGTTATTTTGCAATTTTTTTAAATGAGCATTTAGTAAAAGGGAGTCGCTGATTTCAAATCTGATGTCAGATTTTGAATTTTCAAAATGGCGGATAGGGTTGCCACCTTAAAATATCTTATTTTCGCGAATTCGAGGCTGGGGCAAACATTAGGTAAAAATGGGTCGCTGATTCCGAATCCGTTGTCAGAATTTTAAAATTTCAAAATTTTTTTGAAAATAGGGTTGCCACCTAAAAATTTGTTATTTTGAAATTTTTTTAAATGAGCATTTAGTAAAAGGGAGTCGCTGATTTCAAATCTATCTCCACAAACAGTTCACTTGTCAATGAAATTATGTTCGTTCATGAAAATATGGAAAATACTGAGCTGGCCAATATGTTCAAAAATCATGATATTGTTCTTTAGTTGACTAAAATTTTTTTTATCTTTTTAATAACTATTTATGAATTTCTTATTCTAATAGTAACTATTAATGAATTTTTCCATGTTATTATTTTATTTTTATGTTCATCTATTTTGTTTTCAGTAGTTTGTAAGTAAAATAAAAATAAAAAACAAACACAAAAAAATTCGCGAAAATAAGATATTTTAAGGTGGCAACCCTATCCGCCATTTTGAAAATTCAAAATCTGACATCAGATTTGAAATCAGCGACTCCCTTTTACTAAATGCTCATTTAAAAAAATTGCAAAATAACACATTTTTAGGTGGCAACCCTATTTTCAAAAAAATTTTGGAATTTTAAAATTCTGACAACGGATTCGGAATCAGCGACCCATTTTTACCTAGTGCTTGCCCCAGCCTCGAATTCGCCAAAATAAGATATTTTAAGGTGGCAACCCTATCCGCCATTTTGAAAATTCAAAATCTGACATCAGATTTGAAATCAGCGACTCCCTTTTACTAAATGCTCATTTAAAAAAATTGCAAAATAACACATTTTTAGGTGGCAACCCTATTTTCAAAAAAATTTTGGAATTTTAAAATTCTGACAACGGATTCGGAATCAGCGACCCATTTTTACCTAGTGTTTGCCCCAGCCTCGAATTCGCGAAAATAAGATATTTTAAGGTGGCAACCCTATCCGCCATTTTGAAAATTCAAAATCTGACATCAGATTTGAAATCAGCGACTCCCTTTTACTAAATGCTCATTTAAAAAAATTGCAAAATAACAAATTTTTCGGTGGCAACCTATTTTCAAAAAAATTTTGGAATTTTAAAATTCTGACAACGGATTCGGAATCAGCGACCCATTTTTACCTAGTGTTTGCCCCAGCCTCGAATTCGCCAAAATAAGATATTTTAAGGTGGCAACCCTATCCGCCATTTTGAAAATTCAAAATCTGACATCAGATTTGAAATCAGCGACTCCCTTTTACTAAATGCTCATTTAAAAAAATTGCAAAATAACACATTTTTAGGTGGCAACCCTATTTTCAAAAAAATTTTGGAATTTTAAAATTCTGACAACGGATTCGGAATCAGCGACCCATTTTTACCTAGTGTTTGCCCCAGCCTCGAATTCGCGAAAATAAGATATTTTAAGGTGGCAACCCTATCCGCCATTTTGAAAATTCAAAATCTGACATCAGATTTGAAATCAGCGACTCCCTTTTACTAAATGCTCATTTAAAAAAATTGCAAAATAACAACTTTTTAGGTGGCAACCTATTTTCAAAAAAATTTTGGAATTTTAAAATTCTAATCTAAAATAAGATATTTTAAGGTGGCAACCCTATCCGCCATCTTGAAAATTGAAAATCTGACATCAGATTCGACATCAGCAACCCCCCTTTGAAATCCCTTTACGTAAAACCTTTTTTCATCAACCATTTGGTAGTACTCTCAAATCAACACTTGAGAATGTTGAGTATTCTATTCTAAACATTCTCAACGCACAACCGCACATTCCATTCCATTCTAAGCGCTTCGAATGCATATTCCATTCCATTCTCAGCGCTGAGAATGATCATTCCATTCCATTCTATTTTTTTGAGAATGTGTTGAAACGGCTTTTGAATGCATTCGTGCAGCCCTTTATTCCTTACTAACTTCACTTATTTCTGTTGTCTCATTTCCATTACACATAAATTTTCTGTAAAAGTTTTACCCTCATCACGCCGAAAGAAGTATGACTTCAAAATTACTTGATTCATTATAAAAAAAAATTATATGAGTAGTAAGAGTAGTAGTAGTAAGTAGAGTAGTAAGAGTAAGAAAAAAGCAATTTAATATTGAAATTATTTTAAGTGGTATGGAAGTGGCTTACCTGAAATGCGTGTAAAACAGCCATTATGGCAGGGGATCCAAATCCATGTGTTATCAAAGAAGTGGGCGAAATTACCGTATGTGCCATACTCAAATATTTTGTACACTTCGTCCACTATGCATAGAGTGTAAATTATGATCTAGAGATTGCATCAACTCTGCTAAATCTCTGGCATGTGTTAACAGAGTTATTCCACTTAAAAACATGAAGAAAAAAAACTCTGTTAACCTCTGTTAACACATGCCAGAGATTTAGCAGAGTTGATGCAATCTCTAGATAATAATTTACACTCTATGCACTATTCGCCGAATTATCGTAAGCGCCAAAATGGAAATTTTACAGGAAACGTTTTTATGTTGTTTCTTTTTAATGGGTGTTGTGAATTTGTTTATTTTTCATGATTTTATTATTATTTTTATTACTATTACTTTTTCAATAATATAGGTATGTGGAAAGCTGTATCTGATGCTAAATTAATAAATGAAACAAAAAAAGAAACAATTTTCGAAAAATTGGAGCTAACGATAATTGGGTGCATACGGGACGATATCAGTTGCTATATTTACTGTTTCATTTTTAAATTAGAAATAGAATGTGAAGCGGATTGCTCACTCTTATGAAGCTCTTTCGTACCATCCCTATATTCGCTTCACCGTTACTTACAGATAAAACAATATTAGAGTGTATAAAAAGTAGAAAAAAACGCTGTTCTTTAAAATTTGGAATTTGGCACATTATCGAATGTTCATTATCGTATCGCACAAAGGCGGTAGATATCTTGATGTAGATTTCTTTCAAAATTTTGTTTTCTTAAGTTTTAACATGATAAGCTTAGCGAATACCCTTGTCGTAATTGGGACATTATTACAATGTTTTATTTATTCAGCTTCTAGTAAGTGTTTTAAGTCAATAAGTACAATATGTATATACATTCATTTATGCATTAAATTTTAAACATTTGGCTACTTTATACAACATGAAACATGAAAAGCATTCCTCAACACAAAAGTTTAAAATAAAAGAAAAATTGTACATAAACAGTTTTTAATTGTGTATCCAATAATTTACATTATTCTTTTATATAATATACATAGTTTATATTTTTAATCTAATTAAATGAAAATGGTAAGAATTCATTTAATTTATAAATTATTTTTAATCGTTTTAAACGTCTACTAAGAATAATTACAGAATAAAAAATTTTAGAGTTATCATTTTTTGTCATTGTCAATCTTGGTTTTATCCAGTGATGAAGATACCATTCCTCCTCCATTTGACGGATATAATTTATCTAAATAGTTTAGTGATTCATTAAGGAAAGTCTGTAAAGTGAGAATATAAAAGTATATATTTTAATTAATATTTTGAAGTTCATGTCAGCATATTTAAATTGAGTATTGCAACTAAAGAATAAAAGCAACTTTTATCAAATATTTTTCTATATATAGTCAAAGTAAAAATTGAAAGAAGATGCGTGTTCTCATTACGCGCGTAAGAAGATATTATTCTTTGGAGTGAATTTGATGATTAATATTTATAAACGTTAATAATTGTTTGAATTGTAAATCAATACAATAAGAAGAAGTGTAAGGATATGATAAATATAATTGATAAAAGTCTGATTTAGTGAAATGAACTATGTTCATTCTTGAAATGGTACAAATGTAATTATCGGTTTATGATAGTTGAAACAGGAGATAAATAATTGAGCTGACCCCTTCTAAATAACTCGTAAACACAACATCAGTGGTAGTATCATGTCATGTTGTTGAGCTTGACTGGTTGCTGTTGATTGTTAAGATCTGAATTTTAGATCTGCTTTAAAAAATTTAGTTATTATGCTTGAATCTTTTCAGCATTAGTCTTTGGCATATTGAAAATAAAAATATAAAGTTCATGACGTTAAAATTGTATTTCAAAAAGTGTGGAAATCTACGTAGTCATTGCCAATTATTTTGTTGAGTTTTGTGAAACGGCTTAAAACTCACACTTACGGAAAAGGTTTAATTTTTTTTGAGATAAATGAATCGCAATATGATAAAAATGCATTAGAGATAAAAAGGTATTCATTGGCTGTCTAGGCCCATTTTAGGCATGTCGATATTTCAATGATTTCTCTCAATGGCGATTTCATCGTGCTGCGATTTCCTTATGCGGGTTACACATCTGCGATCTCGTGTGCCACACGGCGGCCATTTACAGACGAGTTCGCTAATTAATTAATAAGCATGTTTGCGAGAGTGCCACACGTGTTGGCTTGCTGGTAAAAATTTTTGATTTTCTCCGCCACACAAGCTAAAAAGAAAAAACAACAACCACACCTCGGTGTGGCAAACTTATTAGAATGCTGGATGGTTCACACGTGTTCAAAAATGGCCACCATGTGGCACACGAGATAGCAGATGTGTAACATTACTTACTCGCATTACTTCCGTTGTTGCCTCCTTCGCCCCCGATCAAAAAAGGGTTGAGAGAAATCGTCTTAATGTTGGAATGTCTAAAATGGCACTTATGACCTAGTAGTGGAAGCATTGCTTAAAATTTTGACAGCCTCTTATAAAACAGTTTGATTCCACACCAATACAAATCCTGAAACATTTTGAAGTCAATCTATTCGCCTTGAAGTAGCAAACACTTTTACTACAAGAAAATAAGAGAATTTATTTACTATCTGAAATAGATTAGGTAATGTGAAATTTTCTATTTCACCTAATCTTTTCGACAACTTTCCTATTTACACAGTTAATACAACAGTCTTGCATTAGATTATTCACCTAATTCAAAATTCTACTAAAATTTTGCTTGTAAAATCACCTAATTTTTTATTTATTAATTTTACCTAATGCAAGTTGTTGATTTGTTTTTGAAAGCTTAAGGCTTAATGTCAAATATCAGCCTGATTTGTACTCTTGTTAGATTCGGTCGTCTTTAAATAGTCTTTTAATCACGTCGCTTAGATCGCGCTACCTAGTTTGCAAGAAATCTGTAGCTAAAGACAGTGTTTTCACTTGTAATATCTGCAAATGTTTATTTCCAAAATCTCTTGCAAATATAAATGACAATAATATTATAAGCATTTAAAATGCTTATCAAAACATTGGCCCATAATCATAAACAAATAAAAGTTAGCTCTAAATTTAGTGCAAGCTATTTGACAACAAATTATATTGAAAATTCTCGAAAATGCTCATACTAAATTTAAAGTCGCCTTTATTTTGTTTATGATTATGGGCCATTGTGTTTGAACATGTCTAAATTCTTCTTTTAATTTGTAAAATTCTTCAATGAAAAGAATTGAAAAAAATAAGAAGTTCATTAAATTTTGGTTGTGCAAAAAATGGCAACAACTGTTTTAGCGTCTAATAAATAACGCAGTCGTGCAGCTTCATGCAGTCTTTTAAATTCAAATTCTAAGAGTTCTTCAAACTCAGCTCTATCTAATGCTGATCTTATTTCAGAGCAATATCAAACTCTGCCTAGTGTGTTGATGTTCAATGAAAATCATGTGTTGATAAAGTTTTTTCTAATGGAAGTTGCGTAATGTCATTTTGAACTCCACGTCAGAGTTGTCGTTTTGGTCTAATCTGACCAAAAATGGTACTTTTGTTTTAAAAAAATAGGTTTTGGTAGTTTGGTTGATTTGTTGTGATTTTCCATTACTTTTGGTAACTTGAAAACTGGAACTAATCTTTAAATTTCAAATAAATTTCAATAAATGGCAAGAAAATTGTCATAGCCCTTGACAATCAGTCGGTGATTAGGTGCATGCAACGGACAGATATTACTTCCAGGTTGGCCATAGAATGTCTTACCAAACTCAATAGGTGCGCTCAGACAAATGAGCTCACACTTATGTGGATGCGAGGACATTCTGGCATAGAACAGAATGAAAAGGCTGATTCTTTAGCAAGAGAAGGATCAGCAGAAGAATTCTGTGGACCAGAACCACGTATCGCCATAGGCGACAACATGGTGGCCGGCCATTGCTTAACGGGCGCACTCGGAACCCCGTACAAGGTGCGAAGAAGCTGGTAATTGCAGGCAATCAAAGGCGGCCGTGAAATGGTTAAGTAGTGAGGCAGCAAAAGTCACCCGATACAATCGTAAGAGTTTAAGCTGCCTTACTGCACTGGCCACAGGACACGGTCCCTACATGTATCATCTCAGGAAGATGACTCTGACCGAGGACGATGCGTGTAGGTTATGCCTAGAGGAGCCGGAAACAGCAGCACACATTCTGTGCCAGTGTCCGGCGGTGGCAAGCATAAGATTGACCTTTCTGGGACGTCCATTTATTGACGAAGCCGAGATTGGTCAACTGACCTATATATGTATATATATAAATATAAGGAGCATGCTCACTTATGAGTGCTTCGAATAGTAGCATTCTTCGTCAAATAGGGGACGAAAAGCGACCCACTGTGGTCTGATTCGGCCAATCCCCGACTTATTATATACAGTAATTTCTGGATATAAGCCCCCCGGTTAATTGATTTTCCCTCTTATAAGTTAACAAAATTAGGTCAAGAAAAATCTCCATAAGCAATACATAGGAAAATTCCCGTTTAAAGTATTTCCCGCGTAAAAAATCGCCCCGCTTAAAACGTTGCAAATTTGTGAACCATTTGAAAAAACTCATACAAAAATCCCCGCATAAAATAAAATATAAAGTTGGCAGCGTTTTGATGATTTATTGTTATTTATATAAATGTGAATTAACATTTCTTTTTTTTTAACATAAATACATATTCATTTGAAAAGTTATTACAACATAATTTCTTTTATTAATACGAGTAGGGTGTGTATGCAGTTTCCTATAAGAGCGTCCTATAAGTTGTTTCTCAGGGCGAATTTTTTATATAAGCCAAAAATGGTTCATTAAACGGGTTTTTCGTATAAGCTCCACAACTGCTTTTAGCCGGGATTTCCATAAAAGACTTTCCCGGATAAAGAGTTTGAATTTTGAGCATTTTGCTAAGTTCTTATATCCGGAAATTACTGTATAACAATTGGAAATAAAATTTTCGAGATTTTTTAACTATAGCATCGTGTAGAATAGTTAAAACTGTTAAATATTTTCAACCAAAATGTGTGATTATGGGTGTTAACGAGTTAAGTAAAAAACGGTTGGAAGAAGTATGCAATACTGCAGTGCTTATGCCTATAACTAAATTTTAAGACTAATACGTGTCTTAAATTTTTCTTTAATTAAAACGCAGTTACAAAAATTTTTTTGAGGAATATTATTTAAATTTGATTAATATTTGAGGAGTTTGGTTTTTTAAAAGTGGCAAAACTGCATGAAAAGCTTCTTGAGAATATAAGCCGCTCTGAGTCGGCATAAAACATGTAGGTCCAGTTCTCGATCATTTGTGTTCAAACATTTCACAACACTTACAACACAATTGATCATAAGAAGCTCGGTCAGTCCTTTCAAGGGCTAAAATGGCCATTTCTTGTTTTTAAGCCAATAATCTTTTCTTAAGGAGGGAGTAAGGGTTTCAGCGTAAAAAAAATCACTTTTTTTGCGAATTTTTTTTGTATATTATTTGTTACTCTGCGAATAAAAAAAATTATATTAATAAAATTTTAAAATAACATAAAAATGTATTTCGATTGGTTTATGTATCTAGATAATTGGATAATTTGACTACAGAAATGTAGTTTCCTTACCTACATTGAAGTGGAAAAACTATTTAAGGAATTGGACGAATTTTCTAAAATAAGTAGCTGGTTTACGTACTCTGAAGTTGGTAAAATATCAAAATAAATAGATAATTTTTTGTAAAATATGTAGGTGCTGTTTCCACTCTTAAGTGGGAATGCAATATACATAATAAAATAGTTTTTCTACACTTAGTAGGTGGCTTACCTACTCTGAAGTGGACAGAGTTAAGAAAAATTAGATAACAATTCTTCTGAATAATTATTTGTCTTATTTATTTCATGGCTGAAAGTTCACCTACATTTGAGGTGCTATATTTACTCTCGCAGTTAGACTACCTAATACAATTGTAATACATTAAAATTTGGAAATTTGTTGCGCACCTAAACAAATTCGTTGACTGAAAATCACCAGATTAATACATTCAATACTGGAATTTAATACATTTTTAGCTTAAAGTTCTACTCTTTTTTTTCTGTGTATATCAGAAGTGTACAAATAACATTTCTAGTTTAAAAGAAAACTTTTGATTTTATGATATACTGAAAATATGCCATCAATTTTCATAAAATAAAGTGTATAGTTAACTTTCTGGGAACCCAGCAGTAGGCAATGTCAACAATCATGTTAAATATAAAGGTTTTCTGTGTCTGCAGCAAAGCTTTTCTGCCATTAGCGAGACTTAACTTAAAAGTTATTTAGTTTCTAACTCGCTTACGTAGCCTCAGTGTTGCCAAGTCAGTGCTTAAAGCACTAGATCTAGTAATTTTTGAAAATGCCAGACTCATTTTTTTATAAATGCCACTAGATAAAAAAGTACTAAGTTGGGTGCATTTCTATTTCCATTGTAGTACTTTTCTAGCCTAAGCCCAAAAAGATATGTTTGAAGCCCTGGATTAGGAAATAAAATTAATAAATCGCTGTCAAAACTGGAAAAATGTGATAGTGCTGACAAATTTTAGATTGAAGTAACCCATTTTAGGGATGCTCTTGGAATGAATCCTTTTCAGCACTTAGCTGATTTTTGCATACGTCTTTTGTATTTTCCTTATTCTAACGCAGAAGTAGAAAGAGTTTTAAGTATGGTGAATCGTCTTAAAACTAAAATTAGAAATAGGCTCCACTTAATACTTCATATAATTAAATTTACAAAGCAAATATGATTTATTATTAAAAAAAAGTTGTTGTCACTCTTTTAATATACCTGACAAAGTCCTTTGTAAGATAAATTCAAATGAAACTAATAAAAAAATTGAAGTAATCATAGCTTAACCAAAATACTGTGACCAGCAGGAACAATTCAGAATGTGCAGAAACAAATGCTTTGTATTCTATTATCAATTAATTAAATGAATAAAAAAATTTCTTAAAATTTTGTCTTTAATAAGTATATAGAAAAGTTTTGGAAAAAGAAACATTCAAAGTTGATACGATTTTATTAGAACATCTTTTAAAGTTAAAACGATTATAATGAGGTTTTATGTCGTATTTCGTGAGTTTGGTATTTTTAATGCTTTTTTGTCAAAATTACTCTATTGTTTTGACGAGTTGGTGCCTTTTTATAAAAAATTTTTTGGCAATGCTGCGTAGCCTAGAGGTTAGAGCATTTGCCTATGGATCTGCAGGATGCGGGTTGAATTCTCGCTGCGGTTTGTGGAATATTTTAATAATAACAACTTTGTGGCTGGAATTAGACTCAAGCAAAAAGCAACAAAAATGTAAGAAAACTTAATGTTAGCAAATGAACAAAACGAGAGGTTGATTTGAAACAAATTTTAAATTTGGGTGCTTATTCCTTACTAAAGAGCTGCACGAATACATTCCATTTGGAATCCATTCTACGCATTCCATGCGAGTATTCCATATTTGCAAATCATTTGCAAAGCGAAACGAATGAATGAGAGACATACATTTTTCGAATGGAATGAACATTCCATTCCATTTGAGAGAGTTCTAACGAATATGGAAATTTCTAGAATGTATTCGTTGCGTTGAGAGTACTCTCAAATGGTTACCATGAATTTTGACTTTTGCTCCAGTCATGTTTCTTAGAGTTTTATGGTAGTTGCAAAGGGGGGTCGCTGATTTCAAATCTGATGTCAGATTTTGAATTTTCAAAATGGCGGATAGGGTTGACACCTTAAAATATCTTATTTTCGCGAATTCGAGGCTGGGGCAAACACTAGGTAAAAATGGGTCGCTGATTCCGAATCCGTTGTCAGAATTTTAAAATTCCAAAATTTTTTTGAATATAGGATTGCCACCTAAAAAGTTGTTATTTTGCAATTTTTTTAAATGAGCATTTAGTAAAAGGGAGTCGCTGATTTCAAATCTGATGTCAGATTTTGAATTTTCAAAATGGCGGATAGGGTTGCCACCTTAAAATATCTTATTTTCGCGAATTCGAGGCTGGGGCAAACATTAGGTAAAAATGGGTCGCTGATTCCGAATCCGTTGTCAGAATTTTAAAATTCCAAAATTTTTTTGAAAATAGGTTGCCACCTAAAAAGTTGTTATTTTGCAATTTTTTTAAATGAGCATTTAGTAAAAGGGAGTCGCTGATTTCAAATCTGATGTCAGATTTTGAATTTTCAAAATGGCGGATAGGGTTGCCACCTTAAAATATCTTATTTTCGCGAATTCGAGGCTGGGGCAAACATTAGGTAAAAATGGGTCGCTGATTCCGAATCCGTTGTCAGAATTTTAAAATTTCAAAATTTTTTTGAAAATAGGGTTGCCACCTAAAAATTTGTTATTTTGAAATTTTTTTAAATGAGCATTTAGTAAAAGGGAGTCGCTGATTTCAAATCTATCTCCACAAACAGTTCACTTGTCAATGAAATTATGTTCGTTCATGAAAATATGGAAAATACTGAGCTGGCCAATATGTTCAAAAATCATGATATTGTTCTTTAGTTGACTAAAATTTTTTTTATCTTTTTAATAACTATTTATGAATTTCTTATTCTAATAGTAACTATTAATGAATTTTTCCATGTTATTATTTTATTTTTATGTTCATCTATTTTGTTTTCAGTAGTTTGTAAGTAAAATAAAAATAAAAAACAAACACAAAAAAATTCGCGAAAATAAGATATTTTAAGGTGGCAACCCTATCCGCCATTTTGAAAATTCAAAATCTGACATCAGATTTGAAATCAGCGACTCCCTTTTACTAAATGCTCATTTAAAAAAATTGCAAAATAACAACTTTTTAGGTGGCAACCCTATTTTCAAAAAAATTTTGGAATTTTAAAATTCTGACAACGGATTCGGAATCAGCGACCCATTTTTACCTAGTGCTTGCCCCAGCCTCGAATTCGCCAAAATAAGATATTTTAAGGTGGCAACCCTATCCGCCATTTTGAAAATTCAAAATCTGACATCAGATTTGAAATCAGCGACTCCCTTTTACTAAATGCTCATTTAAAAAAATTGCAAAATAACACATTTTTAGGTGGCAACCCTATTTTCAAAAAAATTTTGGAATTTTAAAATTCTGACAACGGATTCGGAATCAGCGACCCATTTTTACCTAGTGTTTGCCCCAGCCTCGAATTCGCGAAAATAAGATATTTTAAGGTGGCAACCCTATCCGCCATTTTGAAAATTCAAAATCTGACATCAGATTTGAAATCAGCGACTCCCTTTTACTAAATGCTCATTTAAAAAAATTGCAAAATAACAAATTTTTCGGTGGCAACCTATTTTCAAAAAAATTTTGGAATTTTAAAATTCTGACAACGGATTCGGAATCAGCGACCCATTTTTACCTAGTGTTTGCCCCAGCCTCGAATTCGCCAAAATAAGATATTTTAAGGTGGCAACCCTATCCGCCATTTTGAAAATTCAAAATCTGACATCAGATTTGAAATCAGCGACTCCCTTTTACTAAATGCTCATTTAAAAAAATTGCAAAATAACACATTTTTAGGTGGCAACCCTATTTTCAAAAAAATTTTGGAATTTTAAAATTCTGACAACGGATTCGGAATCAGCGACCCATTTTTACCTAGTGTTTGCCCCAGCCTCGAATTCGCGAAAATAAGATATTTTAAGGTGGCAACCCTATCCGCCATTTTGAAAATTCAAAATCTGACATCAGATTTGAAATCAGCGACTCCCTTTTACTAAATGCTCATTTAAAAAAATTGCAAAATAACAACTTTTTAGGTGGCAACCTATTTTCAAAAAAATTTTGGAATTTTAAAATTCTAATCTAAAATAAGATATTTTAAGGTGGCAACCCTATCCGCCATCTTGAAAATTGAAAATCTGACATCAGATTCGACATCAGCAACCCCCCTTTGAAATCCCTTTACGTAAAACCTTTTTTCATCAACCATTTGGTAGTACTCTCAAATCAACACTTGAGAATGTTGAGTATTCTATTCTAAACATTCTCAACGCACAACCGCACATTCCATTCCATTCTAAGCGCTTCGAATGCATATTCCATTCCATTCTCAGCGCTGAGAATGATCATTCCATTCCATTCTATTTTTTTGAGAATGTGTTGAAACGGCTTTTGAATGCATTCGTGCAGCCCTTTATTCCTTACTAACTTCACTTATTTCTGTTGTCTCATTTCCATTACACATAAATTTTCTGTAAAAGTTTTACCCTCATCACGCCGAAAGAAGTATGACTTCAAAATTACTTGATTCATTATAAAAAAAAATTATATGAGTAGTAAGAGTAGTAGTAGTAAGTAGAGTAGTAAGAGTAAGAAAAAAGCAATTTAATATTGAAATTATTTTAAGTGGTATGGAAGTGGCTTACCTGAAATGCGTGTAAAACAGCCATTATGGCAGGGGATCCAAATCCATGTGTTATCAAAGAAGTGGGCGAAATTACCGTATGTGCCATACTCAAATATTTTGTACACTTCGTCCACTATGCATAGAGTGTAAATTATGATCTAGAGATTGCATCAACTCTGCTAAATCTCTGGCATGTGTTAACAGAGTTATTCCACTTAAAAACATGAAGAAAAAAAACTCTGTTAACCTCTGTTAACACATGCCAGAGATTTAGCAGAGTTGATGCAATCTCTAGATAATAATTTATACTCTATGCACTATTCGCCGAATTATCGTAAGCGCCAAAATGGAAATTTTACAGGAAACGTTTTTATGTTGTTTCTTTTTAATGGGTGTTGTGAATTTGTTTATTTTTCATGATTTTATTATTATTTTTATTACTATTACTTTTTCAATAATATAGGTATGTGGAAAGCTGTATCTGATGCTAAATTAATAAATGAAACAAAAAAAGAAACAATTTTCGAAAAATTGGAGCTAACGATAATTGGGTGCATACGGGACGATATCAGTTGCTATATTTACTGTTTCATTTTTAAATTAGAAATAGAATGTGAAGCGGATTGCTCACTCTTATGAAGCTCTTTCGTACCATCCCTATATTCGCTTCACCGTTACTTACAGATAAAACAATATTAGAGTGTATAAAAAGTAGAAAAAAACGCTGTTCTTTAAAATTTGGAATTTGGCACATTATCGAATGTTCATTATCGTATCGCACAAAGGCGGTAGATATCTTGATGTAGATTTCTTTCAAAATTTTGTTTTCTTAAGTTTTAACATGATAAGCTTAGCGAATACCCTTGTCGTAATTGGGACATTATTACAATGTTTTATTTATTCAGCTTCTAGTAAGTGTTTTAAGTCAATAAGTACAATATGTATATACATTCATTTATGCATTAAATTTTAAACATTTGGCTACTTTATACAACATGAAACATGAAAAGCATTCCTCAACACAAAAGTTTAAAATAAAAGAAAAATTGTACATAAACAGTTTTTAATTGTGTATCCAATAATTTACATTATTCTTTTATATAATATACATAGTTTATATTTTTAATCTAATTAAATGAAAATGGTAAGAATTCATTTAATTTATAAATTATTTTTAATCGTTTTAAACGTCTACTAAGAATAATTACAGAATAAAAAATTTTAGAGTTATCATTTTTTGTCATTGTCAATCTTGGTTTTATCCAGTGATGAAGATACCATTCCTCCTCCATTTGACGGATATAATTTATCTAAATAGTTTAGTGATTCATTAAGGAAAGTCTGTAAAGTGAGAATATAAAAGTATATATTTTAATTAATATTTTGAAGTTCATGTCAGCATATTTAAATTGAGTATTGCAACTAAAGAATAAAAGCAACTTTTATCAAATATTTTTCTATATATAGTCAAAGTAAAAATTGAAAGAAGATGCGTGTTCTCATTACGCGCGTAAGAAGATATTATTCTTTGGAGTGAATTTGATGATTAATATTTATAAACGTTAATAATTGTTTGAATTGTAAATCAATACAATAAGAAGAAGTGTAAGGATATGATAAATATAATTGATAAAAGTCTGATTTAGTGAAATGAACTATGTTCATTCTTGAAATGGTACAAATGTAATTATCGGTTTATGATAGTTGAAACAGGAGATAAATAATTGAGCTGACCCCTTCTAAATAACTCGTAAACACAACATCAGTGGTAGTATCATGTCATGTTGTTGAGCTTGACTGGTTGCTGTTGATTGTTAAGATCTGAATTTTAGATCTGCTTTAAAAAATTTAGTTATTATGCTTGAATCTTTTCAGCATTAGTCTTTGGCATATTGAAAATAAAAATATAAAGTTCATGACGTTAAAATTGTATTTCAAAAAGTGTGGAAATCTACGTAGTCATTGCCAATTATTTTGTTGAGTTTTGTGAAACGGCTTAAAACTCACACTTACGGAAAAGGTTTAATTTTTTTTGAGATAAATGAATCGCAATATGATAAAAATGCATTAGAGATAAAAAGGTATTCATTGGCTGTCTAGGCCCATTTTAGGCATGTCGATATTTCAATGATTTCTCTCAATGGCGATTTCATCGTGCTGCGATTTCCTTATGCGGGGTTACACATCTGCGATCTCGTGTGCCACACGGCGGCCATTTACAGACGAGTTCGCTAATTAATTAATAAGCATGTTTGCGAGAGTGCCACACGTGTTGGCTTGCTGGTAAAAATTTTTGATTTTCTCCGCCACACAAGCTAAAAAGAAAAAACAACAACCACACCTCGGTGTGGCAAACTTATTAGAATGCTGGATGGTTCACACGTGTTCAAAAATGGCCACCATGTGGCACACGAGATAGCAGATGTGTAACATTACTTACTCGCATTACTTCCGTTGTTGCCTCCTTCGCCCCCGATCAAAAAAGGGTTGAGAGAAATCGTCTTAATGTTGGAATGTCTAAAATGGCACTTATGACCTAGTAGTGGAAGCATTGCTTAAAATTTTGACAGCCTCTTATAAAACAGTTTGATTCCACACCAATACAAATCCTGAAACATTTTGAAGTCAATCTATTCGCCTTGAAGTAGCAAACACTTTTACTACAAGAAAATAAGAGAATTTATTTACTATCTGAAATAGATTAGGTAATGTGAAATTTTCTATTTCACCTAATCTTTTCGACAACTTTCCTATTTACACAGTTAATACAACAGTCTTGCATTAGATTATTCACCTAATTCAAAATTCTACTAAAATTTTGCTTGTAAAATCACCTAATTTTTTATTTATTAATTTTACCTAATGCAAGTTGTTGATTTGTTTTTGAAAGCTTAAGGCTTAATGTCAAATATCAGCCTGATTTGTACTCTTGTTAGATTCGGTCGTCTTTAAATAGTCTTTTAATCACGTCGCTTAGATCGCGCTACCTAGTTTGCAAGAAATCTGTAGCTAAAGACAGTGTTTTCACTTGTAATATCTGCAAATGTTTATTTCCAAAATCTCTTGCAAATATAAATGACAATAATATTATAAGCATTTAAAATGCTTATCAAAACATTGGCCCATAATCATAAACAAATAAAAGTTAGCTCTAAATTTAGTGCAAGCTATTTGACAACAAATTATATTGAAAATTCTCGAAAATGCTCATACTAAATTTAAAGTCGCCTTTATTTTGTTTATGATTATGGGCCATTGTGTTTGAACATGTCTAAATTCTTCTTTTAATTTGTAAAATTCTTCAATGAAAAGAATTGAAAAAAATAAGAGTTCATTAAATTTTGGTTGTGCAAAAAATGGCAACAACTGTTTTAGCGTCTAATAAATAACGCAGTCGTGCAGCTTCATGCAGTCTTTTAAATTCAAATTCTAAGAGTTCTTCAAACTCAGCTCTATCTAATGCTGATCTTATTTCAGAGCAATATCAAACTCTGCCTAGTGTGTTGATGTTCAATGAAAATCATGTGTTGATAAAGTTTTTTCTAATGGAAGTTGCGTAATGTCATTTTGAACTCCACGTCAGAGTTGTCGTTTTGGTCTAATCTGACCAAAAATGGTACTTTTGTTTTTAAAAAATAGGTTTTGGTAGTTTGGTTGATTTGTTGTGATTTTCCATTACTTTTGGTAACTTGAAAACTGGAACTAATCTTTAAATTTCAAATAAATTTCAATAAATGGCAAGAAAATTGTCATAGCCCTTGACAATCAGTCGGTGATTAGGTGCATGCAACGGACAGATATTACTTCCAGGTTGGCCATAGAATGTCTTACCAAACTCAATAGGTGCGCTCAGACAAATGAGCTCACACTTATGTGGATGCGAGGACATTCTGGCATAGAACAGAATGAAAAGGCTGATTCTTTAGCAAGAGAAGGATCAGCAGAAGAATTCTGTGGACCAGAACCACGTATCGCCATAGGCGACAACATGGTGGCCGGCCATTGCTTAACGGGCGCACTCGGAACCCCGTACAAGGTGCGAAGAAGCTGGTAATTGCAGGCAATCAAAGGCGGCCGTGAAATGGTTAAGTAGTGAGGCAGCAAAAGTCACCCGATACAATCGTAAGAGTTTAAGCTGCCTTACTGCACTGGCCACAGGACACGGTCCCTACATGTATCATCTCAGGAAGATGACTCTGACCGAGGACGATGCGTGTAGGTTATGCCTAGAGGAGCCGGAAACAGCAGCACACATTCTGTGCCAGTGTCCGGCGGTGGCAAGCATAAGATTGACCTTTCTGGGACGTCCATTTATTGACGAAGCCGAGATTGGTCAACTGACCTATATATGTATATATATAAATATAAGGAGCATGCTCACTTATGAGTGCTTCGAATAGTAGCATTCTTCGTCAAATAGGGGACGAAAAGCGACCCACTGTGGTCTGATTCGGCCAATCCTCGACTTATTATATACAGTAATTTCTGGATATAAGCCCCCCGGTTAATTGATTTTCCCTCTTATAAGTTAACAAAATTAGGTCAAGAAAAATCTCCATAAGCAATACATAGGAAAATTCCCGTTTAAAGTATTTCCCGCGTAAAAAATCGCCCCGCTTAAAACGTTGCAAATTTGTGTACCATTTGAAAAAACTCATACAAAAATCCCCGCATAAAATAAAATATAAAGTTGGGAGCGTTTTGATGATTTATTGTTATTTATATAAATGTGAATTAACATTTCTTTTTTTTAACATAAATACATATTCATTTGAAAAGTTATTACAACATAATTTCTTTTATTAATACGAGTAGGGTGTGTATGCAGTTTCCTATAAGAGCGTCCTATAAGTTGTTTCTTAGGGCGAATTTTTTATATAAGCCAAAAATGTTCATTAAACGGGTTTTTCGTATAAGCTCCACAACTGCTTTAGCCGGGATTTCCATAAAAGACTTTCCCGGATAAAGAGTTTGAATTTTGAGCATTTTGCTAAGTTCTTATATCCGGAAATTACTGTATAACAATTGGAAATAAAATTTTCGAGATTTTTTAACTATAGCATCGTGTAGAATAGTTAAAACTGTTAAATATTTTCAACCAAAATGTGTGATTATGGGTGTTAACGAGTTAAGTAAAAAACGGTTGGAAGAAGTATGCAATCCTGCAGTGCTTATGCCTATAACTAAAATTTTAAGACTAATACGTGTCTTAAATTTTTCTTTAATTAAAACGCAGTTACAAAAATATTTTTGAGAATATTATTTAAATTTGATTAATATTTGAGGAGTTTGGTTTTTTAAAAGTGGCAAAACTGCATGAAAAGCTTCTTGAGAATATAAGCCGCTCTGAGTCGGCATAAAACATGTAGGTCCAGTTCTCGATCATTTGTGTTCAAACATTTCACAACACTTACAACACAATTGATCATAAGAAGCTCGGTCAGTCCTTTCAAGGGCTAAAATGGCCATTTCTTGTTTTTAAGCCAATAATCTTTTCTTAAGGAGGGAGTAAGGGTTTCAGCGTAAAAAAAATCACTTTTTTTGCGAATTTTTTTTTGTATATTATTTGTTACTCTGCGAATAAAAAAAATTATATTAATAAAATTTTAAAATAACATAAAAATGTATTTCGATTGGTTTATGTATCTAGATAATTGGATAATTTGACTACAGAAATGTAGTTTCCTTACCTACATTGAAGTGGAAAAACTATTTAAGGAATTGGACGAATTTTCTAAAATAAGTAGCTGGTTTACGTACTCTGAAGTTGGTAAAATATCAAAATAAATAGATAATTTTTTGTAAAATATGTAGGTGCTGTTTCCACTCTTAAGTGGGAATGCAATATACATAATAAAATAGTTTTTCTACACTTAGTAGGTGGCTTACCTACTCTGAAGTGGACAGAGTTAAGAAAAATTAGATAACAATTCTTCTGAATAATTATTTGTCTTATTTATTTCATGGCTGAAAGTTCACCTACATTTGAGGTGCTATATTTACTCTCGAAGTTAGACTACCTAATACAATTGTAATACATTAAAATTTGGAAATTTGTTGCGCACCTAAACAAATTCGTTGACTGAAAATCACCAGATTAATACATTCAATACTGGAATTTAATACATTTTTAGCTTAAAGTTCTACTCTTTTTTTTCTGTGTATATCAGAAGTGTACAAATAACATTTCTAGTTTAAAAGAAAACTTTTGATTTTATGATATACTGAAAATATGCCATCAATTTTCATAAAATAAAGTGTATAGTTAACTTTCTGGGAACCCAGCAGTAGGCAATGTCAACAATCATGTTAAATATAAAGGTTTTCTGTGTCTGCAGCAAAGCTTTTCTGCCATTAGCGAGACTTAACTTAAAAGTTATTTAGTTTCTAACTCGCTTACGTAGCCTCAGTGTTGCCAAGTCAGTGCTTAAAGCACTAGATCTAGTAATTTTTGAAAATGCCAGACTCATTTTTTTATAAATGCCACTAGATAAAAAAGTACTAAGTTGGGTGCATTTCTATTTCCATTGTAGTACTTTTCTAGCCTAAGCCCAAAAAGATATGTTTGAAGCCCTGGATTAGGAAATAAAATTAATAAATCGCTGTCAAAACTGGAAAAATGTGATAGTGCTGACAAATTTTAGATTGAAGTAACCCATTTTAGGGATGCTCTTGGAATGAATCCTTTTCAGCACTTAGCTGATTTTTGCATACGTCTTTTGTATTTTCCTTATTCTAACGCAGAAGTAGAAAGAGTTTTAAGTATGGTGAATCGTCTTAAAACTAAAATTAGAAATAGGCTTCACTTAATACTTCATATAATTAAATTTACAAAGCAAATATGATTTATTATTAAAAAAAAGTTGTTGTCACTCTTTTAATATACCTGACAAAGTCCTTTGTAAGATAAATTCAAATGAAACTAATAAAAAAATTAAAGTAATCATAGCTTAACCAAAATACTGTGACCAGCAGGAACAATTCAGAATGTGCAGAAACAAATGCTTTGTATTCTATTATCAATTAATTAAATGAATAAAAAAATTTCTTAAAATTTTGTCTTTAATAAGTATATAGAAAAGTTTTGGAAAAAGAAACATTCAAAGTTGATACGATTTTATTAGAACATCTTTTAAAGTTAAAACGATTATAATGAGGTTTTATGTCGTATTTCGTGAGTTTGGTATTTTTAATGCTTTTTTGTCAAAATTACTCTATTGTTTTGACGAGTTGGTGCCTTTTTATAAAAAAATTTTTGGCAATGCTGCGTAGCCTAGAGGTTAGAGCATTTGCCTATGGATCTGCAGGATGCGGGTTGAATTCTCGCTGCGGTTTGTGGAATATTTTAATAATAACAACTTTGTGGCTGGAATTAGACTCAAGCAAAAAGCAACAAAAATGTAAGAAAACTTAATGTTAGCAAATGAACAAAACGAGAGGTTGATTTGAAACAAATTTTAAATTTGGGTGCTTATTCCTTACTAAAGAGCTGCACGAATACATTCCATTTGGAATCCATTCTACGCATTCCATGCGAGTATTCCATATTTGCAAATCATTTGCAAAGCGAAACGAATGAATGAGAGACATAAATTTTTCGAATGGAATGAACATTCCATTCCATTTGAGAGAGTTCTAACGAATATGGAAATTTCTAGAATGTATTCGTTGCGTTGAGAGTACTCTCAAATGGTTACCATGAATTTTGACTTTTGCTCCAGTCATGTTTCTTAGAGTTTTATGGTAGTTGCAAAGGGGGGTCGCTGATTTCAAATCTGATGTCAGATTTTGAATTTTCAAAATGGCGGATAGGGTTGCCACCTTAAAATATATTATTTTCGCGAATTCGAGGCTGGGGCAAACACTAGGTAAAAATGGGTCGCTGATTCCGAATCCGTTGTCAGAATTTTAAAATTCCAAAATTTTTTTGAAAATAGGGTTGCCACCTAAAAAGTTGTTATTTTGCAATTTTTTTAAATGAGCATTTAGTAAAAGGGAGTCGCTGATTTCAAATCTGATGTCAGATTTTGAATTTTCAAAATGGCGGATAGGGTTGCCACCTTAAAATATCTTATTTTCGCGAATTCGAGGCTGGGGCAAACATTAGGTAAAAATGGGTCGCTGATTCCGAATCCGTTGTCAGAATTTCAAAATTTCAAAATTTTTTTGAAAATAGGGTTGCCACCTAAAAATTTGTTATTTTGAAATTTTTTTAAATGAGCATTTAGTAAAAGGGAGTCGCTGATTTCAAATCAACACTTGAGAATGTTGAGTATTCTATTCTAAACATTCTCAACGCACAAGCGCACATTCCATTCCATTCTAAGCGCTTCGAATGCATATTCCATTCCATTCTCAGCGCTGAGAATGATCATTCCATTCCATTCTATTTTTTTGAGAATGTGTTGAAACGGCTTTTGAATGCATTCGTGCAGCCCTTTATTCCTTACTAACTTCACTTATTTCTGTTGTCTCATTTCCATTACACATAAATTTTCTGTAAAAGTTTTACCCTCATCACGCCGAAAGAAGTATGACTTCAAAATTACTTGATTCATTATAAAAAAAAATTATATGAGTAGTAAGAGTAGTAGTAGTAAGTAGAGTAGTAAGAGTAAGAAAAAAGCAATTTAATATTGAAATTATTTTAAGTGGTATGGAAGTGGCTTACCTGAAATGCGTGTAAAACAGCCATTATGGCAGGGGATCCAAATCCATGTGTTATCAAAGAAGTGGGCGAAATTACCGTATGTGCCATACTCAAATATTTTGTACACTTCGTCCACTATGCATAGAGTGTAAATTATGATCTAGAGATTGCATCAACTCTGCTAAATCTCTGGCATGTGTTAACAGAGTTATTCCACTTAAAAACATGAAGAAAAAAAACTCTGTTAACCTCTGTTAACACATGCCAGAGATTTAGCAGAGTTGATGCAATCTCTAGATAATAATTTATACTCTATGCACTATTCGCCGAATTATCGTAAGCGCCAAAATGGAAATTTTACAGGAAACGTTTTTATGTTGTTTCTTTTTAATGGGTGTTGTGAATTTGTTTATTTTTCATGATTTTATTATTATTTTTATTACTATTACTTTTTCAATAATATAGGTATGTGGAAAGCTGTATCTGATGCTAAATTAATAAATGAAACAAAAAAAGAAACAATTTTCGAAAAATTGGAGCTAACGATAATTGGGTGCATACGGGACGATATCAGTTGCTATATTTACTGTTTCATTTTTAAATTAGAAATAGAATGTGAAGCGGATTGCTCACTCTTATGAAGCTCTTTCGTACCATCCCTATATTCGCTTCACCGTTACTTACAGATAAAACAATATTAGAGTGTATAAAAAGTAGAAAAAAACGCTGTTCTTTAAAATTTGGAATTTGGCACATTATCAAATGTTCATTATCGTATCGCACAAAGGCGGTAGATATCTTGATGTAGATTTCTTTCAAAATTTTGTTTTCTTAAGTTTTAACATGATAAGCTTAGCGAATACCCTTGTCGTAATTGGGACATTATTACAATGTTTTATTTATTCAGCTTCTAGTAAGTGTTTTAAGTCAATAAGTACAATATGTATATACATTCATTTATGCATTAAATTTTAAACATTTGGCTACTTTATACAACATGAAACATGAAAAGCATTCCTCAACACAAAAGTTTAAAATAAAAGAAAAATTGTACATAAACAGTTTTTAATTGTGTATCCAATAATTTACATTATTCTTTTATATAATATACATAGTTTATATTTTTAATCTAATTAAATGAAAATGGTAAGAATTCATTTAATTTATAAATTATTTTTAATCGTTTTAAACGTCTACTAAGAATAATTACAGAATAAAAAATTTTAGAGTTATCATTTTTTGTCATTGTCAATCTTGGTTTTATCCAGTGATGAAGATACCATTCCTCCTCCATTTGACGGATATAATTTATCTAAATAGTTTAGTGATTCATTAAGGAAAGTCTGTACAGTGAGAATATAAAAGTATATATTTTAATTAATATTTTGAAGTTCATGTCAGCATATTTAAATTGAGTATTGCAACTAAAGAATAAAAGCAACTTTTATCAAATATTTTTCTATATATAGTCAAAGTAAAAATTGAAAGAAGATGCGTCTTCTCATTACGCGCGTAAGAAGATATTATTCTTTGGAGTGAATTTGATGATTAATATTTATAAACGTTAATAATTGTTTGAATTGTAAATCAATACAATAAGAAGAAGTGTAAGGATATGATAAATATAATTGATAAAAGTCTGATTTAGTGAAATGAACTATGTTCATTCTTGAAATGGTACAAATGTAATTATCGGTTTATAATAGTTGAAACAGGAGATAAATAATTGAGCTGACCCCTTCTAAATAACTCGTAAACACAACATCAGTGGTAGTATCATGTCATGTTGTTGAGCTTGACTGGTTGCTGTTGATTGTTAAGATCTGAATTTTAGATCTGCTTTAAAAAATTTAGTTATTATGCTTGAATCTTTTCAGCATTAGTCTTTGGCATATTGAAAATAAAAATATAAAGTTCATGACGTTAAAATTGTATTTCAAAAAGTGTGGAAATCTACGTAGTCATTGCCAATTATTTTGTTGAGTTTTGTGAAACGGCTTAAAACTCACACTTACGGAAAAGGTTTAATTTTTTTTGAGATAAATGAATCGCAATATGATAAAAATGCATTAGAGATAAAAAGGTATTCATTGGCTGTCTAGGCCCATTTTAGGCATGTCGATATTTCAATGATTTCTTTAATGGCGATTTCATCGTGCTGCGATTTCCTTATGCGGGTTACACATCTGCGATCTCGTGTGCCACACGGCGGCCATTTACAGACGAGTTCGCTAATTAATTAATAAGCATGTTTGCGAGAGTGCCACACGTGTTGGCTTGCTGGTAAAAATTTTTGATTTTCTCCGCCACACAAGCTAAAAAGAAAAAACAACAACCACACCTCGGTGTGGCAAACTTATTAGAACGCTGGATGGTTCACACGTGTTCAAAAATGGCCACCATGTGGCACACGAGATAGCAGATGTGTAACATTACTTACTCGCATTACTTCCGTTGTTGCCTCCTTCGCCCCCGATCAAAAAAGGGTTGAGAGAAATCGTCTTAATATTGGAATGTCTAAAATGGCACTTATGACCTAGTAGTGGAAGCATTGCTTAAAATTTTGACAGCCTCTTATAAAACAGTTTGATTCCACACCAATACAAATCCTGAAACATTTTGAAGTCAATCTATTCGCCTTGAAGTAGCAAACACTTTTACTACAAGAAAATAAGAGAATTTATTTACTATCTGAAATAGATTAGGTAATGTGAAATTTTCTATTTCACCTAATCTTTTCGACAACTTTCCTATTTACACAGTTAATACAACAGTCTTGCATTAGATTATTCACCTAATTCAAAATTCTACTAAAATTTTGCTTGTAAAATCACCTAATTTTTTATTTATTAATTTTACCTAATGCAAGTTGTTGATTTGTTTTTGAAAGCTTAAGGCTTAATGTCAAATATCAGCCTGATTTGAACTCTTGTTAGATTCGGTCGTCTTTAAATAGTCTTTTAATCACGTCGCTTAGATCGCGCTACCTAGTTTGCAAGAAATCTGTAGCTAAAGACAGTGTTTTCACTTGTAATATCTGCAAATGTTTATTTCCAAAATCTCTTGCAAATATAAATGACAATAATATTATAAGCATTTAAAATGCTTATCAAAACATTGGCCCATAATCATAAACAAATAAAAGTTAGCTCTAAATTTAGTGCAAGCTATTTGACAACAAATTATATTGAAAATTCTCGAAAATGCTCATACTAAATTTAAAGTCGCCTTTATTTTGTTTATGATTATGGGCCATTGTGTTTGAACATGTCTAAATTCTTCTTTTAATTTGTAAAATTCTTCAATGAAAAGAATTGAAAAAAATAAGAAGTTCATTAAATTTTGGTTGTGCAAAAAATGGCAACAACTGTTTTAGCGTCTAATAAATAACGCAGTCGTGCAGCTTCATGCAGTCTTTTAAATTCAAATTCTAAGAGTTCTTCAAACTCAGCTCTATCTAATGCTGATCTTATTTCAGAGCAATATCAAACTCTGCCTAGTGTGTTGATGTTCAATGAAAATCATGTGTTGATAAAGTTTTTTCTAATGGAAGTTGCGTAATGTCATTTTGAACTCCACGTCAGAGTTGTCGTTTTGGTCTAATCTGACCAAAAATGGTACTTTTGTTTTAAAAAAATAGGTTTTGGTAGTTTGGTTGATTTGTTGTGATTTTCCATTACTTTTGGTAACTTGAAAACTGGAACTAATCTTTAAATTTCAAATAAATTTCAATAAATGGCAAGAAAATTGTCATAGCCCTTGACAATCAGTCGGTGATTAGGTGCATGCAACGGACAGATATTACTTCCAGGTTGGCCATAGAATGTCTTACCAAACTCAATAGGTGCGCTCAGACAAATGAGCTCACACTTATGTGGATGCGAGGACATTCTGGCATAGAACAGAATGAAAAGGCTGATTCTTTAGCAAGAGAAGGATCAGCAGAAGAATTCTGTGGACCAGAACCACGTATCGCCATAGGCGACAACATGGTGGCCGGCCATTGCTTAACGGGCGCACTCGGAACCCCGTACAAGGTGCGAAGAAGCTGGTAATTGCAGGCAATCAAAGGCGGCCGTGAAATGGTTAAGTAGTGAGGCAGCAAAAGTCACCCGATACAATCGTAAGAGTTTAAGCTGCCTTACTGCACTGGCCACAGGACACGGTCCCTACATGTATCATCTCAGGAAGATGACTCTGACCGAGGACGATGCGTGTAGGTTATGCCTAGAGGAGCCGGAAACAGCAGCACACATTCTGTGCCAGTGTCCGGCGGTGGCAAGCATAAGATTGACCTTTCTGGGACGTCCATTTATTGACGAAGCCGAGATTGGTCAACTGACCTATATATGTATATATATAAATATAAGGAGCATGCTCACTTATGAGTGCTTCGAATAGTAGCATTCTTCGTCAAATAGGGGACGAAAAGCGACCCACTGTGGTCTGATTCGGCCAATCCTCGACTTATTATATACAGTAATTTCTGGATATAAGCCCCCCGGTTAATTGATTTTCCCTCTTATAAGTTAACAAAATTAGGTCAAGAAAAATCTCCATAAGCAATACATAGGAAAATTCCCGTTTAAAGTATTTCCCGCGTAAAAAATCGCCCCGCTTAAAACGTTGCAAATTTGTGTACCATTTGAAAAAACTCATACAAAAATCCCCGCATAAAATAAAATATAAAGTTGGGAGCGTTTTGATGATTTATTGTTATTTATATAAATGTGAATTAACATTTCTTTTTTTTTAACATAAATACATATTCATTTGAAAAGTTATTACAACATAATTTCTTTTATTAATACGAGTAGGGTGTGTATGCAGTTTCCTATAAGAGCGTCCTATAAGTTGTTTCTTAGGGCGAATTTTTTATATAAGCCAAAAATGGTTCATTAAACGGGTTTTTCGTATAAGCTCCACAACTGCTTTTAGCCGGGATTTCCATAAAAGACTTTCCCGGATAAAGAGTTTGAATTTTGAGCATTTTGCTAAGTTCTTATATCCGGAAATTACTGTATAACAATTGGAAATAAAATTTTCGAGATTTTTTAACTATAGCATCGTGTAGAATAGTTAAAACTGTTAAATATTTTCAACCAAAATGTGTGATTATGGGTGTTAACGAGTTAAGTAAAAAACGGTTGGAAGAAGTATGCAATCCTGCAGTGCTTATGCCTATAACTAAATTTTAAGACTAATACGTGTCTTAAATTTTTCTTTAATTAAAACGCAGTTACAAAAATATTTTTGAGAATATTATTTAAATTTGATTAATATTTGAGGAGTTTGGTTTTTTAAAAGTGGCAAAACTGCATGAAAAGCTTCTTGAGAATATAAGCCGCTCTGAGTCGGCATAAAACATGTAGGTCCAGTTCTCGATCATTTGTGTTCAAACATTTCACAACACTTACAACACAATTGATCATAAGAAGCTCGGTCAGTCCTTTCAAGGGCTAAAATGGCCATTTCTTGTTTTTAAGCCAATAATCTTTTCTTAAGGAGGGAGTAAGGGTTTCAGCGTAAAAAAAATCACTTTTTTTGCGAATTTTTTTTGTATATTATTTGTTACTCTGCGAATAAAAAAAATTATATTAATAAAATTTTAAAATAACATAAAAATGTATTTCGATTGGTTTATGTATCTAGATAATTGGATAATTTGACTACAGAAATGTAGTTTCCTTACCTACATTGAAGTGGAAAAACTATTTAAGGAATTGGACGAATTTTCTAAAATAAGTAGCTGGTTTACGTACTCTGAAGTTGGTAAAATATCAAAATAAATAGATAATTTTTTGTAAAATATGTAGGTGCTGTTTCCACTCTTAAGTGGGAATGCAATATACATAATAAAATAGTTTTTCTACACTTAGTAGGTGGCTTACCTACTCTGAAGTGGACAGAGTTAAGAAAAATTAGATAACAATTCTTCTGAATAATTATTTGTCTTATTTATTTCATGGCTGAAAGTTCACCTACATTTGAGGTGCTATATTTACTCTCGAAGTTAGACTACCTAATACAATTGTAATACATTAAAATTTGGAAATTTGTTGCGCACCTAAACAAATTCGTTGACTGAAAATCACCAGATTAATACATTCAATACTGGAATTTAATACATTTTTAGCTTAAAGTTCTACTCTTTTTTTTCTGTGTATATCAGAAGTGTACAAATAACATTTCTAGTTTAAAAGAAAACTTTTGATTTTATGATATACTGAAAATATGCCATCAATTTTCATAAAATAAAGTGTATAGTTAACTTTCTGGGAACCCAGCAGTAGGCAATGTCAACAATCATGTTAAATATAAAGGTTTTCTGTGTCTGCAGCAAAGCTTTTCTGCCATTAGCGAGACTTAACTTAAAAGTTATTTAGTTTCTAACTCGCTTACGTAGCCTCAGTGTTGCCAAGTCAGTGCTTAAAGCACTAGATCTAGTAATTTTTGAAAATGCCAGACTCATTTTTTTATAAATGCCACTAGATAAAAAAGTACTAAGTTGGGTGCATTTCTATTTCCATTGTAGTACTTTTCTAGCCTAAGCCCAAAAAGATATGTTTGAAGCCCTGGATTAGGAAATAAAATTAATAAATCGCTGTCAAAACTGGAAAAATGTGATAGTGCTGACAAATTTTAGATTGAAGTAACCCATTTTAGGGATGCTCTTGGAATGAATCCTTTTCAGCACTTAGCTGATTTTTGCATACGTCTTTTGTATTTTCCTTATTCTAACGCAGAAGTAGAAAGAGTTTTAAGTATGGTGAATCGTCTTAAAACTAAAATTAGAAATAGGCTTCACTTAATACTTCATATAATTAAATTTACAAAGCAAATATGATTTATTATTAAAAAAAAGTTGTTGTCACTCTTTTAATATACCTGACAAAGTCCTTTGTAAGATAAATTCAAATGAAACTAATAAAAAAATTAAAGTAATCATAGCTTAACCAAAATACTGTGACCAGCAGGAACAATTCAGAATGTGCAGAAACAAATGCTTTGTATTCTATTATCAATTAATTAAATGAATAAAAAAATTTCTTAAAATTTTGTCTTTAATAAGTATATAGAAAAGTTTTGGAAAAAGAAACATTCAAAGTTGATACGATTTTATTAGAACATCTTTTAAAGTTAAAACGATTATAATGAGGTTTTATGTCGTATTTCGTGAGTTTGGTATTTTTAATGCTTTTTTGTCAAAATTACTCTATTGTTTTGACGAGTTGGTGCCTTTTTATAAAAAAATTTTTGGCAATGCTGCGTAGCCTAGAGGTTAGAGCATTTGCCTATGGATCTGCAGGATGCGGGTTGAATTCTCGCTGCGGTTTGTGGAATATTTTAATAATAACAACTTTGTGGCTGGAATTAGACTCAAGCAAAAAGCAACAAAAATGTAAGAAAACTTAATGTTAGCAAATGAACAAAACGAGAGGTTGATTTGAAACAAATTTTAAATTTGGGTGCTTATTCCTTACTAAAGAGCTGCACGAATACATTCCATTTGGAATCCATTCTACGCATTCCATGCGAGTATTCCATATTTGCAAATCATTTGCAAAGCGAAACGAATGAATGAGAGACATAAATTTTTCGAATGGAATGAACATTCCATTCCATTTGAGAGAGTTCTAACGAATATGGAAATTTCTAGAATGTATTCGTTGCGTTGAGAGTACTCTCAAATGGTTACCATGAATTTTGACTTTTGCTCCAGTCATGTTTCTTAGAGTTTTATGGTAGTTGCAAAGGGGGGTCGCTGATTTCAAATCTGATGTCAGATTTTGAATTTTCAAAATGGCGGATAGGGTTGCCACCTTAAAATATATTATTTTCCCGAATTCGAGGCTGGGGCAAACACTAGGTAAAAATGGGTCGCTGATTCCGAATCCGTTGTCAGAATTTTAAAATTCCAAAATTTTTTTGAAAATAGGGTTGCCACCTAAAAAGTTGTTATTTTGCAATTTTTTTAAATGAGCATTTAGTAAAAGGGAGTCGCTGATTTCAAATCTGATGTCAGATTTTGAATTTTCAAAATGGCGGATAGGGTTGCCACCTTAAAATATCTTATTTTCGCGAATTCGAGGCTGGGGCAAACATTAGGTAAAAATGGGTCGCTGATTCCGAATCCGTTGTCAGAATTTCAAAATTTCAAAATTTTTTTGAAAATAGGGTTGCCACCTAAAAATTTGTTATTTTGAAATTTTTTTAAATGAGCATTTAGTAAAAGGGAGTCGCTGATTTCAAATCAACACTTGAGAATGTTGAGTATTCTATTCTAAACATTCTCAACGCACAAGCGCACATTCCATTCCATTCTAAGCGCTTCGAATGCATATTCCATTCCATTCTCAGCGCTGAGAATGATCATTCCATTCCATTCTATTTTTTTGAGAATGTGTTGAAACGGCTTTTGAATGCATTCGTGCAGCCCTTTATTCCTTACTAACTTCACTTATTTCTGTTGTCTCATTTCCATTACACATAAATTTTCTGTAAAAGTTTTACCCTCATCACGCCGAAAGAAGTATGACTTCAAAATTACTTGATTCATTATAAAAAAAAATTATATGAGTAGTAAGAGTAGTAGTAGTAAGTAGAGTAGTAAGAGTAAGAAAAAAGCAATTTAATATTGAAATTATTTTAAGTGGTATGGAAGTGGCTTACCTGAAATGCGTGTAAAACAGCCATTATGGCAGGGGATCCAAATCCATGTGTTATCAAAGAAGTGGGCGAAATTACCGTATGTGCCATACTCAAATATTTTGTACACTTCGTCCACTATGCATAGAGTGTAAATTATGATCTAGAGATTGCATCAACTCTGCTAAATCTCTGGCATGTGTTAACAGAGTTATTCCACTTAAAAACATGAAGAAAAAAAACTCTGTTAACCTCTGTTAACACATGCCAGAGATTTAGCAGAGTTGATGCAATCTCTAGATAATAATTTATACTCTATGCACTATTCGCCGAATTATCGTAAGCGCCAAAATGGAAATTTTACAGGAAACGTTTTTATGTTGTTTCTTTTTAATGGGTGTTGTGAATTTGTTTATTTTTCATGATTTTATTATTATTTTTATTACTATTACTTTTTCAATAATATAGGTATGTGGAAAGCTGTATCTGATGCTAAATTAATAAATGAAACAAAAAAAGAAACAATTTTCGAAAAATTGGAGCTAACGATAATTGGGTGCATACGGGACGATATCAGTTGCTATATTTACTGTTTCATTTTTAAATTAGAAATAGAATGTGAAGCGGATTGCTCACTCTTATGAAGCTCTTTCGTACCATCCCTATATTCGCTTCACCGTTACTTACAGATAAAACAATATTAGAGTGTATAAAAAGTAGAAAAAAACGCTGTTCTTTAAAATTTGGAATTTGGCACATTATCGAATGTTCATTATCGTATCGCACAAAGGCGGTAGATATCTTGATGTTAATTTCTTTCAAAATTTTGTTTTCTTAAGTTTTAACATGATAAGCTTAGCGAATACCCTTGTCGTAATTGGGACATTATTACAATGTTTTATTTATTCAGCTTCTAGTAAGTGTTTTAAGTCAATAAGTACAATATGTATATACATTCATTTATGCATTAAATTTTAAACATTTGGCTACTTTATACAACATGAAACATGAAAAGCATTCCTCAACACAAAAGTTTAAAATAAAAGAAAAATTGTACATAAACAGTTTTTAATTGTGTATCCAATAATTTACATTATTCTTTTATATAATATACATAGTTTATATTTTTAATCTAATTAAATGAAAATGGTAAGAATTCATTTAATTTATAAATTATTTTTAATCGTTTTAAACGTCTACTAAGAATAATTACAGAATAAAAAATTTTAGAGTTATCATTTTTTGTCATTGTCAATCTTGGTTTTATCCAGTGATGAAGATACCATTCCTCCTCCATTTGACGGATATAATTTATCTAAATAGTTTAGTGATTCATTAAGGAAAGTCTGTAAAGTGAGAATATAAAAGTATATATTTTAATTAATATTTTGAAGTTCATGTCAGCATATTTAAATTGAGTATTGCAACTAAAGAATAAAAGCAACTTTTATCAAATATTTTTCTATATATAGTCAAAGTAAAAATTGAAAGAAGATGCGTGTTCTCATTACGCGCGTAAGAAGATATTATTCTTTGGAGTGAATTTGATGATTAATATTTATAAACGTTAATAATTGTTTGAATTGTAAATCAATACAATAAGAAGAAGTGTAAGGATATGATAAATATAATTGATAAAAGTCTGATTTAGTGAAATGAACTATGTATGTTCATTCTTGAAATGGTACAAATGTAATTATCGGTTTATAATAGTTGAAACAGGAGATAAATAATTGAGCTGACCCCTTCTAAATAACTCGTAAACACAACATCAGTGGTAGTATCATGTCATGTTGTTGAGCTTGACTGGTTGCTGTTGATTGTTAAGATCTGAATTTTAGATCTGCTTTAAAAAATTTAGTTATTATGCTTGAATCTTTTCAGCATTAGTCTTTGGCATATTGAAAATAAAAATATAAAGTTCATGACGTTAAAATTGTATTTCAAAAAGTGTGGAAATCTACGTAGTCATTGCCAATTATTTTGTTGAGTTTTGTGAAACGGCTTAAAACTCACACTTACGGAAAAGGTTTAATTTTTTTTGAGATAAATGAATCGCAATATGATAAAAATGCATTAGAGATAAAAAGGTATTCATTGGCTGTCTAGGCCCATTTTAGGCATGTCGATATTTCAATGATTTCTTTAATGGCGATTTCATCGTGCTGCGATTTCCTTATGCGGGTTACACATCTGCGATCTCGTGTGCCACACGGCGGCCATTTACAGACGAGTTCGCTAATTAATTAATAAGCATGTTTGCGAGAGTGCCACACGTGTTGGCTTGCTGGTAAAAATTTTTGATTTTCTCCGCCACACAAGCTAAAAAGAAAAAACAACAACCACACCTCGGTGT
Organism: Coremacera marginata; assembly: GCA_914767935.1. Taxonomy (NCBI): domain Eukaryota; kingdom Metazoa; phylum Arthropoda; class Insecta; order Diptera; family Sciomyzidae; genus Coremacera; species Coremacera marginata. The sequence continues at coordinate 89,640,512 of OU612047.1, read as the reverse complement.
GGCTAACTTATTAGAACGCTGGATGGTTCACACGTGTTCAAAAATGGCCACCATGTGGCACACGAGATAGCAGATGTGTAACATTACTTACTCGCATTACTTCCGTTGTTGCCTCCTTCGCCCCCGATCAAAAAAGGGTTGAGAGAAATCGTCTTAATATTGGAATGTCTAAAATGGCACTTATGACCTAGTAGTGGAAGCATTGCTTAAAATTTTGACAGCCTCTTATAAAACAGTTTGATTCCACACCAATACAAATCCTGAAACATTTTGAAGTCAATCTATTCGCCTTGAAGTAGCAAACACTTTTACTACAAGAAAATAAGAGAATTTATTTACTATCTGAAATAGATTAGGTAATGTGAAATTTTCTATTTCACCTAATCTTTTCGACAACTTTCCTATTTACACAGTTAATACAACAGTCTTGCATTAGATTATTCACCTAATTCAAAATTCTACTAAAATTTTGCTTGTAAAATCACCTAATTTTTTATTTATTAATTTTACCTAATGCAAGTTGTTGATTTGTTTTTGAAAGCTTAAGGCTTAATGTCAAATATCAGCCTGATTTGAACTCTTGTTAGATTCGGTCGTCTTTAAATAGTCTTTTAATCACGTCGCTTAGATCGCGCTACCTAGTTTGCAAGAAATCTGTAGCTAAAGACAGTGTTTTCACTTGTAATATCTGCAAATGTTTATTTCCAAAATCTCTTGCAAATATAAATGACAATAATATTATAAGCATTTAAAATGCTTATCAAAACATTGGCCCATAATCATAAACAAATAAAAGTTAGCTCTAAATTTAGTGCAAGCTATTTGACAACAAATTATATTGAAAATTCTCGAAAATGCTCATACTAAATTTAAAGTCGCCTTTATTTTGTTTATGATTATGGGCCATTGTGTTTGAACATGTCTAAATTCTTCTTTTAATTTGTAAAATTCTTCAATGAAAAGAATTGAAAAAAATAAGAAGTTCATTAAATTTTGGTTGTGCAAAAAATGGCAACAACTGTTTTAGCGTCTAATAAATAACGCAGTCGTGCAGCTTCATGCAGTCTTTTAAATTCAAATTCTAAGAGTTCTTCAAACTCAGCTCTATCTAATGCTGATCTTATTTCAGAGCAATATCAAACTCTGCCTAGTGTGTTGATGTTCAATGAAAATCATGTGTTGATAAAGTTTTTTCTAATGGAAGTTGCGTAATGTCATTTTGAACTCCACGTCAGAGTTGTCGTTTTGGTCTAATCTGACCAAAAATAATGGTACTTTTGTTTTAAAAAAATAGGTTTTGGTAGTTTGGTTGATTTGTTGTGATTTTCCATTACTTTTGGTAACTTGAAAACTGGAACTAATCTTTAAATTTCAAATAAATTTCAATAAATGGCAAGAAAATTGTCATAGCCCTTGACAATCAGTCGGTGATTAGGTGCATGCAACGGACAGATATTACTTCCAGGTTGGCCATAGAATGTCTTACCAAACTCAATAGGTGCGCTCAGACAAATGAGCTCACACTTATGTGGATGCGAGGACATTCTGGCATAGAACAGAATGAAAAGGCTGATTCTTTAGCAAGAGAAGGATCAGCAGAAGAATTCTGTGGACCAGAACCACGTATCGCCATAGGCGACAACATGGTGGCCGGCCATTGCTTAACGGGCGCACTCGGAACCCCGTACAAGGTGCGAAGAAGCTGGTAATTGCAGGCAATCAAAGGCGGAAAATCTTCTCAGGAAGATGACTCTGACCGAGGACGATGCGTGTAGGTTATGCCTAGAGGAGCCGGAAACAGCAGCACACATTCTGTGCCAGTGTCCGGCGGTGGCAAGCATAAGATTGACCTTTCTGGGACGTCCATTTATTGACGAAACCGAGATTGGTCAACTGACCTATATATGTATATATATAAATATAAGGAGCATGCTTACTTATGAGTGCTTCGAATAGTAGCATTCTTCGTCAAATAGGGGACGAAAAGCGACCCACTGTGGTCTGATTCGGCCAATCCCCGACTTATTATATACAGTAATTTCTGGATATAAGCCCCCCGGTTAATTGATTTTCCCTCTTATAAGTTAACAAAATTAGGTCAAGAAAAATCTCCATAAGCAATACATAGGAAAATTCCCGTTTAAAGTATTTCCCGCGTAAAAAATCGCCCCGCTTAAAACGTTGCAAATTTGTGAACCATTTGAAAAAACTCATACAAAAATCCCCGCATAAAATAAAATATAAAGTTGGCAGCGTTTTGATGATTTATTGTTATTTATATAAATGTGAATTAACATTTCTTTTTTTTTAACATAAATACATATTCATTTGAAAAGTTATTACAACATAATTTCTTTTATTAATACGAGTAGGGTGTGTATGCAGTTTCCTATAAGAGCGTCCTATAAGTTGTTTCTTAGGGCGAATTTTTTATATAAGCCAAAAATGGTTCATTAAACGGGTTTTTCGTATAAGCTCCACAACTGCTTTTAGCCGGGATTTCCATAAAAGACTTTCCCGGATAAAGAGTTTGAATTTTGAGCATTTTGCTAAGTTCTTATATCCGGAAATTACTGTATAACAATTGGAAATAAAATTTTCGAGATTTTTTAACTATAGCATCGTGTAGAATAGTTAAAACTGTTAAATATTTTCAACCAAAATGTGTGATTATGGGTGTTAACGAGTTAAGTAAAAAACGGTTGGAAGAAGTATGCAATACTGCAGTGCTTATGCCTATAACTAAATTTTAAGACTAATACGTGTCTTAAATTTTTCTTTAATTAAAACGCAGTTACAAAAATTTTTTTGAGGAATATTATTTAAATTTGATTAATATTTGAGGAGTTTGGTTTTTTAAAAGTGGCAAAACTGCATGAAAAGCTTCTTGAGAATATAAGCCGCTCTGAGTCGGCATAAAACATGTAGGTCCAGTTCTCGATCATTTGTGTTCAAACATTTCACAACACTTACAACACAATTGATCATAAGAAGCTCGGTCAGTCCTTTCAAGGGCTAAAATGGCCATTTCTTGTTTTTAAGCCAATAATCTTTTCTTAAGGAGGGAGTAAGGGTTTCAGCGTAAAAAAAATCACTTTTTTTGCGAATTTTTTTTGTATATTATTTGTTACTCTGCGAATAAAAAAAATTATATTAATAAAATTTTAAAATAACATAAAAATGTATTTCGATTGGTTTATGTATCTAGATAATTGGATAATTTGACTACAGAAATGTAGTTTCCTTACCTACATTGAAGTGGAAAAACTATTTAAGGAATTGGACGAATTTTCTAAAATAAGTAGCTGGTTTACGTACTCTGAAGTTGGTAAAATATCAAAATAAATAGATAATTTTTTGTAAAATATGTAGGTGCTGTTTCCACTCTTAAGTGGGAATGCAATATACATAATAAAATAGTTTTTCTACACTTAGTAGGTGGCTTACCTACTCTGAAGTGGACAGAGTTAAGAAAAATTAGATAACAATTCTTCTGAATAATTATTTGTCTTATTTATTTCATGGCTGAAAGTTCACCTACATTTGAGGTGCTATATTTACTCTCGCAGTTAGACTACCTAATACAATTGTAATACATTAAAATTTGGAAATTTGTTGCGCACCTAAACAAATTCGTTGACTGAAAATCACCAGATTAATACATTCAATACTGGAATTTAATACATTTTTAGCTTAAAGTTCTACTCTTTTTTTTCTGTGTATATCAGAAGTGTACAAATAACATTTCTAGTTTAAAAGAAAACTTTTGATTTTATGATATACTGAAAATATGCCATCAATTTTCATAAAATAAAGTGTATAGTTAACTTTCTGGGAACCCAGCAGTAGGCAATGTCAACAATCATGTTAAATATAAAGGTTTTCTGTGTCTGCAGCAAAGCTTTTCTGCCATTAGCGAGACTTAACTTAAAAGTTATTTAGTTTCTAACTCGCTTACGTAGCCTCAGTGTTGCCAAGTCAGTGCTTAAAGCACTAGATCTAGTAATTTTTGAAAATGCCAGACTCATTTTTTTATAAATGCCACTAGATAAAAAAGTACTAAGTTGGGTGCATTTCTATTTCCATTGTAGTACTTTTCTAGCCTAAGCCCAAAAAGATATGTTTGAAGCCCTGGATTAGGAAATAAAATTAATAAATCGCTGTCAAAACTGGAAAAATGTGATAGTGCTGACAAATTTTAGATTGAAGTAACCCATTTTAGGGATGCTCTTGGAATGAATCCTTTTCAGCACTTAGCTGATTTTTGCATACGTCTTTTGTATTTTCCTTATTCTAACGCAGAAGTAGAAAGAGTTTTAAGTATGGTGAATCGTCTTAAAACTAAAATTAGAAATAGGCTTCACTTAATACTTCATATAATTAAATTTACAAAGCAAATATGATTTATTATTAAAAAAAAGTTGTTGTCACTCTTTTAATATACCTGACAAAGTCCTTTGTAAGATAAATTCAAATGAAACTAATAAAAAAATTAAAGTAATCATAGCTTAACCAAAATACTGTGACCAGCAGGAACAATTCAGAATGTGCAGAAACAAATGCTTTGTATTCTATTATCAATTAATTAAATGAATAAAAAAATTTCTTAAAATTTTGTCTTTAATAAGTATATAGAAAAGTTTTGGAAAAAGAAACATTCAAAGTTGATACGATTTTATTAGAACATCTTTTAAAGTTAAAACGATTATAATGAGGTTTTATGTCGTATTTCGTGAGTTTGGTATTTTTAATGCTTTTTTGTCAAAATTACTCTATTGTTTTGACGAGTTGGTGCCTTTTTATAAAAAAATTTTTGGCAATGCTGCGTAGCCTAGAGGTTAGAGCATTTGCCTATGGATCTGCAGGATGCGGGTTGAATTCTCGCTGCGGTTTGTGGAATATTTTAATAATAACAACTTTGTGGCTGGAATTAGACTCAAGCAAAAAGCAACAAAAATGTAAGAAAACTTAATGTTAGCAAATGAACAAAACGAGAGGTTGATTTGAAACAAATTTTAAATTTGGGTGCTTATTCCTTACTAAAGAGCTGCACGAATACATTCCATTTGGAATCCATTCTACGCATTCCATGCGAGTATTCCATATTTGCAAATCATTTGCAAAGCGAAACGAATGAATGAGAGACATAAATTTTTCGAATGGAATGAACATTCCATTCCATTTGAGAGAGTTCTAACGAATATGGAAATTTCTAGAATGTATTCGTTGCGTTGAGAGTACTCTCAAATGGTTACCATGAATTTTGACTTTTGCTCCAGTCATGTTTCTTAGAGTTTTATGGTAGTTGCAAAGGGGGGTCGCTGATTTCAAATCTGATGTCAGATTTTGAATTTTCAAAATGGCGGATAGGGTTGCCACCTTAAAATATATTATTTTCGCGAATTCGAGGCTGGGGCAAACACTAGGTAAAAATGGGTCGCTGATTCCGAATCCGTTGTCAGAATTTTAAAATTCCAAAATTTTTTTGAAAATAGGGTTGCCACCTAAAAAGTTGTTATTTTGCAATTTTTTTAAATGAGCATTTAGTAAAAGGGAGTCGCTGATTTCAAATCTGATGTCAGATTTTGAATTTTCAAAATGGCGGATAGGGTTGCCACCTTAAAATATCTTATTTTCGCGAATTCGAGGCTGGGGCAAACATTAGGTAAAAATGGGTCGCTGATTCCGAATCCGTTGTCAGAATTTCAAAATTTCAAAATTTTTTTGAAAATAGGGTTGCCACCTAAAAATTTGTTATTTTGAAATTTTTTTAAATGAGCATTTAGTAAAAGGGAGTCGCTGATTTCAAATCAACACTTGAGAATGTTGAGTATTCTATTCTAAACATTCTCAACGCACAAGCGCACATTCCATTCCATTCTAAGCGCTTCGAATGCATATTCCATTCCATTCTCAGCGCTGAGAATGATCATTCCATTCCATTCTATTTTTTTGAGAATGTGTTGAAACGGCTTTTGAATGCATTCGTGCAGCCCTTTATTCCTTACTAACTTCACTTATTTCTGTTGTCTCATTTCCATTACACATAAATTTTCTGTAAAAGTTTTACCCTCATCACGCCGAAAGAAGTATGACTTCAAAATTACTTGATTCATTATAAAAAAAAATTATATGAGTAGTAAGAGTAGTAGTAGTAAGTAGAGTAGTAAGAGTAAGAAAAAAGCAATTTAATATTGAAATTATTTTAAGTGGTATGGAAGTGGCTTACCTGAAATGCGTGTAAAACAGCCATTATGGCAGGGGATCCAAATCCATGTGTTATCAAAGAAAAATGCGTTAGATGGCGTTGCATTGATGGCTCAAGCAAATGTTGGGATCGTGTACCATACTGAGTAGTTCTGTCTTGGCCAAGAACTTGCATTAGTTCTTTTGTTATCTTAAAATTAAAAAAAAATATATGTTGTAACAGTGTTGCTCTTTTATATGAATAATAAAAATGTAAAGCGTTTCAAATCTTTGATCTAAATAATATAAACGGAAATAGGTAAACTATGCGCAAAAGGTCTATTTGAACTTCAAGCAGTATAAGGTACACCCTTGGTGCATATTTATTGTTTATATTTTATTCCAGGAACCTTTCTATTTTTGCCACAATTTTTTTATGCATATATTTTTTGACTGAACACATTTTTTTATATTCGCGTACCCAAAAAATTTGAACAATTTGTACAAATTGAACAAATTCTTACAAGAAATCCGTTCGTTTACCCAAAAAACTTGCAAGTGAGAAAGAAAATAAGAGAGTACGATTTTTCTCTTCAATCCAGTTTTGAAAAGTTTTTGCTGGTTGATTTTCTACTCGCAAGAATTTTCATGAAATTAAAAAAAAATAAACGTCTAAAACAGATGTTTTTTAAATGTACAAAATAAATAAAAAATGGTTAAGTAAATAAAATTATTATTTTTTTACATATTTTTAACATATGCACCATGAACACATGTTGAATTTGCCATGCGCAAAATTTTTTTCGCCTTTTCTCAAATTTTAAAAATTAGCTATTAGCTGAAAGTCGTAGTTTTTTTTTCTTTTTTTTTTGTTATTTTCTTTTCAGCTTTTTGACTGTTCGATATGCATTGCAAATTTTAACAAATTTTCTGTTGGGGTCCTTATTTAGATTTTCATTGTTTTGCGAGAGAATTTTTTTCTTATTCTCAAAAAATTGTTACTGGCAAGTTTTTACTGTAAAAGTACGCGAACAGACCTAATTTATTTTTACTAAAGTGTTTTGTATAAAATGTTTCGTGTGTGGTGTGGTTTATATGTGGGGGTAATAAGTCACCACATTATTGTCCCTCCCGAAACAATTTTTTAGTGTTGGCTAGTAAATTAAAATGTACTTTTTTGGTGGGTTTATGTTTGTGTGAATGTGTCTGTGCGGTTTCTGTATCTAAAGATTCAATCTATGCTTATTGGTAAGTTGTTTTTGTAATATTTAAAGTATTTTGGTGTTCTTTCAAAAACTTTGAATCGACCATAGTACGGTTCGTGCAGTGTCGTTACGCACGAAAACAAAACTACAAGTCCTAAGTGCCATACACTTTTTTTTCCAACTTGAGGCCCAAATTCGTTTCATGAAAAAAAAATTTGGATTTTATTTTTATTTTAAACATTTATATACCATCTTAAGAACGTAGAAAAAAAAAACACAGGTGCGTCGTTGGACACACAAGAGAAGCGAAGCTTTTTCGCAGTTACATAGGTTTGATAGCTTAATAATTTTTTTCTTTTTAATAAATTAACTTTTAAATTCAAAAATTTTAAATAACATAAAATTTATTACATACTCGTATATACAGAAAACATATTTACTGCTTATTTTTTATTGTTGAATGTCAAATTTCCACGCCAATTACATAAACGGGCATATAATGCCAGCGATTAAACTATAATTAAATTAAACTTGCTCTTTAAATTCTCTTCTTCGGGAAAAGGTAATCCGAAGAGAAAGCGTCCGAGGAGTGGTCAATATAGGTGTTATTACTACTATTAAAGTTGTTATTGTTGGTAGATGCACTCAGTTGCTGATCGAATTGATCACAGCGTGCAGTTAATGCAGTCAGATGGGACTCAAGAGAGTGGATTTTAGAGTTACTTTCACACAGTTGGTTTGTTAACGTACCCACCTCGCTTTCCTCCATTTCCTCCATTTCAACTCTCCACACATGGTTGTGAACTTGGCTGCACTGAACAAATTTTTTCCTTCAACAGCTTACTGCTTCAACAGCTTAGCGAAAAATCTGTCGAAAATTTTTCAGATTTCACTCCAAGCAAATCACAGAACGAGGATTAAAAAGCTTCGCTTCAAAAATATATATTAAAAAACGCACACGAAACAAAATTTAACAAACATTATAGATACCTTGCCGATGTCATGCGTGCGTTTGTTAATTCCATATATATTGATATCATCTATTTTTTTGACGCTTAAAACATAGAGTGTAATTTATTATCTAGAGATTGCATCAACTCTGCTAACAGTGTTAACAGAGTTATTTCACTTAAAAACATGAAGAAAAAAAACTCTGTTAACCTCTGTTAACACATGCCAGAGATTTAGCAGAGTTGATGCAATCTTTACATAATAATTTATAGTCTATGCCAACAACACCACAAACGCATTCACAATACAAACACACCGATGCTGGAGACACCTTGTGGCAAATAAAATCAAATTTTTGTAGCATAGCAAATACACAATCCTCTATCTATTGATAGATGGTGACGATCTACTGCATCATAGCTTCTGTTATAACTAAGATTAAATTAACAACATTTTCTCAGAGGTCTTTGTGGCCTAGTGGGTAGTGTGCTGAGTTATCGTTAAGAAGGGCACCGGTTCGATCCCCACGGGAACCAAAAGATGTTTTTAGTATTTAATATTAAAGTATTCAATTTTCTTGTTGTAATAAGCGCTAGCAACAAAGAAACCATCAAAATTCCAAGAAAAAATCTGTCGAAAATTTTTCGATTTCACTCTAAGCAAATCACAGAACGAGGAGTAAGAAGCTTCTCTTCAAAAATGTAATAAAGATATCTTAAATATTAAGAGAGTTATATCGCCTTGTCGTTGAGAAACCAGGTGTACCGTTTAAGCATTATTATAGGATTATATAGCGCTCTCCTTCTTTACTATTATTTTATTTTTTCAGCTGCTCAAACCGGTTTTTTTGAGTAGGGATACAATCAAAAATATGTAATACTAGCAGGCCACAGTTGTCCGCGGCTTCACCACGGACTTCACAAGCTGACTAACTTGTAAGTATATTCAAACTTTGTTCGAGACGTACGGACGTGTTTTTGTCTCGGTCCAAGATTTGTGCATTTAAAATTGCAATACCAGTGTCTTTAATTTTGTTTTTATACACTGGCGCTAAGTTAAAATCGCGCTGTTTACTCTGCAGTAAAAAAAATATACCATACGCACAAAATATTGAGTATAAATTAATCATTTAGTCTTGGAAATACTAAGAATAGAAAAACTAAAAGTGAATAAACTGTCAACAAAGTACATTAGTCATCATCATCTTGTCGCTGTTCGGAATTTTCTTGGTTCTGTCAACTCATCTTCGCCTCTCTACATAGTTCGTGGTACTGAAATTTGTCTGCATTCCTTATGTCGCCGCCACCTATGCAAACTCGCCTTCGTAATAACTGTGAAGGCAACAACTTCAACAACAACAACAAAAGCGAAAGTACACCGATATCGTCTAGTGGTGTGGGTGCTATTGGAGCTCAACTACTTGCTGTTGAAGAGGCTGAAAGCGCATTCAAAGCAGGAATTCAAAGAACTTGAAGAGCGTCCCCGCAAATACACAGACAGCCTGTTCTCCCGACTGGTCAGCAGACTGGAAAGCGAGGTGGGTACGTTAACAAACCAACTGTGTGAAAGTAACTCTAAAATCCACTCTCTTGAGTCCCATCTGACTGCATTAACTGCACGCTGTGATCAATTCGATCAGCAACTGAGTGCATCTACCAACAATAACAACTTTAATAGTAGTAATAACACCTATATTGACCACTCCTCGGACGCTTTCTCTTCGGATTACCTTTTCCCGAAGAAGAGAATTTAAAGAGCAAGTTTAATTTAATTTGTCTTTTTATTGGGTTTCAATCACCACCAGTCAAAGACATATTTTGAACAAAGAATAAAAATAAAAATAACAATAAAAGCTCTGTGGTGATTGTAAAATTCTATATACCTTACGACAGAAATAGAGTGCTAAAAGCTTTTGGTGACCACCGACGGCTAGCAAAGCAGGCAATAATCCTAAGTGACTGTGGTATCGACTCTAGCAACAATGTGTACTTGCATGAGAGTATCTCTGCAGATACTAGAAGAGTTCTACTAGCTGCTATTGTCTGTAAGCGGAATAAAAGCATCTTCAATGTATTTACATTGCGTGGAGGTGTCTACATCCGAATGCAAAAAGAGGGAGAAGGGATTCGTGTTAACAGCATTGAAGAGTTGGAGAAAGTTGTACGTGCTGATGAGGCTGGTGTTGGATAAACTTTGCTTCGTTTATTTTAATTCTTTATATTGCATATTAATTTTTGCATTCTTAATTAATTTTTTATTGTATGTAATGTTTTCATGTTATTTCCTCTTCTTCTTATACTTTAATTCGTTATTTTTTATATTATTTTTGGCATTCTCAACTAAATTATCGTATGTAATGTTTTCTTATCAATTTCATTTCTCTATTTGCTTACTTTCTTCTTTCCATCCTCCTGCTTTCTTTCATGCTTACATTTGTGTTACTATTGTTATAAGATATGGTGTCAAATCTATCGCACAATAGCGACATCCATAAGAGTATGATAAACATTCTATGTAAACAGCATTCAGGCTTGAGAGTGGTTCACTTTAATGCTAGGAGTCTGAATGATACAAAACTTGATTGTGTACGGCACTGCTTTGAAAATTCTGCTGTTGATGTCATCTGTGTCTCTGAAACCTGGTTTCACTCTGATATTTATGACTCTTGTTTGAATATAAACAATTATAAAATGTTTACAAATGACAGAATTAATAAAAAAGGAGGTGGCGTTGCAATATATTGTAGAAACAATCTAAATGTTAAATTGTTAGATATGTCCAGTGGTTATGAGGTGGAGTTTTTAAATGTTGAAATATTTGATAATTCTATAAAAGTTTTCTTGTCCTGTGTATATAATCCGTATCGTCATTGTAGTTTGGACCGATTGTTTTCCACGTTGTCTGATTGTGCAATAGAGTACGATCATTTCATCCTGTGTGGAGATTTTAATATAAATATTTTATCCCAAGATAATCTAGTTGATCAGTTTTACAATTGTCTTTCCGAGGTTGGTCTCCAATTAGTAAACACTAGTTTACCCACTCGCTATGCGAATAATGTTTCTCCTAGTTTATTGGATATCTTTGTTGTCTCTGATGTTTCCTCTGTTTTATTTTTTGATCAATTATCGTTTGTAATCAAATGTTATTGAGAATTCTTTCACTTACAGGGATTACAAAAGTATAAATTATGACTCCTTGTACAATGACCTTCTAAATATAAATTGGTCGGAGTGTTGGTTTTTTAGCTCAGCAAATGAAAAGCTGAATTTTTTTAATAATTTAATAAGGGCGTTATATGACTTGCATGTCCCTATAATTACTCGCCTTGTCTCCAACATAAGCTGCCCTTGGTTAACTAGTGTAGTTAAATTGGCTCTAAAAAACCGGAATAAATGTTATAATCGTTGGAAAAGAAACCCATCAACTTCTTACTGGGAACAGTACAAAAGGGCTAGAAATGAAGCCAATTCTGCTGTTAAGTCTTCGAAACGTGTTTTCTTTATGTCCAAACTAAACTTATCACAACCTATTAAAAAGCTCTGGAGTAATTTGAGACAAGCTAAAATTTGTAAAGTAACGTCTAATGAATGTTGTATAGATGCTAAGAGTCTAAATGAATATTTTACTGCAAGCTCAGTTAATTGTGTAAATTCGTCTGCTTATGATATGCATGTTCGTACTTTTGAATGTCCATTTAACTTTGATTTTGTGGCTGTAGGTGAAAGTGATGTTGCTCGTTGTGTAAATAAGATAAAGTCGAATGCCGTGGGTGAGGATAGAGTATCTATCAAATTTATTAAAATTATCTTACCTTTTATTCTAAGTCCTTTAACGCATAAACTCAATTATTGTTTCACAAGTTCCAGTTTCCCTGATACTTGGAAAGCAGCAACAATTATCCCCATAGCCAATGCTCGTGAACTGTCTGATTTTCGTCCTGTTAGTCTGTTATCATGTTTGTCAAAAGTATTTGAGTCGCTCTTTGAGTCGCTCATGGCTGCGCAAATCTCTGTTCATATTAGAGATCATGGTCTTATGTCCCCTTTTCAGTCTGGCTTTAGACCTGGCCACAGCTGCTCTACAGCCATAGTAAAGATTTTAGACGACATTAGAATATCATATGATCTAGGGCACTTAAGCTTGCTCTGTCTGCTAGACTTTTCCAAAGCTTTTGACTCTGTTGATCATTCAATACTTTGCCATAAACTTGTGATCAGTTTCGGATTTTCTAGTTCAGCTGTCAGTCTGATATATAATTACTAAACTGGGAGGTCTCAAAGAGTAAGGGTGGGGAATAGTCTGTCCGCTTTCGGCAATTTAACCTGTGGGGTGCCTCAAGGCTCTGTTCTCGGTCCCCTCTTATTTGCAATCTTTCAAAATGATATTTTCACTAAATGTCGTCATGTCACCATGCACGCATATGCTGATGACCTTCAACTGTACATTGCAAAACCGATTAGTCTCGTTAATGACTTATGTATAAAGTTGAATAAAGATTTGAGCATTATTTCAGATTGGGCTAAGGCTAATATGCTTTAACTCAATCCTCTCAAGTCATGTGTCTTGCCGATTAAGAAACAATGCTACCCCCTTCATAATATACCGACAATTATTCTTAATGGTGTTGGGCTTAATTTGGTTACGAAGGTTAAAAATCTCGGTTTCTACATTAACTCTTCTCTCACTTGTGATAACCATATAAGTTCCGTTGTTTGCAAGATTTATTACATCCTTAGAAACTTGAGACGAACTGCAGCGTGCCTGGTGATACCAGGAAAAAATTAGTTATCCAGCTCATAATGCCGTACGAGCCTGATTCCAGGTCAAGAAATAAGCTACAACTTGCATTTAATAATGCAATAAGATACGTTAATGGCCTTAAAAAATTCGATCGGATAAGCCATTTGCGCAATCAACTACTTGGATGCAGTATTTTAAATTACTTGGAAGCCAGAAATTGCATATTCCTACATAATTTGATAAATACGCAAACTCCTGATTACTTATTTAGCAAACTTCAGTTCTGTAGATCAGCAAGAAATAGGAACCTCATTATCCCTAGTTATAATTATTTAAATTCAAGCAGATTCTTTTTTGTGAACGTTAAAAGTATAACGAATAAACGTGAATTTAAGCATGAAATCTTTAAAATTATCTCCTAATTCAATCTCTTTCTATTTTCTATTTCTTTTTTTTTCTTTCTTTTTCTTTCTTTTTTTTTTTTTTTAATCTTTATAATTTAATATAATGTTGTTGTTATTCATAGTCATATATTTAAAGTCTTAAATATATTTATCTCTCTTACATTTTTCTGATTTATACATGATTTTATACATTTGATAAATTTAAATTCTTTGGATATTAATTGCTTTTTAATTTAAATTATAGGTTAAGCCCTAAGTTTCATAAGAAATTAATTTGTTGTTTATAACTTGTCGTTATTATCTTTGTCATTCTTACTGCACTCAAAAGACTATAAGTCTTATATGTGAATATTGCCTCTAAATAAATAAATAAAATATATAAAATTAATAAAATAAATAAAATAAATAATATAAATAAAACTAGTAAGGAAGGAGCTTCGGCAGGGTACCGATAAGATAATGCGTATTTTTATGGATTGTTTTAACATTTTTCATATAATTTTCACTTAAATTCAATTGAATTTTTTTCCCATACTACTTTTAGTCAAATAAATTGTTAAATGTAAAAATGAGTACATTTTTTTGTAATTTTATTCAATTTAATTCTTCACTTTACACTATATTTTATCATCAATAGATAACTTATTTGACTAAAAGTAACATGGCAAAACAAAAAAAAAAAACAAATTTTAATTTGAATTTTAGTGAAAATAATATAAGAAAAGTTAAAAAATTACTGAAAATCCGCATTACCTCTGGTCCGACTGCAAAAATTTAAAATTTATTGGTGCAGATTGGAAGAACTTTTTATTTACTATAATTTCTGACTGTTTGGAATTTTTAACTACCTGGTGTGGTAGTTACAAAAAACTCGATTTTTAGAGCATATTTCAAGCCATTCCGTGGCACACTGGAATAGCTTGTATGGGTTGTGTGCCATACAACCCAGGTTCGAATTCCATTTGACACAGAAAGTTTTTTCAATTGAATTAATTTTTCATTTGTGTTTCACAACACGCAGAACACAATTGATCATAAGAAGCTCGGTCAACACCTTCTTTTTGAGAGGAGCCTTTGTATACATACTACGTTTTTTATACATAGATGAGCAGAAAAAGTAGGCATGGCAACATTTATATATATATAGTGACCGCCACTTGGTCCCATTGCATTTACATACCAAGTTTCATTATCAAAACGTGTACAGCTCAGAAATTACAATGATTTCTGAAAAGTCGGAGTAGATAAAGTGCAGAACCCATTTTTTTTGGGTTCTGGCGGTAACCATATGAACTAATCTACCAAATTTTAGTGTTTTACTTTAAAAAAGTCTGATATATCCTCTTTACGGATTTGTGGGCATTAAAACTGGGAGTGGCAAAATTTATATATAAATTTTATAAAGGACGCATAGCACCTTCATACCAAGTTTGACTATTAAAACGTTCACATCTCGGGAATTAAAATTATTTCTGCTATAATTTAAATTGTTTTACTTACATAGCTTTTTTTTTGTTTTATTTGCTTAGCTATAATTGTTAAATTTTAATTAACTATAATAAATAAATAAACAAATAAATTAAATAAAACTATTTCTTAAGAGTGGTGACGGATATAGTGCTAACATGCACATTTTTTGCAAAGCTGTCGGGAGTAAGCGTATGAACTTAATTACCAAATTTTAGTATTTAACGATGGGAATCGTCTGATTTATAGAAGTTCTATTGATTTGTGGGTAAAAAAAAAATGCCGGCCTTGACGTAGTGTGTAGAGTGTGTCGCCTATACGCGAGAGAGCCCTGGTTCGAGTCCCACCTGACAGAAAGTTTTTTCAATTGAATTAATTTTTCTGTTCGGCCGTCACCTCTCTGCAGACAATGGCAATCCTCGGAAAGTAAAAACTGCAAGCTTTTTGACAAGCTTTTTGAGAACATTAGCCGTTCGGAGCCGGCATAAAACATGTGGGTCCAGTTCTCGATCATTTGTGTTCAAACATTTCACAACACACACAACACAATTGATCATAAGAACATCGGTCAAAGTGCTTTCAAGGGCTGAAATTGGCCATTTCGTTCTGTTTTTTTTTTATTTGAGGGTGGTAAAAGTGGGCGTGGCAAATTTTATATATATATATATTGACTGCCACTTAGAGCACCTGCATATCAAGTGTTACTTTCAAAACGTGTCCAACTCAGGAATAAGCATGATTTCGAAAAAGGGGTGTAGATATGGTGTAACGACGCCCATTTTTCTACAGTTGCCGATAGTGACCATATGAACTAAATTCCTAAATCTTAGTCTTCTACGGTAAAAGCCGTCTGATATAAAGCATTTTTACTGATTTGTGGGCGGTAAAAGTGGGCGTGACAACATTTATATATACATAATGACTGCTACTTGGATCCATAGCACCTGTATACTAAGATACACTATCAAAACATGTACAACTCAGGAATAAGCATGATTTCGATGAAGTGGGCGTAGATATAGTGCGGCCATGCCCATTTTTTGTACATTGGCCGACAGTAATCATATAAACTAAATTAGCAAATCTTAGTCTTCTACGGCAAAAGCCGTCTGATATAAACCATTTTTGCTGATTTGTGGGCGGTAAAATTGGGCGTGACAACATTTATATATACATAGTGACTGCTATTTGGATCCATAGCACCTGCATACCAAGATTCAATATCAAAACTTGAACATCTCAGGAATTAAAATGATTTCTGAAAAGGGGGTGTATATACAGGGTTGTCAATATTCGAAGCGCTTATCTGGCAATACTGTAACTTTCCGCAGTGATGCCAAATCGACTAATGACATACCGCGTTTGAAGCGTCATTCCAAGCAAATGTTTACAATGGAACAGTACACGCCACGCAAACGCTCTAAAATTGTTGAAATTTACATTCAACAAAACAAGTCAATAGTGAAAACTCAGCGTGCTTTCAAAAAAATAAATAAAGTGAAAAGTGCGCCTTCCAAGAAAACAATTTATCGTTTGTATGAAACTGAAAATCCACAAGAGATTCAAGAGGCACCTCTTCACGATGCAAAAGTCACTGTTTGGTGCGGCTAAAATGCTCATTGGGCCGTTCTTTTTCGAAGATGATAATGGCCACAGAGTTACTGTCAATCAGGAGCGTTATCGCGATATGATAAACAATTTTTTCATGCCAATCGTTCGTCGAAAGCGTATCAGGCACTACTGGTTTCAACAAGACGGCGCGCCACCACACACAAGCCGCACTACAATCGATTTTTTGAAATGGGCGCTTCGAATATGGACAAACCTGTATAGTGTGACCACGCTCATTTTTCTTACAGTCACCGAATTTAACCTTCTGAACAAAATTACCAAACTTTAGTTTTATACGACTAAATCCGTCTGATATATAGCATTTTATTTGGCTTGTGGGCGATAGATCCAATTTAGGTTGTATGGGAGGTACCACGCCCTCTTGTCCAATCAACACCAAACTTCACAGGAACACTCTCAGAATGTTGCTTCAGTATCCTTAAAAATTGCATAAAGCTTGGTTCGGCAGTTTTGGAGTCTATACGTGATATGCACACATACCCACATGTATACATCCATTTTTATATATATAGAAGAGAAGATTAATGTGCAAAATTTCTAGACATTTCTTTAATTTTGCGGATTTTTAAGAGATTTTACGTTTAAAACAAAGCCACTTTGCGTGGGAAGTGGGCGTGGTTTTTATTCGATTTTGCCATATATCATAGAGATGGTTCATATTAAATATCAAAGCCTATGTGTAAAATTTCAAGACATTTCTTTAATTTTAGCAGATTTTTCAGAGATTTTACTTTTAAAATAAAGTACTTCCACTTTGTGTGGAAGGAAGGCAGGGTTTTCATTTGATTTTTTCCAATTTCATAGCCAGGATTTAAATTGAAGATCAAAGCTTACGTGCCAAATTTCAACGCATTTCTTCAATTTTTGTGGATTTAAAAGACATTTTACTGTTAAAATAAAGTCACTTTGTATGGGAGGTAGGCGTAGTCTTCATCCGATTTGGCCCATTTCGAACTTGTTATTCTTTTTTAAAAATAAACTTTTATTTTGAAATTCATCGAGATTATCGAATTTATCTTCATGCAATTTAACTTACTTACTTACTTAGTTGGTCGTAACAACCCGTGTCCGGGTTTCAACCGACCTCATCAGCTCTCGCCAGGCGACTCTGCTTTGCGCGCGCCTTCTCCAATCGGATACACCAAGTGCGGTTAGGGCTTCCTCAGCCTGGTCCATCCATCGGAGGCATGGTCTCCCTCGTCGTCGTTGACCAGCGACCCTCGCCTCGAGCACCTTTTTCGCTGGAGCTTCGTCGTTCATACGATGGACATGACCCAGCCAGCGTAGTCGCTGCACAGTTATACGCCGAACTACGTCAATGTCATCGTAGAGCTCATACAGCTCGTGGTTCATTCGGATGCGATAGTCATCGCCGACTCGAACAGGACCGAAGATTTTGCGAAGAACTTTCTCTCGAACACCCCCAGAGCGGCTGCGTCAGTTTGCGAAACTACCCATGCCTCAGCGCCATAAAGCAGCACAGGTAGACGAGCGTCTTGTAGAGTGTTAGTTTTGTCGATCGAGAGAGGGCTCTGGAACTTAGTTGCTTACTTAGCCCGTAGTAGCACCTATTAGCAATTATTGTTCTTCGCTTTATCTCCAGGCTGATTTCGTTTTTGGTATTAAGGGCGGTGCCAAGGTAAACGAACTCCTTGACTACTTCAAAGTTATAGCTGCCGGATGAAACGTGGGAGTCTAAACGCCGCGCTCCCTTGCTTGTAGACAGCATATACTTTGTTTTACCCTCATTTATCGTCAAACCCACTTTGGCTGATTCCTTTTCGATAGCAGCGAAAGCAGCGGTAACATCTCTCTTGGTTCTGCCGACAATATCAATATCATCAGCGTACGCAAGGAGCTGGACGCCTTTGTAGAAAATGGTGCCATTACGATGCACACCGGCCTTTCGTACGATCCCCTCCATGATGATGTTGAAGAGATCGCAAGACAGTGGATCGCCTTGCCTGAAACCTCTTTCGGTATTGAAGGTTTCGGAGAGGTCATTTCCTACCTTGACGGAGCTGCGTGTGTTGCTCAACGTCATTCTGCAAAGTCTGATCAACTTTGCAGGTATACCGATCTCAGACATTGTTGCGTATAGGCAATCCCTTCTCGGGCTATCGAACGCAGCTTTAAAATCGACAAAGAGATGGTGTGTGTCAATTTGATTTTCGTAGGTTTTCTCCAGGATTTGTCGTAGCGTGAAAATCTGGTCTATGGTGGACTTACCAGGTCGAAAGCCACACTGATAAGGTCCAATCAGTGTTTTTGTAATCGGCTTTAATCTTTCACACAGTACGCTTGAGAGAACCTTATATGCGATGGAAATAAAACTGATACCTCTATAACTTGCGCAGATTGTTGGGTCTCCTTTCTTAAGTATAGGGCACAGTACGCTGAGGTTCCAATCGTCGGGCATGCTTTCTTCTAGCCATATTTTGGTGATGAGCTGATGCATGCGCCTTATCAAGTCATCGCCGCCGGTTTTAAAGAATTCAGCTGACAGGCCGTCAGCACCCGCTGCTTTGTTGTTTTTGAGTCGTTGGATAGCAACTCGAACCTCATCATGGCTAGGTGGTGGTACTTCCACTCCGTCATTGTTGATTGGTAGCTCTGAACTGCGCTCTCCATGGGCGGCATTGGTGGAATCGTCGCCAGTAAGTAAATTGGAGAAGTGCCGTCTCCACAATCTCAGCACACACTGCGGATCCGTATTCAGATCTCCATTTTCGTCTCTACAAGTGGATGCTCCGGGCTTGAAACCTTGGGTTAGACGCTTAACCTGTTGATAGAATTTTCGTGCATCCTTCTTGCCCTGGTATACCTCTAGTTCCTCACGCTCACGCTTTTCCTGCTCTCTTTTCTTGCGTCTGAAAAGGCGCCTCTCTTCCTTCCTCTTTTCGCGGTAGTTTTATCTCCATTGGGGTCGGTTTCAGCTGGACTGCTGGGAGTTCCTGTAACGGTAGTAATTGGAAGCGACGGTAGTGAGGGGAACTGGAAAATCCGTACTGGTTTTCGGCATGGGATTTCCTGTTTCTATCGAATGAGGTAGCAAATGCGTACCGAGCCTGATTAGATTCAAGCTCCTGTGCCAAATCCAATGCTGAAGGCATATCAGTTGGCTTAGAAGAGAACAAGATATCGTACATAGGCCTATGCAGCCCTGATATAAATGTCCTTAGTGCGTCTTGCCTATATGTACTTTCCACAAAGTGACTTAATGAGACCATTGTCAGTCTCATGCGTCATAATCATCTTATTGATTATGAGCGTAAGTTTACGTTCAATTTCATCGTAAAACTGGCAAATGGAACGATTACCCTGCCTTAAGGTGGACATTTCCTGCTCTAATATGTATACAGGTTTTTTATCGGCGTAAGTGAAATCTAGGCGCGCGACAATGGCTCTAAAGTTTAACACTGTATTAAAGGATGATAGAACCAGGTCGGCGGATCCCGTAATTTTATTGCGGATGATGGCCACTGCCTGGTAATATCTTGAGGAACCCTCGAATGGTTCGAACAGCTTATATGCTGCGAACACGGCTTGTCGCCATGAGATATACAGCACTTGCTCACCGCTGAACTCGGGCATTGATTTAATTAAGTCTAAAGTTTCTGTGCAAGATGGGGCATCGGGTCTTATGGCTATCTCTCTATATTCCTCGACCTGAGCAGGGGCTTCTATTGCTGCCAGTCTTGATGTTAATCTGTCAACTGTCACCTGGAATTCATTTTTTACCTGTTTGGTTGCAGCCGCGATTGCGGTATTCAGCAGAGCTTCTAAAGTCTGAGCGTCCATTTTAAAATTTTTATTGTGTGAGAGTGTTTTTTAGTACAGGTTTTAATTAGATTTAAACAAACTGTCTTCGAAACTGACTGACCTATTTTAAAATTGCCTATTATTGCGATTTCTAGTTCCTTTAACTGGAAAGAAGTCCTTAAAACTTTAATTATTATATTTTCTTTAAAAATCTATTACCATCAATTCTCGAAAACTTGTCTTTGAATTTTTACAACTTTAAATTTTTATTTTAGAAATTTCATTCTTTACACCTTCTACTTAAATTCTTATTTCTTATTTCAGTTTGGATGTGAATACAATTTTTCTTCCTTAGTAAACGTAATTTTCGTACTCAAATCCTTTTACAAAATTTTCAAGAATATTTTTCAACATGTAACAATTAATTAATATCATAAAAATAATAATTATCGAAAAAAAATTTCTTACAATACATGCAGCTTCATCGCAGAGTTTGATCCTAGATTCATGGCAGCTTCTATTGATTTCTTGTTGTTTGTTTTTTTTTTTTAAATTGTGTTTATAAATTATTTGCGAGTCTTTTCTCCACTTTTAATAATTTATTTTTCTCTTTGTTTCAGGTAAGAGTTCTTCTTTCAACGACGGGTAAGCTTATCAATATTTTTAATCTTTACTGTTTAGTTTTTAGTCATCTTTTATATTTTCTTTAAGATTTTTAAATTCCAGAAATTTTATTTAATTGTGATTTTTTATATTTTTTCCGTTGCCCTTTTTAAACTTATAGTTTTCTTTTTTCTTCTCTGAAGAGATGTTCACTTTAAACACTTTTAGTTTTCTGTTTCTTTTTAACTTTATAGTTTCTTGTTTCTTGTTTCTTCTATGAAGAAATGTTCACTTTAAACACTTTTAGTTTTCTGTTTCTTTTTAACTTTATAGCTTCTTGTTTCTTCTATGAAGAAATGTTCACTTTAAACTTTTTCAATACTTTTCAATAAACGAGTTCTTTTATAATTATTTTTTGACTTTATTGTTTGACACTATGTGCCACTGTTTTTCTTTCCGTACAAAATAGAACTGCGCTTAAGAATAACTTAAACAAAGCTGCTACGCTGTTGCCGCTACTGTTGTCGTTGTTGTTTTTGTTATTGTTGCAGTTGTTGTGACTTGTTGCTATGTTTGGCTTGTCGTTGTTGTCGCTGTAGCTATTGCACTTTTTTGCTGACGTTGCGTTGTTGTGGTAGCCGTTATTATAATTACTGCTTATGGTGGTTTTCGTGTGAATTGCATATGTCAGGTTAATTCTTGCAATTTGAGTGGATGCAGACGCTTACGATGCTGAAATTATTATCAACGGATGCGCGTGCAAGTTAATACGAGTGCAAATATAAAGTAAGCTGACATCCGCTAACTTATACAACAACAAAATTTAATACTATAATATTAAATACTAAAAATATTTTTTGGCCTACCCGTGGGATCGAACCCACGTCCTTTTAAATGAGAGTCCAATACATTATCCACTAGGCCACAAAGACTTGGTAGAAATAGTTGTTAATTCAATACTAATTATAACAGAAGCTATGCTGCAGTAGATCCTTACCATCTATCATTAAATAGAGGATTGTGTATTTGCTATGCTACAACTATCAAAAATTTGCTTTTATTTGCCACAAGGTGTCTCCAGCATCGGTTTATTTGTATTGTGAATGCGTTTGTGGTGCTGTTAGCAATAAGAGTGTATTATAAATAAGAGTTTGCATGACTATCAGATATATTTTTTGTGCATTTTTCGATGATCAGTTCCCAGTTGAGAACTGCGGAAAAATGTTAGAACTAAACAGAAGTACAAAGCTACAAAATGAATCAAGTCTCTCTTCTTGTATTCCTTGGCTTGCTACCAGGCGACCAGAAAACAGAAGCAAGAACATTCTTTTTGATTTCGATATGATCGTACCCCTTTTCTCTTCTGCCCTCTGCCCGACAAGCGCATCGTGAACCCTGTCTGTCTCTGTCGCTCTCGCATGCTCTCTTTAGCGCATGCGCAAGTGTTTTTTTTTCAATACTGATTTGTGAATGAATGTGTGTAAGCAGTAGCGCATGTGTAAGTGTTTTTTAGGTCGATTCAAATTTGAATGTATGTGTGTAAGCTGATACACTGATTTCAATGTATGTGTCTGTAATAGTTTTCAATTGGCTATTTTAAAGTAATTAAAAAAATAATTTAAATATAACTAATTTAACAAGTAGTTGAAAATATATGCAGACGAACGTCAATTGACTTATTTAGCGGACATCACCATACAAAATATGTTAGTTCGTTCTATGGAAAAAAGTCAAAATTTCAACTAGTTGTGGTTGACAAAAAACTACTTTATCAACTACTTTTAAATTAGTTGATTTTCATACAGGGTAGCTAGAAATTTTCGGCGTTTTTAAGTTATTCTTATTGGAAGCTCTACAGTTGGCATTTTTGCTTAATAGAATTTTTATATACATATTATCAATTTACGAGTTATTCAACACATAAACTGATATTACTCTCAATGTTTATATGCAATATTTTTAATTAATATTTTATATAATATTTTTAATTGTAATATTTTAAATAACATAAAAATTATTTATATACATTTATTATATTCTTTATATAAGAGAATATTAATTGTATTATATTCTCGATATAACTACACTTGAAATTTAAAGCAATGCGAACAAATGTATGCGTACTATAGAGTGCTCTATGACCGGATGGTTTATTAAAATTTTTCTTCTTTCTTTGCTAACTTGTAAAAAGCTTATTTTAAGATTTTTAAAAATTAGCTGAAATTAATTCAATTAAAACATTTAAAAACCCTTTTTCATTTATAAATTAAAAAACAAAATTTTTTAAATTTAATTTAATCTTATTATATTTTATTGTATACAATTTTTTATATCGATGGCCATACGTTGACACCTGGTAACTAACAATTTTTTGAAATTGATATTTTTAATATTTTTATAAAAATTTTAACCAGGCTTTTTCTTCTAAAATGACACACAGTACAAAAAAAAAAAAAAAAATATCCCCATATTATTTTTAAAAATAAAATTTCGTATTGATTTTAATTGTTGTTAAGTATTTTGCTTCTCCTGTAAAATTAATGAACTTTTAGTTACAAGGTGTCAACGTATGGCCATATGTACAGTTGTTGTTAATAACTTCAATTAAATTTTTATGTAAAACTTTAAAGTTAACTGTAAAAGTTAAAAAGTGTTGTGAGCACAACATTTTCAATTTTGAAGCAAAACTGACTTTCAATAACATTTATTTAAATTTTTTTTTATAAAATAACTAAACGATTTTTGCCTAGGAAGAACATTTTTAAAATTTATATACAATTGATTTTTGCAATTAAGTAAAAAAGTAAAGGCTAAGTTTGTATAACATTAAACATATTTATGATAATTATAAATGAGATAATAATAGTAGCAACATATATATTATATAATATATTATATATATTAATATAAATATATATACATTTCGTTGACAACTACTTTCGTAAACTCTTGAAGTTCCAAGAAATAACCACTGTTTCAGAGGATTAATTTTCACTTTGAAATCAATGATATCCTTGTTTAATGATCTGTTCGAGGATCCTGAAGATTCGTTGACAACTACTTTCGTAAACTCTTGAAGTTCCAAGAAATAACCACTGTTTCAGAGGATAAATTTTCACTTTGAAATCAATGATATCCTTGTTTAATGATCTGTTCGAGGATCCTGAAGTGAAATTCGTTATGTTAGGTAGGATAAACCAAGATTCCCTTAAAAATTACTTTTGTGTTCTTAGGTCACAGCTAGGTAACAACACCGATCCGTCCGTGGGAGAATTTCAGTATCTCTCCGGACGAATATTGTCCATGAAGATCTTAACAAATAGTTTTCGTAGTCGTAATGTGTAATTTTTAATGTGTCGTTGTGTAAAAGCTTTCCTTTCATGTGTATACAATCCGTCTCGTAGTTGTTGTTTAGAGGAATTATTTACCTCTGTGCCAAATTGTTCCATTGATTATGACCAGTTTGTTATTTGTGGTGATTTTAATATTAATATGCTATCCAAAGATAACCTCGTTAGACATTTTGTTGACAGGCTTACTGAAGTTGGTCTACTAACTGTAAATAATAGTATCCCCACCCGCTACGCGAATAATGCCTCTCCGAGTCTTTTAGATATTTTTGTTGTCACAGATGTATCTTCTGTTTTGCTGTTCGATCAAATATCTTCTATTTGACCATGATCTTCTTTTTTGTTCATTGTGTGTAAATCTTTCACCAGTTGTCACTGAAAAAACTATTACTTTTCGGGATTACAAATCTATTGACTACAGGTCTCTGTTTCTCAACCTCACCCTTATAAACTGGTCTGAATGCTGGTGTCTCAGCTCAGTAAATGAGAAAGTAAATTTCTTCTTAAATAAAATATATGCACTGTTTGATAGTCATGTTCCATTAGTTACTCGCCGCGTCTCGAACAATAGTTGTCCATGGTTTTCTAGAAATGTCATGATAGCTCTTAAGAACCGTAACAAGTTGTACAATCGGTGGAAAAGAAATCCCACAATGTCTAATTGGGAGCAGTACAAAATAGCAAGAAATAAAGCTAATTCAACTGTTAAATTGTCAAAACGCCTATTTTTTATTAACAAGCTAAATTCAACACAGTCAGCCAAAAAGCTTTGGAACAATCTGAGACAAGCCGGAGTATGCAAAGTAAGATCTGATAATTGTTGCATAGATCCCAATACCTTAAATGAATATTTCATTGCTAGCTCAGCGTCTCCTGTAAATATGTTGCCTTATGTATCAAGAACTTCAAACTCTGATGGACTGTTAAATTTTGAGTTTGCAGCTGTAGGTGAGAGTGATGTAGCACGTTGTGTCAACAAAATAAAGTCAAGTGCCGTGGGTGATGATGGTATTTCCATTAAATTTATAAGAATTATTTTACCGCACATTCTAAGCCCATTAACCCACATTATTAATCACTGTCTTACAAGCTCTTGTTTCCCTGATGCTTGGAAAACAGCTACAATTGTTCCCATTGCTAAGAAATCCAATGCTAGCGATCCGTCTGACTTTCGTCCTGTAAGTTTGCTATCATCTTTATCAAAAGTAGTCGAGTCTCTTATGGCAGCGCAAATTTCGGAACACATTAAAAAATATGACCTAATGTTTCCTCTGCAGTCTGGTTTTCGACCCGGTCATAGCTGTGCCACAGCTATTTTAAAAATTTTGGATTTTATCAGAGTAACATTTGATTTGGGGCACATAAATTTACTTTGCCTGCTTGACTTTGTTAAGGCTTTTGACTCAGTTGATCATTCTATTCTGTGTCAGAAACTTGGAGATACTTTTAAGTTTTCTAGAATGGCGGTCCGTCTGTTATATAGTTACTTAGTTGAAAGATCTCAAAGAGTAAGGGTGGGTAATAGTCTGTCCGCTTTCCGTAATGTAACCTATGGAGTGCCTCAAGGCTCTGTACTTGGTCCTCTTTTATTCACGATGTTTATTAATGACATCTTTAGCAAATGCCGATACGTCACAATGCATGCATATGCTGATGATCTACAACTATACCTGTCCAGACCTTTTGGTCATGTTGATGATTTATGTATTAAAATGAACGAAGACTTAAGGAAAATAACAGAATGGGCTGAAATTAATAAGCTTAAACTCAACCCTATTAAATCATATGTATTGCTGATTTCTAAATCTAGCTACTCTCTCTCTAACATACCTGTCATCTATCTTAATGGTGTTGAGCTGAATTTTGTAGATAAAGTTAAAAATCTTGGATACCACATTGACTCTTCACTTTCTCCCGAAAACCATATCAATTCTGTTGTATGCAAGGTCTACTTCGTTCTTCGGAGTTTGAGGTGGACTGCGTCATTTGTTCCTATTGAAACTAGAAGGAAGTTAGTGCTGCAGCTCATAGTGCCAATCATCTCTTACTCAGACGTCGTGTATAGTAGACTTGATTCCAGATCTAAGCTAAAGCTGCAACATGTATTTAATAATGCTGTGAGGTACGTTTATGGCCTAAGAAAGTTTGATCGCATCAGCCACTTGAGCAATAAAGTTCTGGGTTGTAACATTTTTAATTATTTGGATGCAAGAAACTGCATTTTTTTACATCACCTAATATATTCACAGACACCTAATTACTTATTTCATAAACTTTGATTTTGTAGATCTAATAGAAATTTGAACCTGATAATCCCAACTTATAATTATCTTAATTCCAGCAGACTTTTTTTTGTGAACGCCGTCAGATTGTGGAATATGCTACCTATGAGAATTAAAGCTATTACTAACAAACATATCTTTAAGCATGCAATTTTTCATTACTTTTCTTAATACTGTCTTTCCTTACTTCTATACTTCTTTAATTAAATTTATTTATATTAATTAAATTTACTTAAAATTTATTGTTTTTGGCTAGTCGCTTTAACAGCTACTTTATAATAATTTTAATAAATCATCACACTGTTAGCTTTAAGTAGCATTTATTTCTATTGATGGTTAAATCCTGTTGTTATTCTGTTATACTTAATACATTTAAAAGACTGAGTCTTACATGTAAACATTTTACTTAAATAAATAAATAAATAAAATCGTCATAATAAGAATTGTGAATGGAATGTTGGAATGGAATTTCAAACCATTCGATGAAGATTCAATTTCAGATGTACCAGAGTTTTCACATGACAGCTCACACGAGGAAATCATAGAAGAACAATTAGAGGAATTTCATTAGAGGAAATTAGAGGAAAATGCGAAAATTGCAAAGAAATCTTGTAAAGTTGGAGAAGTTTTCTTCCGATTCGGAAAGGTTTATTGACATCAAAAACTATAGTGACAAAAGACTTGTCTTAAAAAATCCTTCCGACGAGTTTTTCGAAATTTGTCAACAACATTTTTCATTTTACAAAAGCATTTTCGAAAAAAGTTGTCATGAACCCAATTTAAAAGCGTGTATTATTAAGTCATGCGTAGAGCATTCCAATATTGTAACTCCAGGGTGGTTCGATGAAAATGGAAACTGTTTTGAACACTGGCGTTATATTCTTGAACATCTAATAACAGTTTTGATCCGAAAAAACTCTAGATGGTTAAGAGAGAAGTTTATATCAGAAGAAATGAAAAGAAAAATTAGTTCCAATCAAATTGTTATGGCAAAAATGCAAAAATATAATAATATGTAGGGGGTCTGTAGAAATGTGTAGTTTTTTTTTACTGCCAGTCAATTAGTTTAATTGTATGTCTGCTAGTCTTTAATTAGTCTTAGTGACTTTTCTTGGTTTTGTTCATATGGTATTATTGCAACTTTAACAGTAAAGTATGTTCTTTTACAGTCGACATATAAGTTTAAATATAATACATTATTTTGGTATAATAAAGTTTTTGCTGTCATGATAATTAGGTCCATTTGTCGAACTTTCAGAACTGTACAACTTTCCACTGGGTTGTCCCAATAATGCGGAAGCAATGTGTTTTTCAAGCTTTCATTTTTTTTTTGACTATATAGTAAGTAGAGAAGAGCAAATACATTAAATATTCAATATTATATATTTAGCTATTTACATTTATATATAAATATAGTTCTTATATAAATATATTAATAAAAAGTATATATTAATATAAATATATAAAATCTATAATTATTATTATAATTATTATTAATTATATTATTATGAACAATATATTTATTATTAACATTATTATAAAAAGTACAATAGTATATTATATATTATACGGGCAAACTAACAAAAGATACATTCAAGCTTTAATTTTCATATCTATGATCACTAATTAGTCTTTTAAATTTTAACCATCTGCAGTTTTTTCGGATCAAAACTGTTATTAGATGTTTAAGAATACAACGCTTGTGTTCAAAACAGCTTCCATTTTCATCTAACCATATGACTTGATAATACGCGCTTTTAAATTCGGTTCATGACAACATTTTTCGAAAATGTTTTTGTAAATTGAAAAATGACTACGAAAATTATTTGCTAAGATCTTCATGGACAATATTCGTCCGCAGAGAAACTGAAATTCTCCCACGGACGGATCGGTGTTGTTACCTAGCTGTGACCTTAGTACACAAAAGTAATTTTTAAGGGAATCTTGGTTTATCCTACCTAACATAACGACTTTCACTTTAGGGTCCTGAAACAGATCATTAACCAAGGATATCATTGATTTCAAAGTGAAAATTAATCCTCTGAAACAGTGGTTATTTATGGAACATCAAGAGTGTACGAAAGTAGTTGTCAACGAAATGTGTATATATATTTATATTAATATATATAATATATTATATAATATATATGTTGTTACTACTATTATCTCATTTATAATTATCATAAATATGTTTAATGTTATACAAACTTAGCCTTTACTTTTTTACTTAATTGCAAAAATCAATTGAATATAAATTTTGAAAATTTTCTTCCTAGGCAATAATCGTTTAGTTATTTTATGAAAAAAAATTTATATGAAATAAATAAAATAAATGCTACTGAAACTCAGTTTTGCTTCAAAATTGAAAATGTTGTGATCACAACACTTTTTAACTTTTACAGTTAACTTTAAAGTTTGACATAAAAATTTAATTTAAGTTATTAACAACAACTGTACATTAATAATAGCATATCGATGGCCATACGTTGACACCTCGTAACAAAAAATTCATTAATTTTACAGGAGAAGCAATTTTATTTTTAAAAATAATATGGGAATTTTTTTTTTTTGGTGTACTGTTTGTCATTTTGGAAGAAAAAGCCTGGTTACAATTTTTATAAAAATATTAAAAATATCAATTTCAAAAAATTGTTAGTTACCAGGTGTCAACGTATGGCCATCGATATAAAAAAATTGTATACAATAATATATAATAAGATTAAATTATATTTAAAAAATTTTGTTTTTTACTTTTTAAAGGAAAAAGGGGTTTTTAAATGTTTTAATTGAATTAATTTCAGCTAATTTTTAAAAATCTTAAAATCAGCTTTTTACAAGTTAGCAAAGAAAGAAAAAAAATTTTAATAAACTATCCGGCCATAGAGCACTCTATAGTACGCATGCATTTGTTCGCATTGCTTAAAATTTCAAGTGTAGTTATATCGAGAATATAGGTACATAAATGTATATAAATAATTTTTATGTTGATGTAAAATTGGATATACTGAAATAAAGAGTAATAAAAATATTGCATATAAACATTGAGAGTAATATCAGTTTATGTGTTGAATAACTCGTAAATTGATAATATGTATGTATATAAAAATTCTATTAAGCAAAAATGCCAACTGTAGAGCTTCCAATAAGAATAACTTCAAAACGCCGAAATTTTCTAGCTAACTATACCAACAAATGTAAACAATTGAATCTACATCTGAAATTGAAACACATTCATTCACACGCTTGCTTGCTTGGGGGAGAAGGGAAAGGGGTAAGATCATATCGACAGCAGAAAACAAAAAGAATATTGCTTGCTTTGTTTTCTGATTGCCTGGTAGCAAGATCAGAAATACAAGCCTTTTTGCTTTGGCCAAGCAAGCACAAACCAAACGAAAAATGAAAAATCCAAACTTTATTTCATTTCAGCTTACACACATACATTAAAATCAGTGTATCAGCTTACACACATCCATTCAAATTTGTATCGACCTAAAAAAATCTTACACATGCGCTACAGCTTACAAACATTCATTCACAAATCAGTATTGCAAAAAAAACACTTGCGCATGCGCTAAAGCGCGCACATGCGAGAGCGACAGAGACAGACAGGGTTCACGATGCGCTTGTCGGGCAGAGGGCAGAAGAGAAAAGGGGTACGATCATATCGAAAACATAAAGAATGTTGCTTGCTTCTGTTTTCTGGTCTGGTATCAAGCTAAGGAATACAAGAAGAGAGACTTGATTCATTTTGTAGCTTTGTAGTTCTGTTTAGTTCTAACATTTTTCCGCCGTTCTCAACTGGGAACTGTTCATCAAAAAATGTAGAAAAAATATATTTGATAGTCGTGCATACTCTTATTTATAATATACTCTCATTGATGCTTATTACAACAACAAAATTTAATACTTTAGTATAAATACTAAAATTCTTTCTTGGCCCGCCTGTGGGGATCGAACTCACGTCCTCTTAAATGAGAGTCAAATACACTATCCACCAGGGCTCAAAGGCTTGTTGGAAATGGTAGTTAATTCAATATTAATTATAACAAGCTATGCTGCAGTAGATCGGCACCGTCTATCAATATATAGAGAATTGTGTATTTGCTATGCTACACAATTTGCTTTTATTTGCCACAAGGTGTCTCCAGCATCGGTGTGTTTGTATTGTGAATAAGCTGTCAAAGGAAAAAGTTTGTTCAGTGCAGCCAAGTTCACAACCATGAGTGGAGAGTTAAAATGGAGAGTCTCTGGCATTATATGCCCGTATATGTAATTGGTGTGGAAATTTGACATTCAACAATAAAAAAAATAAGCAGTAAATATGTTTTCTGTATATGTGTAATTTATTCTGTTATTTCAAATTTTTGAATTTAAAAGTTAGTTTATTAAAAAGAAAAAATTATTAAGCTATCAAACCTATGTAACAGCGAAAAAGCTTCGCTTCTCTCGTGTGTCCAACGACGCTCCTGCTTTTTTTTATTAATAAGCACTTAAATAATTCAATGTGTCTGCAAAATTCACATTTACATTTTGACTTCAACAGAAGAAATAATCATATACTAATTTGTACTAATTACAATAGCAATAACCTTACGCTTCTGAATGCATTTCTATTAAAAAAAGCAACAACATATCAAAAAAACTTGCAGTTTAACTAAGGCAATATTCACCTGTAACTGTTGTTAGTGCACTTATTTTTACGCTCAGTACTTTTTAGTTAAATAATATTTTTGTTAGAATTAAAGAGTATCAATTAACTATGGTAAAAGGTTCAAATATATATGAACAGCAATTTTATAGGATGGGATGGGAAGGGGATGGGGAGGGTACAATGAATAAAATTTATATTTTCATTAAAATTAATTTGCAGATCACCAAAATATTGAATATTGGTGTGGTAGCTGTATTATTGAATAACAAACTACATAGAACATTCGTAAAAAATAAGGGGTTGAAGCCGAAAACCCCTTTAAAAAAAGGATTAAAAAAATTTGAAAAATCCAAGGTTATAAGAATTTTAGCTTAGTATCATTAGCTTTAAGAAATTGGTAAAATTCTACTTTGTAAAGGCTTGGAACCTAGATAAATTTTATATGGAACCTGGTAAAAATTACCCTTTTCGGATATTCGAAAGTCTCTTGAGAAAAAAAAATATAAGTAATAAATAGATAGAATATATTTTAGAGTACTGAGTGTGTCATAAACACATTGTGGCGCTTGCTATGGTCTATGGTTTCTGTACGTAACTTGGTTCCGGAGTTGTGTCGTTTTAAGAAAACCAAGAAATCGTGATGTAAGGAAGCGAAAAGGAAAATTATCACATAGAAAATTTTGTAACTTTGTTTTCAGACGGACTATCTTTACGTGTAAGGAAAATATGCTCCTCAATAGCCGCGTTTCCATGTGATCTTTTTAATTTGATAATTTAATTTTGATAATTTAATTTATTTATCTCTTTCGAAGACCGGCACAACAAAGTTTGAAAACCTTATAAACAGTACCGGCAGTATAAAGCATAAAACAATGATTGACTATATGACTTATATAACTTAGAATACATATAAAAGTTAAAATTTATAGTAAAAACTTTATGAATTAAGAAATTAACGTAAAATTAAACATTTCAAAACATTATATTAACAGTTAGGTTCCTAATGTGAAGTAAACTGACATATAAATGTAACATTCTTAAACATCTATCTATTAAACACTTCAAAAATGTACATGACCATTAACTTTTACAGCGAAGAAAAGAGTAAAGCTAATTGATTTTTGAATTGCACAGCATTTTTGCACGATCTTAAACTATTAGGAAGTGCGTTCCAAAGACGAACAGAGTGTACAAAAAATTGTCTTTCTGACGTTAAACAAGAAACACGTGGAGAATTAATCATGTTTGTTCGACAGGATCGAGAAAAGTTTAATCTCGAAAACAAATAACTGGGTTCAGTATTACAGATAATTTTATGCAACAATAAAGTCGTACGGTAGTTCAACAAGTTATCAAAGGTTAAGCCATGGATTCTTTTAGCATACTGGGAAACATGATCTCTTCGTTTAAGTGCAAACACGTAACGAGCAATATTATTAAACAGAACGTTTAATTTGTTTTTACTTAGACAATCACAGTTAGCAAAAATTTCGCAGCCATATAGCATTGTTGGTATGAGATAAGTTTTAGCAAGAAGCATTCTTATATGAAAAGGTGTAAAAAACTGCGTAGTCCAAAGAACACGAAGCATGCCGTAGACCTTTCCAATCGTGCTACTGATGTGGTTATTCCAAGTAAGCGTTCTGGTAAAAGTTATCCCTAGATTTTTTGCAGAGTCTACATATTCAATATTGCTATTATTTAATGAAAGTTTGGGGACAGTGGAAATGTCAATGACTTTCTTCGCAATTACCAAACATTTGGACTTAGTTGGGTTAAGGCTTAAACCGTTTTTAAGTGCCCAAGTTCCAATTTCAGCAAGAATACAATTTAGATGCGATACACAGTCAAATATGTTCTGACGTTTACAATTAACGTACAACTGGACGTCATCTGCGTACAAATGAATCTTACAGTTTTCTAAAACACTAGGTAGGTCATTTATGTACATGGCGAAAAAAGTAGGACCCAGAACAGAACCTTGAGGAACACCTCTTTTAATGGGTAAAAAGACAGACGAAACGTTGTTAGCAAAGACAGCTTGCGATCTATCAGTAAGATATGACGCGATGAGATTCACAGCAGATGGCGTAAAGTTAAATAATTTAAGAAGTTTTGTCTCTAAAATGTCATGGTCGACTGTGTCAAAAGCCTTAGAGTGGTCTAACAGAACTAAGAAACCAACTTCATTGTCATCTATGCCAGATCGCAAATCCTCAATTACATCAATAAGGGCAGTGATGCAACTATGGTTTTCCCTAAAACCCGATTGCTTTTCAGTTATAAAAGCATTTTTATGCAAGTGTGTGTTGATATGTTGACTTAATAACAATTCTAACGCTTTGGATATAAATGAAAGGATAGCTATTGGGCGATATTCATTATGCGATTTTTTTACTGGTAAAATTTTAGCTTTCTTCCATTCTTTTGGGTAAATTGACTTCGTGAGAACTGTGTTAAAAATGTGAGTTAGGTAAGGGAGAACTTTCGGAAGCAAAATTTTCAGGAAAATGGGGCTAATGTCATCATACCCGATAGCATTCGATTTGATTGATGATATACTTCTCTGTACATCCGCCTGACAAACGCAAGAGAAGCTGAAGCTAGAGTTGGCATCAAAAGAGCTGTTAATAGCCTTATAAACGTTTTCACTGACCGAAGGCATGGGAATATTAACAAATTGCTTATTTAAATCCTCGACGTCCAGGTTATCACAAGAACTAAGTGATTTTCTACAAAGACCAATGTTACGTATCTCACGCCACTTCTGCTTACTGTTCACCACAGAACTAAACTTATCCATATAATAAGTTCTTTTTGCTGTTTTCACCTCCTTCACCACTGTCGAGCGCAGAATTTTAAACTCATCATACAATTCTGGAGTTTTGAAGCGTTTCCAGCGATTGAAAGCATTATTGCGAAGCAATATTAGATTTTTAATGGTTCTGTTGAACCAGGGGCGTTGCTTGAGAACAGTTTTTCTTTGTTTTACGGGTACAAACTCATTAAATAGATTATTGACATGGCCTTGGAAAAAATCTACTTGTTCGTCAACTGAGTCAATATAAAAAATTTGTTCTAGGCCTATATCAGCTATAGCAGTTTCAAGTCCAGCGTAATCTATGTTTTTAAAGTCACGGTAGCTGAAGCAATTTACCGTCTCTTTGAGTTGAAAGTCATAAGCTAGGAAAATAAGATCATGTTTAGAAAAATTAGAAACAGATAATTGATCATACAGAAGGATTCCACTTTTTGCACTTACAAAGAATAGATCCAAGACAGTATTATTAGTTCTTGTATAGTGAGTTGGTATACAGGAATTAACAGGAAATAGACCTAAGCTATCCATATCTTGCACTAGATTATTTTCAACTAGTAGGTTGCTATTAAAATCGCCAGCTATAATTATTTCAGTGAAAGATAGTGCAATATTTTCTAATGTTATTAAAAGAGGTGAAAAATCAACAGAACTGTTTGGACGATAAACACAACCAAGAAGCAAATTTCGACTACAATTTGAAACTACAACAAAGATATATTCCATAATACTATCTGGAGGCGACTTAAAGAGTATTTTACACGTAACATTTTCTTTTACAAATATTGCAACTCCACCTGCATGACCAACTCTATCAGAACGAAATATTTTGTAACCATTCAAACAGAACAAAGCATCAGACATGTCATTATTAAACCATGTTTCACTAACACAAATTACATCTACACCAGAATTTTCAAACAAATATCGCATTTCGTCTATCTTATTTACCAAGCTTTGAGCATTAAGGTGGCAAACTTTTAACCCAATCCTTTGTTTTGAGAGTACTCTTATCATATTGAAGCTACTATCTTTGGAACGGAAATTTTCGTTAGATTGAGAACTCATCATATATAGGGAATATGTTCAAAAAGATCGTGAAATTTAAAACGTGCTTTATGATAAAATAAGTTTTCTTCGATGCTGTAAAAATTAAAAGTGTAAAAATTGTATTAAAATTAAAATAGATATCATAGAGATTTAAAACTAAGATATAGGAATGACAGATAAATATATAAGTTCGTAGAGTCACGAAAATTATGTTCGGAGATACTTCCGATGATTTCTGCCAGTTTTGCCAGCGATTCGATAGCCACAGCAGCATCTGTACTCTTGAGCTTTACGTGCACAATACCACGACGCGTAAAAGCAGCTGATAAGCGATGTTCTTTTTTATAACGGAGAGCGTGCTGCAAAATTACTGAGTTCTCTCTCATTAAGCCTTCATTAACAAAGAAAGGTTTGTTCGATTGGAAGCCCGCATGTTGTAAACGCAACAAATCCTTGTTTTCACGCCGAAATTTAGCAAAAGAGCTAAGAACGAAATTTCTTTCGAACGGTGTTTCAAATTTTGCTATAATTGTTGTATCTTTGTTGTTTTTGTTAGTTGGTGCAGATTTATTAAGCCGGAATACGTTTTTAACTCTGGGTAGCTGTATTTTGACTGTGGTGCATATTTCGCCTAGTATGCCATACAAGTTTTCACCTTCAGAGTATGGAATTCCATTTATACGTAGGTCACATGCAACGGCAACGTTTCTTGTCTAGCCAGCTGGATTTTTAACTCCTCAACCTCCTTTTTGAGGTCAACAGTGTTTTCCAGCCGAAGAGGGATATCAAGGTGCCAGTCGCAATTGACCCTTTGTCTAGTGGGCTTAAATTAGACGAGTTAGTCCTAATTGGTGGTGAGCGGACAATCGAATCCCGACGAGCAGAGACACACCGTACACATTTGTAATTTTGGTTATTTTTGTTCATAAATTCCAAGTCTGCTATCTTAATGTTTACGCAAAGGCAGTGGAAATATTCATTGCAAGTCCCGCATTTGACTTTCTTATCATCAGATAGATTGCGTTCAACCCTTGCTAAACATACACACGGCATTTTTAAAAGATGCGTTAAACTGTTGCTTTAGTTACAGCGGTTGATTTTTGTTCTTATAAAATGTGGCAACACTGTGTAAAAACTGATTTGACAGTTCACAGCTGACTGTTTTAGTTTGCAATTTATCAAATTCTGGCGCAATATCACAGCGAGTGCCAAATACTCGCAAAAGTAAACAATGATTTAATTGTAATTTTATTCCACTTACACCAAGTCCAAGTGGATGAGTTTCAACACTCCAAAGTCAGCGGACCAGCGCACAGGAGAACCACGGACACAGCAACAGGCAGCCGTCAATCCTCAGCAAACAGCAACAAGCAGCAGTCAACCCAGGTCAGCAGCACCTGCAGGGCCAAGATCAAGGTGGCGCAGGTAGGCGTCGGAAATTCAACAGTATTCCAAGTGCTGAATGTGCACAGGAAGCTCCGAGTTAGGTTTGTGCAGTTTTGAAGATAATTTTTATTTTATATATGTTTTATTTGATATTTTAAGCACAGACGATATGATGACTATACTATCGTTTGTGGTAGTTACTCGTTACTTTCCATCTTTCAGTATCTAATTTTATCCCATATCACAAAACACATGCTATAAAGAGTGAGATGAATATATGTACTTTTACCTATAAAAATTTGACATTTGCAAAATATGTAAACAAATCCATTTCTGCAAGTTTACTGATTGCAAGACGTGCTTATTGAAATAACTTCTTGTCTACGTACCCTAAATTGTTTAAATAATTATTATTGTGCAGACAGCATCAGGTGTTACAGGTAATCCAATTCGTGTGCCACAACTGCAGCAGCATCAGTGAAATACACACGAAAAAAAAATATAAAAAAAAAGTTTGAAAAAAGTTTTGGTGAATCTTCCAAGCACCAAGTTTAAGAAAAAAAGCACTTATGCTTTCCATAAATGCACTTAGGAACTATCTGGCCAACTCTACATTGCGATGGTTAAAAAAACCAAGAATGTTTATTTATTTTTAATCATACCTCTTGATCTGATTTGATTTCTTTCTTTCCAATTGTATTCGTAATTCTGTACTATTTCAAGACAATTAATATTGGCGCAAATAAAATTGACAGCTTGACAGCACAAAAACAAAAACTATAAAAATGAATGTCATATTTATAGCATGTGATCAACTTTTATAGCAAAAGTTAAAGAAGTTGAACTTTTTCGATCTCCTAGCATCACAGGGGATATCACATGCTATAAAAATTAAAGAGGTATACCTGTTTCACACTCCCATTCATCAATGCCATAAAGTAGGGCTCACATGCTTTTTCTTTCTTACAAAAAATGTGATACTAGAAGATAATAGAAGATCACATGGAAACGCGGCATAAGTCCAAAATATCAAATCATTTTGTGTCCTCTAACCGAAGTTACAGATTTTCTGCCATCTAAATAGGCCAAACGCCGCACTGTGCGCTGTGGGGATTGAACCCGTTAATCACTGATTAAGAGTTCTATACTCTATCCAAGTAAACACCTTCATTACGCAAAACCATTAGTTCAATATTAAGGGTGTGTCAATCGGAAACTTTTCATTCATATTTGTGAGGTGAATATAATTGTTAAAAGGGGCTACAAATTTTGACAATCGAAAACTAATTTTCGACTCATCCAAAAATTTAAAAAAACACAAAACGTTAATTTGCGCGCCACATTTACTTCTTGTTATTTTACTTGTGAATAATCAAAATGTACAGTTTGGACCGAACAGGACCGAGTGATTGGGACTCCGCTGGCAACATAAAGCAGCACAGTTATTTTTGACTTTTGATATCACAGCATTTTGATAGCTGTGTTTGCTATCTGTTCAATCAGCGCTAAAACGCGACCGAAATATAAAACGTAAAAATTTTTAATAAATTTGACAAATTAATTTCAACACACACAAATTTAATTCAACTTGCTATTTTCTTTCCTACCACTAGTGAAAAGTTTCCTATTGACACACACCTAACTGCAACTGAAGATATGTTGCCAATCCAAGAAAGGTAAAAACTGAGTTAATTACGCAGAGACTTGTGTAATACCATGATTAATACTATGTGTAATTTTGGTGACGATATCTGCTTTACTTTTCGCGTTAAAGCAGAATATGAAATTACTTTAGCTCAATATATATTTAATTTTTGCACATTACCCATCAGCCTCGGGCATCATGGATGAATTGATCTTTTGTGATTTTTTTGGCTGCATAAGCCAAGCTTGCACAATATTCTTAAACTCATCAGACTTGCATAATATTCTTTAACTCATCTGCATCGGGCTCGTCAACAATAAAAAAAAACAAAAAGAACAAAGCAACAACGAACGCTTATATTTCGGGGTAATTTTTATTGAAGTACATTTATGTTATTTATACTTTAATAATTTGTTACTTTGATTTTCAATGAAAAATTATTCTAGTTTTCTTAGTTTTAAGTTTTTCGTTGTCAAAATATCTATGAATAATTTTCTATAGTCGAAATAAAATTTTTAACTCAATAGGTTATGGGCACAAGTTCGATTCCAATGGCAATATATTAATTACGCAATATTTAATTAAAATAAAATGGATTTTGCTAAACATATTCGTACATTATCCGTTGAAGCAGATTAGCCGATGTGGAAAAGAAAGATTCGTATTTGCTAGACTACCACGAAGGTGCGTTAGACGTTATCGATTGAAGGCTGGTGAAACCAGATCCTTTAGCAGCAGGAGCTACGGCAGTGCAAATCAAGGAGCATAAGGACAAGACTGATTTATACCGTAAGGCGAAAAGCTACGCAAAGTCGATGATAACGAGTTCAGTCACTGATGATGTGTTCCAGAAGATCATGGACAAGCAGACAGCACAAGAAGCGTGGGAGGCGCTTAAGCAGCAGTTCGAGGCAACGACTAAGGATCAGTTGTTTAAGGTGTGCACTGATTTCTTTGCGTTTAATTGGACTCTAGGCCAGGATGTATCCACACATATCGCAAAATTGAAGAGTATGTGGATAGAGCTTAACAACGGTCTGAAAGCTAAAGGCGAGAACGAGCTACCAGGACTTATGTTAGTGTGCAAGACACTGCATATTTTGCCAAGCAATTTTCAAACATTCAATTCAAGTTGAATGTTACTTACTAAGGACGAAGAGAAAACGTTTGATGAGCTTACAATGCAGCTGTGCATGTTCGACAGGAACTTTAGGAAGAGCGACAACAGCGAAAAGTTTCAACAAGAGGCGCTGGTCACAAAAGCATACAATCAAAGAAAATATGGTCTCCAGAAGGTGTATTCCAAGGGAACAAAAAAGGAAGATCTTTGCAATTACTGCAAAAGAAAGGGACATTGGGTCAAAGATTGCAGAAAATGGATAGCGGATGGAAGACCTGCAAAAGCAATTAAAGCCGGATGTCATGATGGAGATAGCAGGGCTGCACTGATTTCTTTAAGCAACGAAATAAGTACAGCTGACTTAATTGAACAAGATTGGTGGATTGATAATGGAGCCACGAGACGAGTGACTCATTCTCCAAATTTTTTCGTCGAGTACAAAGCTTTCGACAGCCCAAGCAGCATTCAAGCAGCAGGAAGGGAAACTCTGGCGGCATACGGCAAAGGCACAATTGGTGTTTTGGCAGATGTGAATGGCAAAATTCATAAGCTGACTTTCAAGGATGTATGGTATGTCCCAAATATATCAAGAAATCTGTTTTCTGTTCTTGCAGCTCAAGATAGAAATCCGAATAGTAAATTCGAATCGTTAGTTCAAAATTGTTGGCTTAAAGTCGATGGCGAGATAGTTCTTTGCGGCGCTCGCGAAAAGTATGGGGCATTATACAAGATTGCAATCAAACCAATTGTTCCAGATTTCAAAAATACAATAAACATCGCAAGCTTACACAGTTCGATTCTACAGCTATATAATGAGAGATGGGATCATCAAGACAAGCGGCACGTCAAGAAAATGCTATACAGAGAGTTAAGTATCAACGTCTAACTAGATAACGAGGTATGTGAACCATGTATTTTTGGAAAAGCAAATCGTTTACCATTTGGAAGCAGAAATAAGTCGGAGAAACCGGGTCAGTTGATGTCAACAGATGTGTGTGGTCCATTCGCTGACTCATTTCAGAAAAAACGTTATTTTGTTGTGTTTAAAGACAGCTACACTAAATATCGTTATGGCTTGATAATTCGAGAAAAGTCAGAAGTCAATGATGTGTTAATTGAAATGATTACACATGCTAAAGCACAAGGACATACGATTAAGGAGCTACTCAGTGTAAATGGAGGAGAGTTTGACAATGCTCAAGTCAGAAAGACGTTGAAGAGATACGGGATCACTCAGAGACTGACAGCGTCTTATAAGCCCGAGCAAAATGGCGGCAGTGAGAGAGACAACCGAACCATAGTAGAGATGGCAAGAACCTTCAAGTATTCGAATTCAGATATAGTGTTTCCTGAAGCGATTTGGGCAGAGTTAGTAAGGTCAGCTGTTTACATCTTGAATAGAACCGGAAAATAATCAGTCGATGGAAAAAGCCCGCACGAGCTCTGGATGGGTATGAAGCCAATAAGAAAACATCTACGGATCATCGGTTCTCTATGCTATGCTCATGTTCCAATTCAAAAGCGAAAAAAATTGGATGTGAAAGCAGTGAAGGGGTACCTAGTTGGATATGACAGTGATGAGCGATACAGGGTATACTCAAAGAAAGTCACAAGGTAATTTTATCCAGAGACGTTAAATTTCAAGAAAAACTTGGAGAGTATGATGAAAGAGTTCAGCTACCCATAAGAGACTTGAAGAATAAACCAATAGAAGTAAATGAAGATATGCAGGAAAGTGTCAAAAAATCACAAAAAGAAATAATAGAAATAGATGACGGCACAAATGATGAGTACCAAACTGGAGATGAATCTGAAAGCGCAGATGAAGAAGAAGAAGAGATACCAGCTAAGCGAAGTCTGAGATCTAAGTTTTTGAAACCGCAGAAGCTAGTTATGGCAGCAGAAGAGTTCATGAACGTTGATAAGAATCCAGATACTTATTGTGAAGCAGTAAACAGTTCGCAGAGTGCAGAGTGGATAAAAGCAATGGAAAGTGAAATGGCATATCATTACACGAAAATCAAACATGGAAGCTCGTATCATTACCAAAAGGTGCTAAGGCTATACCATGTAAGTGGGTTTTTCGTTTAAAAACTAATCCAGATGGCAGTATTGACAAGTACAAGGCACGGTTAGTTGTCAAAGGATTCAGCCAGCGTCATGGAATTGACTACAACCAAACGTATAGTCCAGTGGCAAGATTGGGTACGATTCGAGCAGTTTTGAGTATTGCAGCTAGCGAGCGGATGCATCTATCACAGATTGATGTATCAACAGCGTTTCTTTATGGAGAGCTAGAAGAAGTTGTGTATATGAAACAGCCAGAAGGATATGGCGATAGCACGGGTCGAGTTTGTGAGCTGAAAAGGAGCCTTTATGGACTTAAGCAGGCGCCTAGGTGCTGGAACAAACGCTTTAAAAGTTTCCTTGTTCGGCTTGGATTCAGTGTAAGCGAAGCTGATCCATGTTTGTATATAAAAGAAGAGAATGATAGAAAGCTTATATTGGCTTTGTATGTTGATGACGGCTTAGTGGCAGCAACAAATCATAGATATTTGAAAGTTTTCATGAAAGAGTTGAAATCGGAGTTTAAGATAGTTTCAAAGCGAGCAGAGTACTTTTTGGGTCTCGAGATACAATAAATCAGCAAGAGGAGAGCATCAAAATAGATCAGAAGGCGTATGCACGAAGGATTCTCGATCGCTTCAAATTTTCGGAATGCAAGCCGGTTTCAACACCAATACTTAAGACATCTGAAATATCAAAATCAGGGAAAGAAGATGACAAGACTAGCAAGTTTTCTTATCGAAGTCAACGACAAGCTATGGTTGCAACATCAACAACTGAAGCAGAAATTGTTGCAGCTAGGGAAGCCTCCAAGGAAATTATTTGGTTAAGCAGATTATTTAAGAGTATAGTCAAGTTGAAAAAGGCACCGGTCCTTCAAGTGGATAATTCTGCAGCAGTCACATTAGAACAAAATCCTGAATTTCATCGCAGAACTAAACATATTTCAATCAAGCATTTCTTTGTACGAGGGAAGGTATCAGAAGGACTTATAGGAATTCAACAGATATCAACAACGGAACAAGTTGCAGATGTGATGACGAAACCATTACCCAAGACGCAGCAAAAAATCTTGTGTGTTAAAATGGGAGTTTTATAAATTTATAAACTAAATAACAAGGGAAAGTATTGAAGTACATTTATGTTATTTATACTTTCATAATTTGACACTTTGATTTTCAATGAAATATTATTCTAGTTTTCTTAATTTTAAGTTTTTCGTTGTCAAAATATCTATGAATAATTTTCTTTAGTCGAAATAAATTTTTTAACTCAATAATTTTATCGTCAAAAGTTGAAATATATATCATTTTGTAAAAGTGATATAATAATGACTTGAATGACTGATATATCAAAGATTACAGATTGCAGACAATATAATCCAAAGAAAACATGTACAATAAAATAAAATAAAATAAAATCGATACGTCCAACGTATAAGTTGGTAACTCAAAAATTGTAATTTTTTGGTATGACCATTTTAGTGTTGTTTTCGTTATAAAAATAAAATTGAGAGCAGGGTTTTGTTTACTGTAGATGAAATCAATCTCTACCAGCTATTAAATCGCCGTAGTTTTTATAAGCATATGCAAGGAGATATTTAACCATTAAACTTATAATTTGGACAAAAAAAATTAATGCAAGTTGTAACTTAAGTTACCAACTTGTTGTCTGCAGCAATTTTTATATTTTCATGAAAAAAGTTGGCAACTGAACTTGTCAACTTGAATTAAGCACAATAATTATGCACTAAGTTGGTATATCTGACTTACAACCATCATTTTTTCAGTAAAATAAGCTAATAACTTTGTATATGAAGTTACCAACACAAACTTTCTTTGTTTGTCCCATGCATAAAGTGGTAAACGAAGTTACCAACAGACACCAAAAAAAAAGTTTGTGCAATATATTTCTAACTTAAGTTGCCAAGTTTTTGCTTGGAGGACTTACCCACATATACTGAAGTTGTAAGTATTAAAATAGTTGTCACTCCCTCAAACTATTAACTATAGGTCAAAAAAATTGTCACCACATAGAGTCCAATGCGCAGATTTTGATAAGCCATGTCCCTTATAAAGTTGGCAAATCGAGTTACCAACTTATACGTTGGACGTATCGAAATAAAATCTAAGGATAAATATCAAAAAGAAAAGAGAAACAAATATTTTTTCTTCACATTTCTGTCTTTTGTTTGTTAGCGAAACTTCCCAAACGATTCGGTGTTGCATTCGTTCACGAAAAATCTCAATGTTTCTGTATTCCGTTCTTGCACGACTTTGGAACATTTATATGAGATTTTCGTCAATTTAATGTATGGCTGTATTAGCATGTTTCGTCCATGAATCGGAAAAATTACGCATGATTCTCTTACAATTTCTTTAAGAATGGAACTACTGGGTAGTGATGGAAAATTGTAAGTTTTATTTGTCTGTGTCAGTATGTTAGGACCAAAATATTAAAAATATAGGAGCATATTTGGTGCAATAGTTATATTTTCAAATTAGTGGATCAAATGCCTATGTCTGTTCAAAACTTAAAATGCTTCTTCTGAAAAATCATATTTTTTGAGTTGTGACGTTATTGAAGAAAACGAGCGATTTTATAATTCATATAAAATTGAATAGATGTATCGATAAAGGTAGTTAGTGATTTTGATCAAAAAAATTTAGATCAAAACAAAAGTACTAAATAGGTACATTAGTTTCTATTTGCATATATTATTATAATATTTATTAACTTTTTTATTGCTGTGATTTTGATCTAAAAAATTGAAATCAAAACTAAAGTACTAAATTGGTACATTAGTTTCTATTTGCATATATTTTTATAATTTTTATTAACTTTTTTTATTTCTAAATCATAACATAACGAATTGTCTACTCTCAATTAATCTTTGAGATAATATACAAACGGTTTTTGATTTTTGTTTTGTTCAAATTAGTTGAAAAAATGTGCTTTCAATGTTTTCTGACGAATTAGGAGAGGACAAAATACTAAAAATTAGTTTTCCCATAAGGGAAGTCGCTAAATATATTTGTTTCCCTTTCTGATAGAAGAAACGGTTTTCCAGAAGTGTTCAATTTCCACTTCTTCTTAGTCACTAAAAAGATAAGATCATTTCTAAATCATAGTGAAAAAAACGAGTAAGCTAAAAATCGTAATTTTCGGCATAAAAATTAAAGAAAATCGTTGCGTCATAATGGATGCCAAAAATCGTCAAAATGACGATAAATCGTCAAAATGACGATAAATCGTCA
Organism: Coremacera marginata; assembly: GCA_914767935.1. NCBI lineage: Eukaryota > Metazoa > Arthropoda > Insecta > Diptera > Sciomyzidae > Coremacera > Coremacera marginata. The sequence continues at coordinate 89,595,933 of OU612047.1, read as the reverse complement.
ATGTTCCCATCACTGTGCAGCATCTCCAATAATGTATTAATAGATTTTTGTGGCTTGGGTAGCTGCTAAGCCACTTGCTACAAGAAACATCAGTGTTGTCACTTTTCCACAATTGTAATGTGATGTTTTTAGAAAAATAGTGATAATATTTGTAAAATTTAAAAATTGAAAAGAAATAAAATATTAAAAAAATTTTGCTCCTTCCCCAGAATCATCAAAGTTGTCACTTTTCCACAATTGTGGTAATTTTAGCACTTTTTTGGTTTCTAGCACTTTTATCAACCCCATAATTGCATTTCTCCAAAATCTACCACTTTTTATTAGTTTATATAAAAATAACTGCATAATAATTCCAATTTTAGAAATTTTATTACAATTAATATTTTATTTCTTTTGTTATATAAAGAGTAGAAACAGTACTGTTTTAAGAAAATTACAAGAGAATTATTTGTTATGCTAGTTTGTGGAAAAAACCATGTTTTGCTTTAATAACACTGGTCTACATGAAAATTGTACAAGACCTCAAACATATAAATTTCATTAAGTATTTATACATGATGACTTTCTGCACTTACAGAATTTTTGTATCACTTCGAATTTTTCGTCAAGGACCTCATAAATGAGTCACTTAATATGTTCGTACTTTGCCTTATTTGGCTTATCATAACTTTGCTTTTGCTCAACTGATTTTAAAAACCTTCATATTATAACAAAGATAAGACTTGTAACTAGTTCTGTACTCTAATTTAAAAAATTTAAATGTTAATCCATTTCTAAATAAAAAACGCTAAAACATTCAACGTATATTTTTATTTTTACATTTTCTAACGGTAAGAATACAAAAAAAATCGACTGATATAATTTTGTTTATTTTTTTTTTTTCAGAAGACAAAGGTTTTAATTTTTGAACTCATTAGAAAAAAATTAAATCGGTTAACTAATAATAAAGTCATTGATGAAAGCACGATTTAATATATTTTCAGATTTTGTTTATTTAAAAATATAGATATAGAAATATTAGAGTTAATAATGATAATATGGTTCAACATTGTTTTTTTTTTGTTAAATGTCATGAATATAGTTTTACAATATATTATCATTTTAATTTACTAGTTTCTTGTGTGAAAATTCTTGGACGACCTTTTCCTCTTATATTAAAAATTGCTGGTTTCGCGTTGAAGAGACTAACAATATATCAATAGCCTGGGAATTTTGCTTTTATCTACGTAACTTGCTTCTATTTTTGAAATTTCTTGGTGGAATCTTTCACTTTGCTCGTCACGGAATTGATCTAAGTTTTGTGGGTGAGAAAAATACAAATGTGAATGTAAATAATGTACTTTTGTGGACATATTGCATCGCATAGCCTAAAATGCGATTAACAATTCCTTCACAATTTTTGAAAATTTTCATAAACTGCAACAAAGCAATCAGTTAATAAGCTATTGGAATACTTGGGTATATTGGTTATTGTGCAAAACGACTGCTTTTAAGCCTAAAAAACATTCTGTGATATATTCAAGTATAAAACATATATATTAAAAGAAATCTAATTTTTTAATTTTTAATTTTTTTTCATTAGAAAATATATATTTATTGTATTTCATACTCCAGACGAAATTTTGCAAATATTGCATTCACATCGTTGCAATAAATGAAATATCTGCACTCTGCGTCCCCAGTGAATGACTGAAACTCGTTCCTTTGTTTAGTTCTTCCAAATGTACTGTCAACATCACTTTGTAGAAAGTTCCACCGTTGCATTCTGGATCCTTATAACTCTCTTTCGCATTTTAATAATTGCAAATCGCGACTATGTAAACAAACTACATATGAAGAAAAAGTTATCCCATTTATCGCACATTTTAATGAAGTCTTTATTAAAAAATCTTGAAAATACGATTTGGTCAGTGTTAATCCCTTTACTAAAACCATAGATAAAAAGATATAAAACTCTTTGACAAAGCTGTAGTGACCATATTTAGCTTCTTTTTGTAAATATATTGTTGCTACCGCTTACTGCATCAAATTAAAAGCGTTTTAATTTCAGCAGCAGCAGATCTTGATTTCTCTGAGAATTGGTTATATAAAAACCTATATAAAAATATGTTTATTATTGTTATCGTCCATGGCTTAATTGATTACCGATTACCAGTTTTTTTACAAGCACTTAAAATCCCTTGTCCTTGTAGACAATTCGTCAAAAAAATCATGTCTGAACAATTTTTTGGAATATTTTTAAAATCAAAACGCTAATTATAAAAAAAAACTTTTTTCTGTTCATGTAAGAGCCTATAACTTTGTAAAAAATGTAACGACTAAAAACATTTAGGCCAAAACACAACATTATCCTTTTTTATTATCCTTAATAAACAATTAAATTTTGGTGAACAGAAGCAAAGCTATGATGACTTCTTAAAATGGCTATTGGCAAAAAAATCTGAGTGATGAAAACACTCTGAAAACTCGGAAAGTCATCATATGGATCTTCAAAATGTTAAATGTTGGTGACAGCTCTTGTACATTAAAAAAAGGTTTTTTTGTTTCCATTTTGTTCTTTGAAATAAAAGGTGTGTTCCCGTACTTTTTTGCAGAAATTCGCAAGTTGCAAAATTGGCAGAGAGTAAGCTTAAAATGCGCTCATTGTGTGAAAAATTGCAAAACTTTTGAAGACACGTCAGTTATTTCATTATAAAACGCTAGTTACCACACTTTTTTACATTTTATTATTTCTTTTATTAAATTATAACATCAGTTAGCTAATCAAAGCTAGCTAATAGTAGCTCTCAAAATATGGCAGTTTGCTAATTGTTGCGAATTTTGCTTCGCCAAATTTGTGTAGCAGAAAATAGCTATATTTGAAAAGGGACTGGATTCCTCATTTTCGCTCTCTTTTGGGAATTTTTTTTGGTTACGGGAACAGGAAAAAGAAGGAAATGGCAAAAAACCGTACGAATTCGTACTAATTTTCAAGTACGGGAGCAGACCAACAGACCTATTCCTGAAAATCTACATATGTAATCCAGTATTTTTCATATTTCTATATGTTTGTTGTAATGTTTTGAATTGAAAACAAATTTTGAATCTTAAAAATAATAAATTTTGATAAAAATTGTCAGCTGCTTTTTATATATTGACAATTTCATTGACAAATTTTGTTCTTTGAGCTTCAAATTATGTCTGAAATCTAAAACTTACAACAAACATATAGAAATATGAAAAATACTGGCTTACAATTGTAGATTTTCAAATAGCATTTCTTGAGTTTTTTTTTATTAATCACTAAATTCAACAAAATCGAAAAATGAATTTAAATATTAAGGTTAGAAAATTCTATTTAAAAAAAGACAGTTTCGATGGTGTCGTAAAAGTGGACATAGAACTTTTTGTTTGATATAATTGTTGCTGAATTTGTTGTTCTTGTTAATTTTTATGTTGGTTAAAAATAAATATAATTCAATCTTTTGTTTAATAAATTGAACTAAATATTTCGAAATAATATGAATTTATTCAGTAAAAAACTTTTATTTATTTAAAATTTAATTGAAAATTTAAATTTGAACCAACAATATATATTTTTAGTATGTAATATATATAAAATTAGTACAATAAATATTTCGAATTTGTTATGATATTTTAAAAACAAATAAAGTTTTGAATAGCATAACTATCATGCCAGTCTCCCGTCTCGGTATATGTAAGCCTGCATAGCAGCAATATAATATTTTGTATTATTCATGTATTATTTATTGTATGAATCTTAATGAAGATTAACAAAAACAATAACAAACTACAGAAACGAAAGAAATATATATAAGCAAATATTTCATACATACGAACTAATAACAACAACACAAGCAGTTACTGAACAATATTCGTTAAACAATTCTTGATTTATATAATGGTTTATATGTTGTAGCGCTGCATTTTTTTAATACCAAATATAAACTAATATAATGTGCATAAGGCGGACAAAGCGACCCCATCCTAACTGATTGGCGTCTGCCGGCAGACTGAAAGTAAAGTTCTGAGAAATTCATAAAACGATTCTATTATTTTATTCACTGTGACAAGAAGTTTTTTTTTAGAAATATGCATTTTGTTAAAAAACTATATGCCTTATATTCCACATACAATTTTTATGTTTCACAAAAATATTCCACTTTCAATTTTAATGATACATATGAACAAAATTGATTATAGATATAAAAGAAACACGAAAACAAATTTAAAAACATTTAGTTGCTGATTATCATCAGACTGGAATTTAGAAAAATAAGAATTTATAAAACATAAGTTAATACTAATTAAATTACATTAATAAGATGTAAACAAAAATACGTATATCAGTTCATTTGTACTTTACAAGTCTTTTCAAGAATTATATTCTCTTAAAAATAGTTACAAATCTTTTTTCTCACAGATAAAAATGAAGATTGGTTAAAGCACAAACCAAAAGGTGTATTAAATATCGTCACCTTAAATCTTAAAAGCGGTAACAACGTTTTAAATTTTTTATTGGAGAAACCATTTAAAATTTGGTGTTATTTTCGATTTTAAAGCCATTCATCGGACAAATATCCAAAAATAGCTATTTTATAAACGAAATTAAGAAGAGAGGACGACTTTTAAAACTAATATATCGCACTCTATCTACAAAACAGTCACAACTTAAAATATACAAATTTTTACTTTTCAATATTAAACTATTCGTAGTGATTACCTCCATCAACTATCAAAATTGTTCACTCATCTTCTTACTCCTTAATTAAAAAAAAAATCATTCTGTCTCTTTGTTTTGTATGGAGTTCTTTGAAGAAAAAAATAATACTTTTTTGGTTCTCCTGAAAATTTTAAAATTTTGAGTTGTGTCTCTTTTGTAGATAGTGTGCGATATGTGCTTTTTTAAATTGCTTTTGGCTTCTCCTGTAAAAATTACAAATATTATGGTTTTTTGGATTTAAACTAACAATATACAAGGTACAAATATAAAATTAAGTCACATCTTCGAGATAAATACTTAAATTGTTGCATGTATTAATATCATAGAAATTCGTAGTCTTAAATTTTTTTCTTAAGCTATCAGTAATTTTATAGGAACTGCAACACTTTTTTTTTTAATATGTATCCATGTTTAAATTAAAAACTTCCCTATATAATAAAACTCCCCTGCGAAAAATCGCTAACCGATTTTACGCTAACACTTAAAAAATTTCAGCTTGTCACTAACACATTGAAATAATATTCTCACCACACTTCATTTTGAAAAAAGGAAACTACAGATTTTTATTTCTGATAAAGTAGTCTTAAATTTTTTTGTGAAAAATTTTTCTTGTGTTTTGAAAGTATAACAAAAAATTTGTGAAAATATTAATAAAAAATTAGTAAGGATGGAGCTTCGGCAGGGTACCGAAGCTAAAATACCCCTGCGGCCATATTGAAGTATATTCGAAGTCTTTAGCCACAAAACACACGACATTCAGTTTTATATACTAACGAAAGTTTTCCTATTTTGATGACGTCACTTTGTATAGGAGGTAGGCGTGGTTTTGATCCGATTTTGACAAATATCATAGAGATGATTCATATTATATATCAAAGCTAATGTGCAACATTTCAAGACATTTCTTTAGTTTTTGTGGATTTTTAAGAGATTTTACGTTTAAAATAAAGCCACTTTTTATGGGAAGTGGGCGTGCTTATGTGCAAAATTTTAAAACATTTCTTTAATTTTTGAAGATTTTTAAGAGAGTTTACGTTTGAAATAAAGATGATTTTTATGGGAGGTAGTCGTGATTTTCATCCGATTTTGCCAAATGTCATAGTGGTGGTCTATATTAAATATTAAAGCCTATATGCAAAATTTCAAGACATTTCTTTAATTTGAGCAGATTTTTAAGAGATTTTGCTTTTAAAATAAAGCCACTTTGTATGGGAGGTAGGCGTGGTTTTCACCCGATTTTTCATTGCCAGGACTTAAATTGAAGATCATAGCTTACGTGCCAAATTTCATGGCATTTATTTAATTTTTGTGGATTTTAAAGACATTTTACGGTTAAAATAAAGTCACTTTGAATGGGAAGTAGGCGTGGTTTTCATCCGATTTGGCCCATTTCGAACTTGATATTCTTTTTTAAAAATAAGCTTGTATTTTGAAATAAAGATGATTTTTATGGGAGGTAGTCGTGGTTTTCATCCGATTTTGCCAAATGTCATAGTGGTGGTCTATATTAAATATTAAAGCCTATATGCAAAATTTCAAGACATTTCTTTAATTTGAGCAGATGTTTAAGAGATTTTGCTTTTAAAATAAAGCCACTTTGTATGGGAGGTAGGCGTGGTTTTCATCCGATTTTTCATTGCCTGGATTTAAATTGAAGATCAAAGCTTACGTGACAAATTTCAAGGCATTTATTTAATTAGTAAAATAAGCTAATAACTTTGTATATGAAGTTACCAACACAAACTTTCTTTGTTTGTCCCATGCATAAAGTGGTAAACGAAGTTACCAACAGACACCAAAAAAAAAGTTTGTGCAATATATTTCTAACTTAAGTTGCCAAGTTTTTGCTTGGAGGACTTACCCACATATACTGAAGTTGTAAGTATTAAAATAGTTGTCACTCCCTCAAACTATTAACTATAGGTCAAAAAAATTGTCACCACATAGAGTCCAATGCGCAGATTTTGATAAGCCATGTCCCTTATAAAGTTGGCAAATCGAGTTACCAACTTATACGTTGGACGTATCGAAATAAAATCTAAGGATAAATATCAAAAAGAAAAGAGAAACAAATATTTTTTCTTCACATTTCTGTCTTTTGTTTGTTAGCGAAACTTCCCAAACGATTCGGTGTTGCATTCGTTCACGAAAAATCTCAATGTTTCTGTATTCCGTTCTTGCACGACTTTGGAACATTTATATGAGATTTTCGTCAATTTAATGTATGGCTGTATTAGCATGTTTCGTCCATGAATCGGAAAAATTACGCATGATTCTCTTACAATTTCTTTAAGAATGGAACTACTGGGTAGTGATGGAAAATTGTAAGTTTTATTTGTCTGTGTCAGTATGTTAGGACCAAAATATTAAAAATATAGGAGCATATTTGGTGCAATAGTTATATTTTCAAATTAGTGGATCAAATGCCTATGTCTGTTCAAAACTTAAAATGCTTCTTCTGAAAAATCATATTTTTTGAGTTGTGACGTTATTGAAGAAAACGAGCGATTTTATAATTCATATAAAATTGAATAGATGTATCGATAAAGGTAGTTAGTGATTTTGATCAAAAAAATTTAGATCAAAACAAAAGTACTAAATAGGTACATTAGTTTCTATTTGCATATATTATTATAATATTTATTAACTTTTTTATTGCTGTGATTTTGATCTAAAAAATTGAAATCAAAACTAAAGTACTAAATTGGTACATTAGTTTCTATTTGCATATATTTTTATAATTTTTATTAACTTTTTTTATTTCTAAATCATAACATAACGAATTGTCTACTCTCAATTAATCTTTGAGATAATATACAAACGGTTTTTGATTTTTGTTTTGTTCAAATTAGTTGAAAAAATGTGCTTTCAATGTTTTCTGACGAATTAGGAGAGGACAAAATACTAAAAATTAGTTTTCCCATAAGGGAAGTCGCTAAATATATTTGTTTCCCTTTCTGATAGAAGAAACGGTTTTCCAGAAGTGTTCAATTTCCACTTCTTCTTAGTCACTAAAAAGATAAGATCATTTCTAAATCATAGTGAAAAAAACGAGTAAGCTAAAAATCGTAATTTTCGGCATAAAAATTAAAGAAAATCGTTGCGTCATAATGGATGCCAAAAATCGTCAAAATGACGATAAATCGTCAAAATGACGATAAATCGTCAATGTTCCCATCACTGTGCAGCATCTCCAATAATGTATTAATAGATTTTTGTGGCTTGGGTAGCTGCTAAGCCACTTGCTACAAGAAACATCAGTGTTGTCACTTTTCCACAATTGTAATGTGATGTTTTTAGAAAAATAGTGATAATATTTGTAAAATTTAAAAATTGAAAAGAAATAAAATATTAAAAAAATTTTGCTCCTTCCCCAGAATCATCAAAGTTGTCACTTTTCCACAATTGTGGTAATTTTAGCACTTTTTTGGTTTCTAGCACTTTTATCAACCCCATAATTGCATTTCTCCAAAATCTACCACTTTTTATTAGTTTATATAAAAATAACTGCATAATAATTCCAATTTTAGAAATTTTATTACAATTAATATTTTATTTCTTTTGTTATATAAAGAGTAGAAACAGTACTGTTTTAAGAAAATTACAAGAGAATTATTTGTTATGCTAGTTTGTGGAAAAAACCATGTTTTGCTTTAATAACACTGGTCTACATGAAAATTGTACAAGACCTCAAACATATAAATTTCATTAAGTATTTATACATGATGACTTTCTGCACTTACAGAATTTTTGTATCACTTCGAATTTTTCGTCAAGGACCTCATAAATGAGTCACTTAATATGTTCGTACTTTGCCTTATTTGGCTTATCATAACTTTGCTTTTGCTCAACTGATTTTAAAAACCTTCATATTATAACAAAGATAAGACTTGTAACTAGTTCTGTACTCTAATTTAAAAAATTTAAATGTTAATCCATTTCTAAATAAAAAACGCTAAAACATTCAACGTATATTTTTATTTTTACATTTTCTAACGGTAAGAATACAAAAAAAATCGACTGATATAATTTTGTTTATTTTTTTTTCTTCAGAAGACAAAGGTTTTAATTTTTGAACTCATTAGAAAAAAATTAAATCGGTTAACTAATAATAAAGTCATTGATGAAAGCACGATTTAATATATTTTCAGATTTTGTTTATTTAAAAATATAGATATAGAAATATTAGAGTTAATAATGATAATATGGTTCAACATTGTTTTTTTTTTGTTAAATGTCATGAATATAGTTTTACAATATATTATCATTTTAATTTACTAGTTTCTTGTGTGAAAATTCTTGGACGACCTTTTCCTCTTATATTAAAAATTGCTGGTTTCGCGTTGAAGAGACTAACAATATATCAATAGCCTGGGAATTTTGCTTTTATCTACGTAACTTGCTTCTATTTTTGAAATTTCTTGGTGGAATCTTTCACTTTGCTCGTCACGGAATTGATCTAAGTTTTGTGGGTGAGAAAAATACAAATGTGAATGTAAATAATGTACTTTTGTGGACATATTGCATCGCATAGCCTAAAATGCGATTAACAATTCCTTCACAATTTTTGAAAATTTTCATAAACTGCAACAAAGCAATCAGTTAATAAGCTATTGGAATACTTGGGTATATTGGTTATTGTGCAAAACGACTGCTTTTAAGCCTAAAAAACATTCTGTGATATATTCAAGTATAAAACATATATATTAAAAGAAATCTAATTTTTTAATTTTTAATTTTTTTTCATTAGAAAATATATATTTATTGTATTTCATACTCCAGACGAAATTTTGCAAATATTGCATTCACATCGTTGCAATAAATGAAATATCTGCACTCTGCGTCCCCAGTGAATGACTGAAACTCGTTCCTTTGTTTAGTTCTTCCAAATGTACTGTCAACATCACTTTGTAGAAAGTTCCACCGTTGCATTCTGGATCCTTATAACTCTCTTTCGCATTTTAATAATTGCAAATCGCGACTATGTAAACAAACTACATATGAAGAAAAAGTTATCCCATTTATCGCACATTTTAATGAAGTCTTTATTAAAAAATCTTGAAAATACGCTTTGGTCAGTGTTAATCCCTTTACTAAAACCATAGATAAAAAGATATAAAACTCTTTGACAAAGCTGTAGTGACCATATTTAGCTTCTTTTTGTAAATATATTGTTGCTACCGCTTACTGCATCAAATTAAAAGCGTTTTAATTTCAGCAGCAGCAGATCTTGATTTCTCTGAGAATTGGTTATATAAAAACCTATATAAAAATATGTTTATTATTGTTATCGTCCATGGCTTAATTGATTACCGATTACCAGTTTTTTTACAAGCACTTAAAATCCCTTGTCCTTGTAGACAATTCGTCAAAAAAATCATGTCTGAACAATTTTTTGGAATATTTTTAAAATCAAAACGCTAATTATAAAAAAAAACTTTTTTCTGTTCATGTAAGAGCCTATAACTTTGTAAAAAATGTAACGACTAAAAACATTTAGGCCAAAACACAACATTATCCTTTTTTATTATCCTTAATAAACAATTAAATTTTGGTGAACAGAAGCAAAGCTATGATGACTTCTTAAAATGGCTATTGGCAAAAAAATCTGAGTGATGAAAACACTCTGAAAACTCGGAAAGTCATCATATGGATCTTCAAAATGTTAAATGTTGGTGACAGCTCTTGTACATTAAAAAAAGGTTTTTTTGTTTCCATTTTGTTCTTTGAAATAAAAGGTGTGTTCCCGTACTTTTTTGCAGAAATTCGCAAGTTGCAAAATTGGCAGAGAGTAAGCTTAAAATGCGCTCATTGTGTGAAAAATTGCAAAACTTTTGAAGACACGTCAGTTATTTCATTATAAAACGCTAGTTACCACACTTTTTTACATTTTATTATTTCTTTTATTAAATTATAACATCAGTTAGCTAATCAAAGCTAGCTAATAGTAGCTCTCAAAATATGGCAGTTTGCTAATTGTTGCGAATTTTGCTTCGCCAAATTTGTGTAGCAGAAAATAGCTATATTTGAAAAGGGACTGGATTCCTCATTTTCGCTCTCTTTTGGGAATTTTTTTTGGTTACGGGAACAGGAAAAAGAAGGAAATGGCAAAAAACCGTACGAATTCGTACTAATTTTCAAGTACGGGAGCAGACCAACAGACCTATTCCTGAAAATCTACATATGTAATCCAGTATTTTTCATATTTCTATATGTTTGTTGTAATGTTTTGAATTGAAAACAAATTTTGAATCTTAAAAATAATAAATTTTGATAAAAATTGTCAGCTGCTTTTTATATATTGACAATTTCATTGACAAATTTTGTTCTTTGAGCTTCAAATTATGTCTGAAATCTAAAACTTACAACAAACATATAGAAATATGAAAAATACTGGCTTACAATTGTAGATTTTCAAATAGCATTTCTTGAGTTTTTTTTTATTAATCACTAAATTCAACAAAATCGAAAAATGAATTTAAATATTAAGGTTAGAAAATTCTATTTAAAAAAAGACAGTTTCGATGGTGTCGTAAAAGTGGACATAGAACTTTTTGTTTGATATAATTGTTGCTGAATTTGTTGTTCTTGTTAATTTTTATGTTGGTTAAAAATAAATATAATTCAATCTTTTGTTTAATAAATTGAACTAAATATTTCGAAATAATATGAATTTATTCAGTAAAAAACTTTTATTTATTTAAAATTTAATTGAAAATTTAAATTTGAACCAACAATATATATTTTTAGTATGTAATATATATAAAATTAGTACAATAAATATTTCGAATTTGTTATGATATTTTAAAAACAAATAAAGTTTTGAATAGCATAACTATCATGCCAGTCTCCCGTCTCGGTATATGTAAGCCTGCATAGCAGCAATATAATATTTTGTATTATTCATGTATTATTTATTGTATGAATCTTAATGAAGATTAACAAAAACAATAACAAACTACAGAAACGAAAGAAATATATATAAGCAAATATTTCATACATACGAACTAATAACAACAACACAAGCAGTTACTGAACAATATTCGTTAAACAATTCTTGATTTATATAATGGTTTATATGTTGTAGCGCTGCATTTTTTTAATACCAAATATAAACTAATATAATGTGCATAAGGCGGACAAAGCGACCCCATCCTAACTGATTGGCGTCTGCCGGCAGACTGAAAGTAAAGTTCTGAGAAATTCATAAAACGATTCTATTATTTTATTCACTGTGACAAGAAGTTTTTTTTTAGAAATATGCATTTTGTTAAAAAACTATATGCCTTATATTCCACATACAATTTTTATGTTTCACAAAAATATTCCACTTTCAATTTTAATGATACATATGAACAAAATTGATTATAGATATAAAAGAAACACGAAAACAAATTTAAAAACATTTAGTTGCTGATTATCATCAGACTGGAATTTAGAAAAATAAGAATTTATAAAACATAAGTTAATACTAATTAAATTACATTAATAAGATGTAAACAAAAATACGTATATCAGTTCATTTGTACTTTACAAGTCTTTTCAAGAATTATATTCTCTTAAAAATAGTTACAAATCTTTTTTCTCACAGATAAAAATGAAGATTGGTTAAAGCACAAACCAAAAGGTGTATTAAATATCGTCACCTTAAATCTTAAAAGCGGTAACAACGTTTTAAATTTTTTATTGGAGAAACCATTTAAAATTTGGTGTTATTTTCGATTTTAAAGCCATTCATCGGACAAATATCCAAAAATAGCTATTTTATAAACGAAATTAAGAAGAGAGGACGACTTTTAAAACTAATATATCGCACTCTATCTACAAAACAGTCACAACTCAAAATATACAAATTTTTACTTTTCAATATTAAACTATTCGTAGTGATTACCTCCATCAACTATCAAAATTGTTCACTCATCTTCTTACTCCTTAATTAAAAAAAAAATCATTCTGTCTCTTTGTTTTGTATGGAGTTCTTTGAAGAAAAAAATAATACTTTTTTGGTTCTCCTGAAAATTTTAAAATTTTGAGTTGTGTCTCTTTTGTAGATAGTGTGCGATATGTGCTTTTTTAAATTGCTTTTGGCTTCTCCTGTAAAAATTACAAATATTATGGTTTTTTGGATTTAAACTAACAATATACAAGGTACAAATATAAAATTAAGTCACATCTTCGAGATAAATACTTAAATTGTTGCATGTATTAATATCATAGAAATTCGTAGTCTTAAATTTTTTTCTTAAGCTATCAGTAATTTTATAGGAACTGCAACACTTTTTTTTTTAATATGTATCCATGTTTAAATTAAAAACTTCCCTATATAATAAAACTCCCCTGCGAAAAATCGCTAACCGATTTTACGCTAACACTTAAAAAATTTCAGCTTGTCACTAACACATTGAAATAATATTCTCACCACACTTCATTTTGAAAAAAGGAAACTACAGATTTTTATTTCTGATAAAGTAGTCTTAAATTTTTTTGTGAAAAATTTTTCTTGTGTTTTGAAAGTATAACAAAAAATTTGTGAAAATATTAATAAAAAATTAGTAAGGATGGAGCTTCGGCAGGGTACCGAAGCTAAAATACCCCTGCGGCCATATTGAAGTATATTCGAAGTCTTTAGCCACAAAACACACGACATTCAGTTTTATATACTAACGAAAGTTTTCCTATTTTGATGACGTCACTTTGTATAGGAGGTAGGCGTGGTTTTGATCCGATTTTGACAAATATCATAGAGATGATTCATATTATATATCAAAGCTAATGTGCAACATTTCAAGACATTTCTTTAGTTTTTGTGGATTTTTAAGAGATTTTACGTTTAAAATAAAGCCACTTTTTATGGGAAGTGGGCGTGCTTATGTGCAAAATTTTAAAACATTTCTTTAATTTTTGAAGATTTTTAAGAGAGTTTACGTTTGAAATAAAGATGATTTTTATGGGAGGTAGTCGTGATTTTCATCCGATTTTGCCAAATGTCATAGTGGTGGTCTATATTAAATATTAAAGCCTATATGCAAAATTTCAAGACATTTCTATAATTTGAGCAGATTTTTAAGAGATTTTGCTTTTAAAATAAAGCCACTTTGTATGGGAGGTAGGCGTGGTTTTCACCCGATTTTTCATTGCCAGGACTTAAATTGAAGATCAAAGCTTACGTGCCAAATTTCATGGCATTTATTTAATTTTTGTGGATTTTAAAGACATTTTACGGTTAAAATAAAGTCACTTTGAATGGGAAGTAGGCGTGGTTTTCATCCGATTTGGCCCATTTCGAACTTGATATTCTTTTTTAAAAATAAGCTTGTATTTTGAAATAAAGATGATTTTTATGGGAGGTAGTCGTGGTTTTCATCCGATTTTGCCAAATGTCATAGTGGTGGTCTATATTAAATATTAAAGCCTATATGCAAAATTTCAAGACATTTCTTTAATTTGAGCAGATGTTTAAGAGATTTTGCTTTTAAAATAAAGCCACTTTGTATGGGAGGTAGGCGTGGTTTTCATCCGATTTTTCATTGCCTGGATTTAAATTGAAGATCAAAGCTTACGTGACAAATTTCAAGGCATTTATTTAATTTTTGTGGATTGTAAAGACATTTTACGGTTAAAATAAAGTAACTTTGTATGGGAGGTAGGCGTGGTCTTCATCCGATTTGGCCCATTTCGAACTTGTTATTCTTTTTTAAAAATAAGCTTATATTTTGAAATTCATCGAGATTATCGAATTTATCTTCATGTAATTTAACTTCTTTGGCTTAAAAGTGATAAGATTACCTTTTTCTTTCAATTCACCAGAGTATTTTTGCGAACAGTTCAGCAAATTGAAATTTGACGTAGTTCAAAAATTAATATTTTTTGTTTTAAGTCAAAAGTAGAACCTTCAAGTATTTAAGCGTGATTTAAAAAAAAAATGGTTAAAAATAATTGTGTTGAAATATTTAGAAAAAAAATTGTATGTTAAAATTCCCGCTATTTTCGAAATATATGTAGACTTTTAAATAGAAATACCGTAACTTCAAGTAGAAATGAAAATTTTCTACTAAACTTGAATACGTATATCTAAGTTTCCATATTCAGCAATAAAAAGTAACGCGTTTTTGCGCGAATCATTTTTGTTTACATAAAGCGTTACATAAATTACATAAATGTTTTGCTACTCGTATGTAATATTTTTATGAATTTTGTTAAAAAAAGTAATAAGGAATGATTTTCCACAGGGCCGAAGTTTCGAACTATTTATGATATTGATGACGTCCTTTGTATGGACGATAGGCGTAGTTTTCTTCTAACTTCTCCAAATCTTAAATTCAGAACACATTGTAATTATTATAATTATTATTATTATGCAATGAATTAATTTTTAAGGAATTTATGAAGGTTTTACTATTTAGATGACGTCATTTTGTATGGGAAGTACGCGTGGTTTCCATGTGATTTTGCCGAATTTTTTAGTTAGATGTTATATAAAAAAGGAAAACTTACGTGCAAAATGTCAAGGCATTTCTTTAATTTTTGTGAATTTTTAGAAATTTTACGCTTGAAATAAAGATACTCTGTATGGGAAGTGGGCGTGGTTTTCATCTGATTTGGCCAAATTTCATAGTTAGGATTTATATTGAAGAGAAAAACTTACGTGCAAAATATCAACGCATTTTTTTAATTTTTGTAGATTTTTAAGAGATTTTACGTTTAAACTGAAGTCACTCTGTATGGGGAGTAGGCGTGGTTTTCATCCGATTTGGCTCATTTTTTAACTTAGTCTTTATATTTTAGATACAAGCTTAAATATTGAATTTGCTGACGATAGCTTCAAAATTACGACTTAAATCATGTCGAAAGACAGACAGAAGGACGAACGGACAGAATTTTGTTTTTTCTTATTTGCACCCAATCTAACTAAAACAAAAGTCAAAAATTCCCTCCGACTTCTAGGTAAATTAATCTCCATTTTTTGGGATTTCAACCCAATGTGCGGCGGTAGCTACGCCGCTGATATAAGTTCAGGGTACTAATCTCACGTCATTGAAGAGAATAGGAAAAAATTGAAGCAATTCAACTGTTTGATAGGGCCATTCAGTGGGCAGTTAAATGAGAACCAATCAAATATATTGCTTTTCGCATTCGTAAAGTGTGTTCAAAAAAATGAACAGTTCTTTTTAGTCCGATAACTAAATAATCAATGTCCAAATAATTTAGTCCGGTGCCACTAAACTCACTGCAAAATTGTCATTTTCGATTATTTTTATACTACTTTTTTCATGCATCCCATTAGATCAATCCTGATGATTTTTCAAAAACATTTTATGCAACATAAAAGGCCAGTTTGTGTACACAGAAACTAAAATAAAAAGTTTTTCAAAATCATCAGGATCTACCTAATGGGTAAGCATGAAAAAAATAATCCTGAAAAAATAATAATAAAAATAATCGAAAATCTAACTAAATTATTATACTAATAACTAAATTATTCGGTAATTCCAAGTCCAGAATCAAATTTTTCTCTAAATTTAACATCAAAATAGATGGTTTGTGTTTTTTCCCCGCAAATCAATTTAAAATTATTTCATTCGCAACCATCGTTTACAATTCCGGGGGAGACTGCAGGATCCCAAATATTTAAGCATTTTATATACAAATCTAACGCAGTCTAATAAAATATATTAATTTTTAATAAAAAAATTTTTATTTTATTTAAAATACACTTTGCGGCGCTCTACTTTGGCAGTACGCCAAAACTAATGATTTTACTCTTTCCGAATTCTATAAATGTACTAATTTTCAAAACTCCCGGAAAACTTTCCAGGTAAAACTACCAAATAACTCTACTAGTAATTGCTTCAATAATTGTTCGGTTTTCTGTACTCCGGATACATCCATTAATATGGATGTACACTAAGAGTGTCCTTATTTCTAAAAATTGAATATTTTCAAATGGATTCCCCTTATTTTTTTCGTTTTCTTATAAGAACTCATAGAGCAAAATTTGGAGCAAATCGGCCCATGTGAACTGGGCCCGGTTTTGCCCGGAATCCGAAATTTTTCATTTATGGAACAAATTTCAAGTTCTGTCTTTTGATATGAAAAAAACCAGATTAGCTTAAATTTTAATGATTTCAATATTCACCAAAAGTTTAAAAAAAGGAAAGCAAAACTAATTTTTATTATAATCATTTCGATAAGATGGACTTTTGATAAGATGGATACTTCTTCCTATACGATTCAACCACTTGGAATATTAGCTGCTTCTGCTACTCATCATTTGTCAATATGCGATTATAGTCTTTTATAAATATGATACCCCTCTCCGCATTGTCATTGGCGACAAACAGTTCACGGCAGTATTGAAATTAGTTTTCAAAATCGGAATTTTTTACCCATTTGGAGGGATGGATCGTTAAAAATTCTGCAGATAAACTAAAGCGTGCAAAAAAAATTTTTGTTTTTTTGGAAACAAAGTCGTTTAAATTGTAATTCAAAAAGTTATTTTCTATTTGTAATGTTCGATCATTTTGCAATTTTACAATTGGTTCATCAAATTGGAGACGTCGAATCATTCTTTCCTTCTCTTCTATTGATACATTGGAATCAAAAAATGCTAGGGCAATAGTTTCTTCCGCCAAGTACCACAAATGATTGCTCATTTTGTCCATAAGCTTGTGAGATATATATCAGTTTGCGCATATTTGATGGAGTCTTTGACAAAATTAATGTCTTGGTTTGGCGCTTCTATAGCATTCGTGCAATTGAACCAAGCCTTGACATAGCTGCGTACAATGAAATTGCAGACATCACGTAGCCCATTTAGTTCTCGTTTCAATAAATGGAATTGGTCCCGGAATAAAACTATTTTGATGGTTTGTTGGTTACATGTTGGACCAGGAGTTCGAATGTTGCCACATCTCTCACCAAGAAATATCATAACTAGTTGTAGGAGCTCCTTGTAGTCGTCACGGCAGTGTGCTTTTGTTATGAAATTTCGACAAATATTAATAATGGCCTTGCATTCTTCATCACTAATTTGTTTTCGAAAAGTTTAATCTCCGAGGCCGCTTATGTACGAACTGTGATCTAAGTTTGGCCAGGCGTTTGAAAATCTATCAAAAATAGGAACGTCTGTGCTTTTGGTGTTTTCAAATTTCAAATCGAAAACACTTCTTAACATAACTTCATATATGTGATGGCGGCAAGGTAATTTTAAAAGTGTATTTAAGTGGATTTAAACGTTGCTCCAATAGCACACATGCGCCAGCCTTACCACCTGTATTACTGGTGGTTGTATCAAAACCCATGGTTTTAACCCGCCCTTCTATTTCCCACTGCTTCAAAATTGAAAACACAGCTAATGATATATTTTCCCCAGTTCCAGACGTAAGCTTAGGAGCACCAAGAAACTTAGATGTCCCATTGCAACTGACAAGAACAGCTATCCTATCAACTTTCGTTTTTCCAGTAAGGTCTGGCAGGATTTTTCCGTCCCAGTGCACTACTAAAGAGTGCTCAATACTTAGCTGCATTAAAAAAATATTATGCAATAATTTTTCGAAAAAAAAACATTCATTAACTTACGTCGTCTACAAAATAGCTCAGAATACTTCTTGCTTTCATTTTACGGATATCTTCCCGAATCCTACGGATAGATGAACGGTTGATTACAAGGTCCTCGATTTTGTGCCTCAAAGCCTCTGCAGTTGCAATCAAAATATGTACAGCATCTCCACTGGATACCTTGGCTTTGTCCAATGCGGATACCAAGCGTGGGGTAATAAATTGCTTGCGACCTCTTGTTTTTGTAGTTGAAGATGAACTGGCTTTAATTGGACTCTCTTCTAAATGTGCATCACTTTCTAAGAATTAAGTAGATATTGGATTCACTATATTCTCCTCATTTTCTGATTCTTCATCCCAATCCATCGGTACTGCATATTTTTCGCTATTATAATTTGAGGAAAGTATAGTGAAAGAAATAATATACTCACCATTTCCTTGCAAGGTTTCATCATACTTTCATTTTCGTGACAGCTCTAATTCTCTACGATCGAGAATTTCGTAAATAAGTTTTTCGCGTAAATAAAGAGCCATGTCGACACCAGCCATGTACTCTGGACGTCCTTTTTGTCTTTGCATAATTAAAAACTGCTTGTCTTCTTCCATGTTCATCATATTTAGTGCATCCTAGTGCGAAATATCAAACAAATCGTCTAAATCTTCAGAAAATGACTCTGCTACTTTTTTCCGCATTCGATCTTTTTGAAGGAATAACTTTTTGAATTTCCATGACTTGTATTGTTTTAATAATTTTTCGATACATCGTGGCTCATAACGTGTGGGAATACGCGCTTGTTGCCAAAATATTAGCGTTGCACTAATAGCTAATTTGGAACCGTCTTTGGCGGACATTTTTCCGCAACGCATATTGTAAAATAATACTTGTTAGACTTGGCGATTCGATGGAAGCTTAGAGCTAATAATTTGATGTAAAGGTTTTCCGATCAAATCGATTATATTTAGCGATGCGCTTGCTTGACGCGTTGTTATCGATGCGATAGCTTTTTTTAACACCGATTCCGACGTAGATGGCAAATCACTCATTGTTATAAAATAATTAATGTTTTCACTTTTCTCAAACTCACTTTACAACACTAAATAGGTACATGTAAATTGCAAGTGACTAGCGATAATAAAAATCAATACTAACATGCGGTCAAATTATGGCGTCGTTATGCCAGGTCATGTTTGGTGAGCTTATTTGTTGTTAGTGTTTTACGCATAAAATGAGAAATAAGCTTTTCTCTCGTACTCATTTTGATGCGTAAAACATTAGCAACAAAAAAAAAGCTTAATATACATGTTTGCCTAGCAAAACCACGGCATTACAGTTTTTTAGCGTTACTTTGGACAATTTTAAAAATAGATAGGTAATACCAGAGATAAAGAGATAGGAAACTTCGATTTTTTACTGTGCGAAAGGGAGAACGTTATGTACTGTTTTCTGTCAAATTGAGGTTAATATTAACAAAAACCTCAATACTATCACAAACTGCAATCCATTTGTACACACGTACACAATATGTGAGTTCATAAAAAAATAGTATTGCAAATTACAAGAGAGCGAATGGCCTTGAAAAAATCGAAGTTTCCTTTCTCTTTATCTCTGGGTAATACTATCAATTTACAATTAAGAAAAAACAGTAACCAAGAAAGTTAATGGTTCTGGTGGAGAGAGGGGCCCAAAACATTGTTTTCAAATGAAGGTTGTAAATGTTCAAAACAAATTTTTTTCAAAGAATTTCAGTGGTCTTATGGGGGAATCGGTTCTGACCCGTGTACCCTTTTCGAGCCTGCGCCACTGTAATAAAATGTAAATATTTTAAATTTTGCAGCAATATTATGCGATTACCAATCAATTTTAGTACAAAAAGTTAAAATTTTTTTTGTTAATTCACAGTCCGGCAGCTATTTTTTTAAATTTTAAATGAAAAACCGGGTCCACTTCCTGGTTGGTCCAAGGTTTTAGTAGTTTTGAGATCAAAACGAAAAAATTTGAGGGAATCCATTAAAAAAAAAAAATCATTTTGAAATTTTCCCATATAAATTAGGACACCCTTAATGTACACCGATACTGTATGTGCCCGGACTAGCGAGACTGTACTGTATTAGGTTTCTATTAATCCCCATATTTCCTCCAACAAATATTTCTGCATAAAAAATGTCGTTTTTATAATTGTTATAAAATACTCTTAGAAATAAAACATATGCATCTTTGATACCCACAACCTAGTTTTTGATTGACAAATGTAGTTAAACTACAAAAAACTAAAATATGAGTTCCCTAAAAAATTGGCCACCCACTGTAGGTAGGTATATAAATTAATACATTTTTGACTTTGACTTGTGTTTTGTGATTTTGAGTGTTGACTTTTAGAACTAAAAGATGAAGTGGATGCAGATTCTACTTTATCATAAACTTCAGTTGATACTTAGCTCGAAGGCGGGTGAAAACAGCATATTTTCTTGTAGACTGTTCTCCTTCTGATTCAGCTTTCTTTTTTGATTGACTTTTAAATCGGGTCATGAAGAGTTTTTCTTTTTTTTCGCTGATTTTGTTTTGTTGGAGATGGCAAACTGTGTTGCTGATATTCGGCAACACCTTACATGGCAATATATTTATCAGTGTGACAAAACAATACAGGTTGTTAACTTAAAATCCAACATTTTACATTTGAAATTCTACATTTTGCAAATCAAATTTATAATTTTACACTTCAAATTCAATCTTTTTACCTTTTAATTCCACCTTTTTTTTAGTTAGGAGAAACTTTTTATAAATCAAATGAAACTTTTTACAAATCAAATTAAACTTTTTATACTTCAAATTCAACCTTAAGGAGGAAAACACCTATTCGTTATTATTTCCACATATATTCATAAATAATAACATATTTTTAGTTTCTGTGTTGTGCCCTGCTTGAATAAAATATACAAAATTAAGTGATATTAAGACAAACACCCTTTATTACATTGGGTTTTCGAGTTACATTTTAAACCAATAGTTTAATTAAACAGGGGACGAACCTTCACATAGCCATCCATGTCGAAGTTTCCTGGTAAAAAGCAAACTGACATCCGTGCAATGCAATGGAAGGGACAAGGTTGCTCCCGGCAAGCATCCTGTGATATCTACAACAGCGCCCATGCGGAAAAGCGCGAGTATGGGTGCGGATTTGTAGTTGGCAAGAGATTACGGCATCACGTCCTGCGTTTCACACCTATGAACGAACAACTTGCCATAATCTGCATCAAGACTAATTTTTTTATTTCATATAAGCCGGATATGTGCGCATGCTCCGATAGAGCATAATGACGATGAGACCAAAGAAACTTTCTACGAGCGCCTTGCAGACGTTTACGAACGCTGCTCCTGTCATGACATAAAAATTTTGCTTGGTGACTTGGTGGGCAAGGAAAACATCTTTGGTCCAACAGTCAGAAAGTTCAGCCTTCACGAACTTACACAAACACATCCGATAATGGAATGAAGCTGATTAACTTCGCCGCAGCACGAAACATGGTCGTAAGTAGCACTAGATTCAAGCATCTTAATATTCATAAGGCCACCTGGCTGTCTCCTGGACATAAAACGAGCAACCAACCTGATCTCATTTTCTTTGACGGAAGGCACTCTTCCAGTGTATTATGTACGCACAATCCGTGGTGCTAAAATAGACGTATGTGCGCAGCCAAAAATGCTCGGAACCCTACACAGGGAAAGCTAGACGTCGACATTCTGCAATCAAAACGAACAGCTGAGGCTTTCGCCACTCGACTCTCACTCCTGCTTCAAGAAAGCACTCCTCCGATCGACAATATATGCGCGCAGTTGGCACACATCTCCCACGAAGCCACCCTGTAGACGGTTGTTACGCGTGCTGCTTCGACGTTGTGAAGAACTTCGTTTACCTTGGATCCAGCATAAACTACACCAACGATATTAGTATTGAGATACTTTGGGCTTAGTAGACAATTGAGAAGCACAGCCTTCTCTCGACGAATAAAAGTGACGCTCTATAAGTCACTTATCATGCCCGTCCTGTTATATGCAGCACACACCTGGACGCTGAGCAGTTCTGATGAAAAGAATTTGAAGTCTTCAAGAAAAAGATCCTTTGCAAGATTTATGGACCAATCTGCGTTAATGGGGAGTACTGAAGGCGATGCTCCAGCGAAGAAAATATCCAATTCGGTACCCAGCGGCGGTCAAAGCAGAATAAGACGACCGCATCTCCATTGGAAGGACCAAGTGGAGCTTCCAACAGGCGCTAGCAAGTACAAAACAGAAATGGCTTTCGCAAATTCTTGGTGGTCAAAGCCGACCTACGGTTGTAAGCGGCACCTTGGTAAGTTTTACTTAAAAAAAGAAAAATTGAAATGGCCATTTCAGCCCTTAAAAGGACTTTGACCGAGCTTCTTATGATCAATTTGAGTCACAGTTTGAGTGAGTGTTGTGAAATGTTTGAACACAAATGATCGAGAACTGAACCTACAAGTTTTATGCCGACTCCAAGCGGCTTATGTTCTCAAGACGCTTTTCATGGCAGTTTCTACTCTCTGAGGTTCGCCACTGTCTGCATAGAGTTGACGACCGAACAGAAAAATTAATTCAATTGAAATATCTTTCTGTGTCTGGTGGGAATTGAACCAGGGTTCTCTGGCGTATTTACTGGACAAGGATTTGCAGCGAAATAAAACCGTCATAAGCCGACAGTCAATTTTATGCAATGGACCAAATCAATTAAAACGAGTTAACATCAAAAACGCTACAACTGTTAACAAAGGTACTCATGCGGTTTAAAGGAGCAGTAGCCATATAATTTTTTCAACTGAATGGTATATACATTAAATTGATAGCGTTTCTACTGCTTTTACGGTTAGTGTTAAAATTTATATGAGAAAGAAGTTCTGGAGAATCGAATACACCTGTTATTAGTTGGTGTAAATATACGATATCTGCATACATCCTTCGCTTACTTAAAGACTGCATTTTTACCAGTTTTTAACAATCCTAATAAGGATGAAGGTCTTATATGTCAGTTCAACTTAAGCCTCTTAGAGCAAACCGAATAAAACGTTTTTGGGTTCTTTCTATTCGATCAACATGCACATTGTAACTTAGGGTCCAGACTTGACTCTAAGTGAGGACGCATAACTGCATAATACAACGAAGTAGTTGTAATCATGCTATTAAATTCTTTGGCCCAGCGTTTTATAAATCCAAGCATTGAGGATGATTTTTTACAAATATAATCTATATGAATGTAAAGCGATAGCTTAGAATTCATGCATACGACTTTTACGCGAAAAGGTCATAGTTGGCATTTATCTGGATTTAGAAACATATTATTTTTAGAACACCAAACTTCAAAGGATTTCAGATCAGACTGGAGTAAATCTGGATTGTCCTTAGAGTTTACCGTTTTGTATATTTTGATATCATCGGCATAAATAAGCAGATGAGAGTGTTCCATGATGTGAGTTACATCATTGATTGCTAAAATAAACAGAAGTGGTCCAAGGTGGCTACCCTGAAGAACACCTGATTCAGCAAATAATTAAGAAGACAATACGCCTCGGAAACGTATTTGATAATATCGCTCCACCAAATACGGTTTCATCCAGTTCACAAAATATTGCGGAAATCCCATTAACTTGAGTTTAAATAAAATAAGGTTGTGTGGTAACTTATCAAAAGCTTTAATAAAGTCAGTGTAAATGCAGTCGACCTGGTTACCAGCGTCAATCGAATTTAAGCAGAATGTTGTAAAATCGAGAAGATTAGACACAGTGGATCTGCCATTAAACTATGCTGACGAGTTGTTATGACTTCACCACAATGAATTTTTACCTGATCGTACACAATCCACTCAAAAAGTTTAGGAATCGATGAGAGCTTAGCGATAGGCCTAAGTTACTGACGTCATTCCTGCAACATTTTTTTGAAATAGGACTTATAAATGATAATTCCCAAAAAATGGAAAAAACTTTCGTTAATTGATTTATTGAATAATACAGAAAGTGGTTGACTCAGGATATGACCGCATTTTGTTGACACTGCCGCAGCAATTCCGTCGGGTCCAGCACCAAAGTCCTCCTCGACCGATCCAATATACTTTCCTCCGAAGTGAAGGATATAGATTCCAAAGAGACTCTTGATACGGAATTCATGTATTCGAAATACTCTCCATCAGGATTAAAAAAATCTGAACAGAATGATTCTTTAAAAAGGTTAGCAAATAGGTCACAAATTACGACGGGATCATCAGTAAATCAATTAAGAGTTCTGAATGAAGAAGGAAATCCATCGGATTTCTTCTTTGTGTTTAAGAATCCCCATAATATTCTTGGATCAGAAAATATTCTCAGCTTAACATCATTTAAATATTTAGCTGAGCGATTTTCAAATTCCAGAAACAAACACTTGTAAGTCTCTAGGCCATTTGAGTCTAGGGTACAGACGTATTTCTTCCATGCTCCAACGCCGTAGCTACTCTGTTGTGCGTGGGGGGACCAAAAAAAATTGTACTAAATTTAGTGACGATTTTTAAAAAATTTAACATTCGGCAGCAAAGCCAGTAGCAGTGTTGTCACCTTAAAATTTAAAATAGTGATAGATTGAGTCTAAATTGAGTGGAACATTTAAAAAAATGGTAGTAGATTTTTTCTCCTTACAAAAAAATTTGATTCAAGTACTGCAGCAAGACATACGAATCATCATTTAAGGCCTTGTCACGAATCATGCGGCCTCAACGTATTAGCATGGGGATTGAAAGATTGAATAATTTATCTTTCTTGGATTCAAGCACAAGCGACTTAATTTTTTTTTTAACTTGGAAACGGTTCTTTTAAGATTCAATGCATAAAAAAAAAATAACTAATAACGCCAATCCTACAAATTAGAGTCAACATTTGGTCCAGTATTTTTGTGTGTTAAATTTAAATCCACAATGCGTTTTTTTGTATCGGGTCAAGCTTTGGAGATATAGACAAAAATGTGGAAATTGGTTCTTTTCCTGGTAATTGGACCATTTCTTAGTGATGCATCGGGCGATTTCTATCACCATTAAAAATTCAAACATATAATATTAGACCTAACCGGTTCTGTTTACTTTCATTCATTATCTTGTGTAGTTTTTAAAATATTGACATTTTTATTAAAAATATTTTAAAAATTTTTCTTTTTATGCATATTTTCAGCCGTTTTTATTAAATTTATTCAAAGAAAATCGCAACTTATAGCGCGCGATAAGACTTATGTATTGTTCCCTTTTACATTGGTCAAGAATTGTAGGCATTGATTTTGTTTTTATCATTTGTAAGCTTGTGTAAATGCTTCTCATTTATTTTAACGCATTTTAATGAATTTTTAATAAATAAGGAATGCCTAAAAAGGCAACATTATTTTTTATTTTAGTTGTTATAACGTTTTTTTATGCCAAAGTTGTCAATAGCGTTACTTAAATAAGCTGTTCTATCCAAGTTAATTTGACGTCTACAAAATAATGTTGAAGGATGGAATGAATGGCTATTGAGGAATAGATTTACGTGGGCAAACGCTTGGGGGGACGAAGCTACCCCTAGCCCCTGGGTAGCTACGGGCCTGCCATGCCCTATTCCAGTTGTTGCGAAGAGATTTTATATCCTCTGTGTACCAGGGGTACGCAGAATTTTTCGCAAATTTGAGGCCATATGGTACACACTGAGAAACATAGTAAAAGGTTCAATGTAAAAAAAACTAATGGAATTATCAAAACTATTTTCATTTAACTATTCTAAAATTACATTAAGCTTACTATGAATTAAATGATTCAATTTCAAAAAGTCAGCTTTTTTAAAATTGAGTTCATAAAACTTATCAACTGAATTCGAATTTCGAGAAACTAAATTTTCTCTGTCGGACTTGTACCAAATATTCAATGGTGGATGGAATTCATCAACAGTAGTTAGAGCATGAAACGCCCTCTTAACAACAACATTGTTACTGTCTGTAGTTAAGACCAGGTCAAGAAGCCTTTCATGACTATTACAAATACAACTCACTTGTTGTAAGTCAGAACATATATTGTCTATAAATATATGTTATTGGCGTGTCTTCGAATTAGATGCACAAAAATATGTACCATCGTCTGAAGAATGCCATTTTAAGTCAGGCAGATTGAAATCGCCCAACAATAAAATATCGTCTTTAACGTCAAATATATTTATAATATACTCTATGCAATCAGCAAGGTTTGCATAGACCTCCGCACTACTTTTTGCGGACATATACATTAGAACTACAATATATAACTTTAACGCATAAGAGTTCGATATTAGCAGAGAAGGGAATATCAACAAAGTAACTTATAAAAGAGTTCCTTACAGCTAATAGGACTCCACCACCGACAGCAGTAGTATTGTCAGCGTGCCTGTCGTTTCTATAAACTAGAAAACTATTATCAAACATTTCTAAGTTAGTAATGCTTTCATTCAGCTAAGTTTCAGTTGATGCGATAATATCTTCAGAGAAGTTCTGAGTTGACAAAAATATGTCTTGCGTCCTTGAACGTAATCCAACATTCCAAACATCCAAACAAACATTTTTATTTATTTAATTATTAAATTTCATCAATGTAACAACAAATTCCTTACTGACTCCGTAATTAAAATAAGAGTAATTTAAAGTGATTAAAAGATAACAATAACAAGCAATAGAAAAATTTACAGGTAATAGATTATACATGTGGATTAACGATAATAGCCATTTAACAGATTTTTAAAAGCCAATTTAGAGTAAGAGAAATCAATTTCAATATCTTTATACAACCTATTGAATTCAATTAAAGCACGATTAGTTTCGATATTTTGTGATTTGGCATAAATAAATTGAAAACACTTTTTAACATTTAGTGTATGTCGATTTTGGCAAAACCAAGCATAAAGATTAGACAGTTCATTCTGTAGAAGCATTTGTAGCGTAATTGGACAATCTATTATGCCCCGTATTACATCAAAGATGAATAGTAGAGATAGAATGTTCTTCTACTTTGCAATGATTTTAAATTTATAAGTAAACGCCTGACATTATATGAGGAAAGTTCACTAAAATTTAAAGACCGAAAAGCATATCGAGTAAAAACTTTTTGTATACGTTCGAAGCAATTAATGTGTACAGCATAATACGGATAAAGAGGGAGAACTGTTTCGATAATGTAATCAAAATGCTTTAAGAAAGTCAACTATTTTTAATTCCGAGGTACCAATATAATATGACGTGCTGATAATATTTTAAGATCATCTGCAAGCCGCGATTGTCTGCAAGCGCAACAGAAATATTTTTAATGTATTTACGCTGCGTGGAGCCGTATTCATCAGAATGCAAAATGGTGGAGAGGGGATTCGTGGCAACAGCATTGAAGAGTTGCAGAATGCTGTATGTACTGATGCTGCTGGACAGGGATAAGCTTTGTAAGATTTGTGTTGCTTTATTATATGTTGTTTTATTATATATGATATTTTTTTTTGGCTTTTTTATATTTCTTTATATATACAATGTTTTCAATCTATTTCTGTCTCTTCTTTTTCTTCTTACTATCTGATTTATTTACTTTCACTTGCTTTCATGCTTACATTTGTGTTAGTGTTATTATAGGATATAACTGTATCGTACAATAGTGACATACACAAGACTCTGATTGGCGTTCTTTGTAAACAGCATTCTGGTCTTAAAATTGTTCATTTCAATGCTAGGAGCCTAAACGATATAAAACTCGATTGTGTACGCCACTGCTTTGAAAATTCTGCCGTTGATGTCATCTGTGTCTCTGAAACCTGGTTTCATCGAGACATAGATGACAATTGTTTGAGTATTAACAATTATAAAATTTTTCGAAATGATCGAATTAACCCTCCGATGAGTAAGAAGGTCCCTAGGGACCTTTTTGCCTTTTCAAACTGAAATTACTCCTACTTCGGCCACTACAACCCCCTCCCCCCAAAGTTACTCTGTATTCCAAGAGTATTTTGTTGCGCATCTTTTGTTGCGCATCAAAAATCAAGCCGATCGGATCATTACTTTAGGAGTTATTGAGGTTTTAGTGAGAATAGTACGCGGACGTGTGAATAGGTCCGTATGGACCTTGTACTGAATTTCACTAATAAATGCATGTTTTTGGGCATCATTATAATTTTTTTATTGTTTCAACACATAATTTACTTGTTCTGAACACAAAGACCTAAACTCAAAGACATTAGGGATGATGGTAAAAACAAAAAATTCTAAGAAAAATTCGAAGACATGAACTTTATTGCTTTCAAGGAAAGGCACAATATACTAATTGTATACTACTAGCAATAAACCAGTTCTTAGAATTTTTTGTTCTTAGTATTTTGTTCTTAGTATTTTTTGTTCTTAGTATTTTTGTTCTTAGAATTTTGTCTTAGAATTTTTTGTTTTTATCATCATCCCTAATGTCTTTGAGTTTAGGTAGACGTACGAAAGAGTATAAAAGAAGTTGTAATTTCGTAAACCAAATCAGTCAAAGTTTAGACAGCGAAGAGTAAAATCGTGTGTGATAGAAACAAAAATATAAATATGGCAGATGCAAGTGATTTGGACGTTGCTGAAATTGTTGTACGCCGTAGTACACGTTACCAGCTAATGACTGCGGATGAAAGGCGTGCAGCTGATAGTAGATTTGCTGATTTTATGGACGAAGACATGGATGAAGAAATTGATATTGCTGCAATTGATAATTATGAAGTTGAGGATGATGAAGAACGCACATACCAACCTGCTGAAGAGTCAGATGCCGAAACTGAAGGATACGTCGAGCTAAATGAAGATACTGATGACGACGATGATGAAGAGGAAGAAAATGATGGACAGGAAACGAATGAAAGTTACTATATTGGTAAAGATGGCACCCAATGGAGTAAAAAAGCACCACCAACATCACGCACTCGTAATCATAACGTGGTCGACTTCACAAGAAAGAAACCAGGACCAACAGGAAATATACACGACCCCTATACAATAATGCGTTCAATCATGACAGAGGAAATAATACACTTAGTGCTACGTGAAACAAATCGTAAGGGCAGGGAGGTTACAGCTGCATGGAATTTGGCGAATCCCACGAAGAAAAAGGAGTGGAAGCCAGTGGCAGTGAAAGAGTTTGACGCCTTTGTAGCTATTCTTTTGCAGCTGGACTCACAAGATCAAACCATGAACCAGCTATGGAATTATGGGTCGCGACGCGTTGCCCAATATACAAAGCTGCGTTGTCGTACGATCGCTTCATGTGTATAAAGCAATTAATTCGATTCGACAATGGAAATACTCGACAACAGCGACTCATCAACAGCAAAACTGCGGCTATTGACGATATTTGGCAAATGTTGCAACATAACTTGGCAGCAGCTTACACTCCTCATGAAGCACTAACAGTTGATGAGCAGTTGTTCCCTTACAGAGGCCGCACCCGCTTCACACAATATATTCCGTCAAAGCCAGCTAAGTATGGTTTGAAAGTATGGTGGTTATGCGACTCACAGAGTTATTATCCTGTGAAGGGAATGGTATATTCTGGAAAACTGCCAAACCAACAACGGGAGATAAACCAAGGGCAGAACGTAGTGCTGGATCTTGTGGAAAAATATTTAGATGCTGGCCGTACTATATACGCGGATGATTTCTTTACCACTCTTGACTTGGCGCGTATTTTGTTGAGGAGGAAGACTGCATATGTTGGTATAGTGCGCTACAACAAAACATTCATTCCACAGGAGTTCAAGAAGAACCCGAAGCGCACCATCAATAGTACATTATTTGGGTTTTACGAAGGGGATATAGCGTTATGCTCATACGTGCCGAAAAAAAATAAAGTGGTGAACGTGCTCTCCACAATGCACTACACCTGCCTCGTTGACGAGCAAACCGAGAAGCGGAAGCCCTATGCCATATTAGATTACAACGCCAACAAATGCGGCGTTGATACCATGGATCAAATGCTAGGTACTTACAGCTGCAAAAGAGCAACACAACGATGGCCGTTGGCCATGTTTTATAATATGCTGGACGTCGCTGCATTTGCTGCTTTTACGATTTACAACGAAATGAAGCCTATAGACACACGGCGGTATTTCTTGTTACTGCTAACGAAACAATTGGCCACACCAAATATCGAAGAACGTGCCCTGAACAACCATATAACCTCATATCCAAGGATACGCAATGCGATGGAAGCATTCGATGTCAGGGTAAGAAAAACATCTTCAAATTCAAGAATAGAATATATATTTATTTGTTTTTTATTTTTCTTTTCATTTCAGGTATTACCAAGACCGATGGAAGGCAATGCACCGTCGTTTGCGGCTAGGTCAAGTAGACCGTCATGTCGCCTTTGCCGTTCTGAGTACGGGCGGCAGCGGAAAACGCGGGCACACTGCTTCGGCTGCGGCAACGCTGTTTGCGGAGAACATAGCACACTTTTACATCGCTGCAACACTTGCGCACAGGGCGGGGGACAAGAAGTACACGCTCAACAACAATAATTTTTAAACTTTTGTATAATAGTCTTAAGAAAATTCAAGCAAAAAAAAAAAAAAAAAAAATTAAAAAAATTTAAAAAATTATTTTTGTATGTAGAATTTAGTTATAAACAATAAAAACACAAAAAAATTAAAAAAAAAAATTTTTTATATGAAAAAAACATGATTTACAAAAAAGGTCCGTAGGGACCTTTTCACACGGCCGTGAAGTTCAGAACTGTCACTCATCGGAGGGTTAATAAGAAAGGAGGAGGCGTTGCAATATACTGCAAAAACAATCTTAATGTTAAACTGTTAGATATGTCCAGTGGCTCTGAAGTAGAGTTTCTAAATGTTGAAATTTTTGATAATAGTACTAAAGTTTTTTTGTCTTGTGTATATAATCCGTATCGTCATTGTAGCTTGGATCAATTATTTTCTGCGGTGTCTAGCTGTGCAATAGAGTACGATCATCTTATCATGTGTGGAGATTTTAAAATCAATATTTTAGTCCAGGATAATCTTGTTGATCAGTTTTATGATCGATTTTCTGAGGTTGGTCTCCAAATACTTAATACTAGTATACCCACTCGCTATGCTAGTAATGCTGCTCCCAGTTTACTGGACGTCTTTGTTGTATCAGATGCTTCATATGTTTTACTTTTAGACCAATTGTCGTTTGTATCAGACCATGATCTCCTGTTCTGTTCTCTAAATATCAATCTGTCAGTAAATGTTGTTGAGAGTTCTATAACTTACCGGAATTATAAAGGAATCAATTATGACGCCTTGTACAATGACCTTCTAAACATAAATTGGTCCGAGTGTTGGTACTTTAGCTCAGCAAATGAAAAATTGAGTTTTTTTAATAATATAATATGCACGTTATTTGATCTGCATGTACCTTTAACTACTCGCCGTGTTTCTAACATAAGCTGTCCTTGGTTCACTTGGAATGTTAAATTGGCTCTTAAAGAACGGAAAAAATGTTACTATCGTTGGAAAAGAAACCCTTCAATATTCAACCGGGAGCAGTACAAAAGGGCTAGAAATGAAGCCAATTCTGCTGTTAAGTCTTCTAAACGTAGTTTCTTTATGTCCAAACTAAGTTCGTCACAGTCATCTAAGAAGCTTTGGAGTAACTTCAGACATGCTAGAGTTTGTAATGTAACGTCTAATGAGTGTTGTATCGATGCTAATAGCTTAAATGAATATTTTATTGCTAGCTCAGCTAATCCTGATAATACGTCAGCTGATGATACAAATATTCGTACTCCAGGATGTCCATTTAATTTGGAATTCGTTGCTGTAGGTGAGTGTGATGTTGCTCGTTGTGTGAATAATATTAAATCGAATGCTATAGGCGAGGATGGAGTATCCATTAAATTTGTTAAACTTATTTTACCTTTTATTCTAAGTCCCTTGACGCACATATTTAATTATTGTTTTACTAGTTCTTGCTTTCCTGATATATGGAAAGTAGCGACAATCATCCCAATAGCTAAAAAGGCCAATGCTTGTGAACTATCTGATTTTCGTCCTGTAAGTCTGTTATCTTGTTTATCAAAGGTATTTGAGTCTCTCATGGCAGCGCAAATTTCTGAACACATCAGAAATCATGATCTCATGTCCTCACTTCAGTCTGGCTTTAGACCTGGCCACAGCTGCTCTACAGCCATAGTTAAGATTTTAGATGACATTAGAATATCATATGATCTGGGGCACTTAAGCGTGCTCTGTCTGTTAGATTTTTCCAAGGCTTTTGACTCTGTTGATCATTCAATACTTTGTCGTAAACTTGTGTTCAGTTTTGGATTATCTACATCGGCTGTCCGTCTGGTATATAATTACTTAGTTGGGAGGTCTCAAAGAGTAAGGGTGGGAAATAGTCTGTCCGCTTTCGGAAATTTAACCTGTGGGGTGCCTCAAGGCTCTGTTCTCGGTCCCCTTTTATTTTCTATTTTCCTAAATGATATCTTTACTAAATGTCATTACGTCACCATGCACGCATATGCCGATGATCTTCAGCTATACTGTTCCAGGCCCCTTAGTCTTGTTGATGATTTATGTTCAAAGTTGAATGAAGATTTGAGTAATATATCAGATTGGGCTAAGGCTAATAAGTTAAAACTAAATCCCCTGAAGTCATATGTCTTGCCGATTATGAAACCAAGCTACTCTCTCCATAATATCCCTATAATTCATCTCAATGAGGTTGCACTAAACTTCGTTAAAAAGGTTAAAAATCTCGGGATCTACATCAACTCCACTCTTTCTTGCGATGACCATATAAATTCCGTTGTTTGTAAAGTTTACTACATCCTTCGCAATCTGAGACGAACTGCATCCTTTGTGCCTGTTGATACCAGAAGAAAGTTAGTTATCCAGCTTATAATGCCTATAATTTCGTATTCAGAGGTGGTTTACAGTAATCTTGATTCTAGATCAAGTCATAAGTTACAACTTGCATTTAATAACGCAGTAAGATACGTAAATGGTCTTAAAAAATTTGACCGTATAAGCCATTTGAGCAATCAGTTACTCGGTCGCAATATTTTCAATTATTTGAATGCTAGAAATTGTATTTTTTTACACAATTTAATTAATACACAAACTCCTGTATACTTATTTAATAAACTCCAGTTTTGTAGATCAATAAGAAACATGAACCTCATAATCCCTGTCCATAATTTTCTGAACTCCAGCAGATTATTCTTCGTGAACGCCATCAAAGTATGGAATTCGTTGCCTTCATCAGTCAAATGTATAACAAATAAACGCAAATTTAAGTATGAAATCTTAAAAATTTCTCTTAATACTATCTTTTCTTTCTTTTCCCTCTTTCTTTTTTAATTCTAAAAGAAATATTGTTGTTAAAAGTGATATATATATAGAGTCATGTCTAATAGAGTCATATGTCTATGTTATAATATTCTCATTAATATATTCTAATTATAATTTTTGTATTTGATAACACCTTGCTGGATAAACTAAGTTAGAAATTAATATGAATTTTTAATTTAAGTTTTATATCTTTACTTTATTTAACTTATAACCGTTGTTTATTACTCGTTGTTATTATGCTTGTTATTCTTACTGCATTCAAAAGACTAGTCTTTAATGTGAACTGAATAAATAATAAACATGTAAAATATAGAAGATAATTACTTACTTAGGTGGTCGTAACAACCCGTGTTCGGGTTTCAGCCGACCTCATCAGCTCTCGCCAGGCGCCTCTGCTTTGCGCGCGCCTTCTCCAATCGGATACACCAAGTGCGGTTAGGGCTTCCTCAGCCTGGTCCATCCATCGGAGGTCTCCCTCGTCGTCGTTGACCAGCGACCCTCGCCTCGAGCACCTTTTTCGCTGCAGCTTCGTCGTTCATACGATGGACATGACCCAGGCAGCGTAGTGGCTGCACAGTTATACGCCGAACTACGTCAATGTCATCGTAGAGCTCATACAGCTCGTGGTTCATTCGGATGCGATAGTCATCGCCGACTCGAACAGGACCGAAGATTTTGCAAAGAACTTTGCTTTTGAACACCCCCAGAGCGGCTGCGTCAGTTTGCGAAACTACCCATGCCTCAGCGCCATAAAGCAGCCCAGGTAGAACGAGCGTCTTGTAGAGTGTTAGTTTTGTCGATCGAGAGAGGGCTCTGGAACTTAGTTGCTTACTGAGCCCATAGTAGCACCTATTAGCAATTATTGTTCTTCGCTTTATCTCCAGGCTGACTTCGTTGTTGTTTTTAATGGCGGTGCCAAGGTATAAAAACTCCTTGACTACTTCAAAGTTATAGCTGCCGGATGAAACGTGGGAGTCTAAACGCCGCGATTCCTTGCTTGTAGACAGCATATACTTTGTTTTACCCTCATTTATCGTCAAACCCACTTTGGCTGATTCCTTTTCGATAGCGGCGAAAGCAGCGGTAACATCTCTCTTGGTTCTGCCGACAATATCAATATCATCAGCGTACGCAAGGAGCTGGACGCCTTTGTAGAAAATGGTGCCATTACGATGCACACCGGCCTTTCGTACGATCCCCTCCTCAGCAACGTGTGTTGCTCAACGTCATTCTGCAAAGTCTAATTAACTTTGCAGGTATACCGAACTCAGACATTGTTGCGTATAGGCAATCCATTCTCGGGCTATCGAACGCAGCTTTAAAATCGACAAAGAGATGGTGTGTGTCAATTTGATTTTCGTGGGTTTTCTCCAGGATTTGTCGTAGCGTGAAAATCTGGTCTATGGTGGACTTACCAGGTCGAAAGCCACACTGATAAGGTCCAATCAGTGTTTTTGTAATCGGCTTTAATCTTTTACACAGTACGCTTGAGAGAACCTTATATGCGATGGAAATAAGACTGATACCTCTATAACTTGCGCAGATTGTTGGGTCTCCTTTCTTTCTATAGGGCACAGTACGCTGAGGTTCCAATCGTCGGGCATGCTTTCTTCTAGCCATATTTTGCTGATGAGCTGATGCATGCGCCTTATCAATTCATCGCCGCCGGTTTTAAACAATTCAGCTGACAGGCCGTCAGCACCCGCTGCTTTATTGTTTTTGAGTCGTTGGATAGCAACTTGAACCTTTTCATGGCTAGGTGGTGGTACTTCCACTCCGTCATTGTTGATTGGTAGCTCTGAACTGCGCTCTCCATGGGCGGCATTGGTGGAATCGTCGCCAGTAAGTAAATTGGAGAAGTGCTGTCTCCACAATCTCAGCACACACTGCGTATCCATATTCAGATCTCCATTTTCGTCTATACAAGTGGATGCTCCGGGCTTCAAACCTTGGGTTAGATGCTTAACCTGTTGATAGAATTTTCCTGCATCCTTCTTGCCCTGGTATACCTCTAGTTCCTCACGCTCACGCTGTTCCTGCTCTCTTTTCTTGCGTCTGAAAAGGCGCCTCTCTTCCTTCCTCTTTTCGCGGTAGTTTCTCGCACGGCTCGCGTTGCAGCTGACTGCAGCGTTTTTCTATATGCGGCGTTTGTTACTGCAGTCGCAAGGCGACACTCCTGATCATACCATTGGTTCCGAGGTTGCGGGCGCCGGAAACCAATGACTTCTTCAGCGGCAGCGCGCATGGAGTGGGATATATGCGCCCAAAGTCCGCCGGCGTTGTCGGGTCCAGAGGTTGGTTTGTTGAGCTTAACCGAGAGTTGAGCGGAGTAGGCTTCGGCAGTCCGTTGTAATTGCAGCTTAGCGACATCTAGCTTTCGTTGCATTCCTGTGCGTATGTTCTTCGCATTGCATAATCGCATGCGGATCTTGGCTGCAACAAGATAATGGTCGGAGTCAATGTTGACCCCCCGAAATGTACGCACATCTGGAACACTAGAGGCATGCCTTCCGTCGATTACAACATGATCAATTTGGTTTCGCGTTTTTTGATCCGAGGACAGCCAGGTGGCCTTGTGGACGTCGAGGTGCTTATATCTGGTGCTACTAACTACCATGTTTTGCGCCGCGGCGAAGTCGATCAGTCTTAGACCGTTGTTGGTGGAGGTCTCATGAAGATTGAACTGACCGACAGTGGGGCCGAAGATGCCTTCCCTTCCGACTTTCGCATTAAAATCGCCGAGGATTATTTTCATGCCAAGGACCGGAAGGTGGTCGTATACGTCCTCAAGACTAGCGTAGAAAGCGTCTTTGACGGCTTCGTCCTTTTCCTCCGTCAGGGCGTGCGCTCAAATAAGGCTGATGGAGAAAAACTTTGCCATGATGCGGATCGTGGCCAATCTTTCGTTGACAGGTGTGAACCGGAAAACAAGGTGGCGTAGTTTCCGGCTAACAACGAATCCACATCCAAATTCACGCCTCTCCGCATGGCAGCTGTAGTAGATATCACAGTGTGCCTCTTTAGAGCAGCCTTGTCCTTTACATCGCATTTCCTGGATGGCGGTGATGTCAGCCTTTATTGTTTTGAGGGCTTCCGCCAGTTGGATAATGGCACCTTCCCTATAA
The DNA here is from genome assembly GCA_914767935.1 of Coremacera marginata. Classification (NCBI taxonomy): domain Eukaryota; kingdom Metazoa; phylum Arthropoda; class Insecta; order Diptera; family Sciomyzidae; genus Coremacera; species Coremacera marginata. The sequence goes on along the minus strand of OU612047.1, from coordinate 89,559,168 downwards.
AGGGTTCGGACATTCCAGGTGCATATCCGTAAATCATTGACGGTTTTTCGTTTGCGGTGGTCGTCAACGTAATTGGGGTTCTTATCCGAGGCTGGTTTAATTTTCATTGGGCAGTAGTAATGTGGCGGGACCCAAACCCTGCGCACATTCCATGTTTAAGGTCTATGGAGTGACCCGCCGCTCAAATTAGCCGTCAAACTGACGGATGCCAGTTTGCCATTGCCCAGGGAACACCACGTGGAGGTTTGTGTCGACTTGAGACGATTTCGACATGGATAATGCTGGCCTCGCCAGGTTGAGGCGGTCAGACACGTTGCCATGGGAAGGTTCGCCCCTGTTCCCCTGATAGAAGATAATTAGCTTTAGAAAAACAAAAACTTATATCATTTATAAACAAAATGAATAACAAGGGTCCCAAAATAGTACTTTGTGGAATCCCTAATGAAACAGAGTATGGGGCAGATTTACCGTTATCAATAACAACAATGCAAATTCTATTTGTTAAATAGGACCTTAGCCACTTTAATAAAACCGAGTGAAAACCCAAGTTAGCAAGTTTAAGAATTTAAATATTATGAGATACCTTATCAAATGCCTTAGAGAAGTCTGTATATATTGTATCCACTTGACATCCTCTTTGAAAAGCCGAAATGCAATCTTCAGAATAAATAGCTAAATTTGATACAGTTGAACGTCCTGTAACAAAACCATGTTGATGAGGATAAATCAGTCGTTTTACTCCGTAAAGTAAAGCTTGTCTTTGATGATGCTTTCAAAAAGTTTCGAAAAAGTGGATAATTTAGAAATTGGCCTATAATTAGTGATACCATTTTTATTACCACTTTTAAATATAGGATTTACTAATTCAAACTTCCAGTTATCAATAGACACAACAGAAACTAAGGATTTATATAGGATAACTTTAATTGGATTGACTAAGGATAAATAGTTTTTTAAAAAAAAAAAATGCAGAAATACCATCTGCGTCTGTCTTCATTGATGGTTTCAAACTACAATTTTTTTAATGACATCTTCAGATGATAATGTAAGAGAACCAAAATCAAGAGAAGACTGAACATAAGTAGAGACATCCCTTTAAGTGCCACTTTCACATTCAATTTCAAAATAAGACTGAATATATTCCGCGAAAAGATCAGCAGATACATTAGCAGTTTTTGCATTTTTCTTATTGTAGAAAACAGCAGATGGAATATTAGCAATATTTTTTTCGACTTTACAAATCACCAAAAAGATTTTGGATTCGATTTTATGCTGGTCTCAAACCCCAATATATATTGATTGTATAAATATTTATTAAGAAAATTAAATTGATAGTAAAGGGATAGCCTATTTAGTTTTTTTGGGCCTGAAAGGCGGGTTGGGTCGTTTATCGAGACCTATTCTATTCTAAGGCTTAAACTCAGCAACGAAAATATTATCGGCCCACAAATTAGAGTTAGTAACAGTTGCAAGCTCATCTTCTGCAACTGAGAGAATAAAGGAGGCGAGAATGCATTTCGGCTTAGTAGACTAGTTTGTTTTACAAATGCCAATAAATTTCCAATTGTTGTGTCGGGCTGAAGACGTAAAATAAAAATATTTTTTCTTCTCGACACTGCCCTTAAAAAAAACAATAGGTAAATCACCTAAGTCGGCTTGGGTAAAGAGAATTGTATGGGAATTATGAACTTATGCTTATTCACCTAAGCAATTTATTGTTTAATACAATGCTTTGAAAGCACATACTTCGATACCTTGCCAAAAAAAATATTTGATTCACCTAAGCCCAAAAGCCAAAAATACAAAACAACTAGCATGGATGGGTTAAGCATAGTTTTGAGCTATTTTCTGCGAAAAAAAAAAAATTTGATTCACAGATGTTAACAGATGCTGTATTAACAGATGCAGTATGTCGCAGTATTCTTTAGTTGTAATTAATATTGAATAAATCGCTCCGCGTAATGAAGGAGTTTGGCTCAATGCGTAGCGTAGTGACTTAATACACAGTGGTATCGGTGGGTGTGGGTTCTAATCTCAACGGCATGCGAAGGTAAAATTTTTGTTTTTGATATTTAATTTAATTTAATTTAATGTTCTTGTTAAAATATACGTCAGGCAGCAAGGAAAGCCGAGAAGTCATTAATTTCTAAGAAAAAAACGGCGTTGATAAAAGAAAAATTTGTGTTGTTGCCGATTTCATTCAAGCCAATCACAGAACAGCTTCAAAAAAAGGAAAATAAAAAACCAAAACCCGACAAAAAGTTATATTTTTAAAATTCAACTTTTTTTTTAAAGTAGTGTATAAAAAATTACCAAATACTTGGTTAATTTATCACCCAATAAAAATTGGCAAGTCAACATGTAAAACTTAGGCGTTTTGATAAAGTACTTGGGTGGCTGGAAACTGCAAAAGCCATTTTATAAATTATAATAGGTTTTTTTTTCAATTTAACATAAGCTTTTTTCTCGGTGAAGGCGAAATATCTTAGCTATGCAAAGTGTTAAAAAAAAAAATTAAGTGCAAGAATTTCCGAGCTTTTAAGTAATATTTTCGAGCTCTTTCAAAAATTTTCCATTTTCCGGAAAATTCGAAAAAAAAATTTGCATAGGTTAGATTAATTACCTTAGCTTGAAGCACCGGAAAATAAAATCTTAAAAAAAAAATCATTTAGGAATTTCGAGCTATTTTCGAGCTCATCAATAATATTTTCGAGCTCGCGAAAAACCATCCATTTTCCTGAGAAACGAAAAAAACACTTTTTAACATTGGGTTATATGTGAAGTATCTTTAACAAAAAAACAACGCCACAATTCCGAGATATTTTCAAGCTCCTCAAAAATAATTACGGGCTCCATAGAAACGAACAGTTTTCCGGGAAAATCGAGAAAACGTCTTTTCATATACAGGCTAAATAGCAAGTATTTTATTTTTTTTTTTAAATTAAAAAACAACGCTTTAATTTCGGGCCATTTTCGAGCTTCTCAAAAATAATTACGAGCACCCTAGAAACGCAACAGTTTTCCCGAAAAATCGAGAAAACGTCTTCTCATGTACAGGCTAAATAGCAAGAATTTCAAATTTTTTTAAAATTAAAAAAAAAACAACGCTATAATTTCGTGCCATTTTTGAGCTCCACAAAAATAATTACGAGTTCCCTAGAAACGCGACAATTTTCCCGGAAAATGTAGGAAATGTATCGGAAAAATCTCGTGATTTTCAAAAAAAGAATTATTTTCTTTTTACGAAAGGAATCACGTGGATAATTTTACGAAAATATATAAACATTTCGTAAAAGGAATAATAATTATTTCAAAATGTTTAATCTTTATTATTTTCCCGCAAATAAAAAATGAAGAAGGTTTTTAAAGAATGATTATTTCCCTTCTGCGTACTATTTGAATGTTTTCGTTTTTTGTTTAGTTCTTAATCTTTATTTCATTCGTGCAAGGAAAATAATAATTGCCCTTGTACGAAGTTACGGAAGGTTTCATAGGTTTGTTAGATTCACGTAGTGCTTATGCAAGCTGCAGCTTATCCGATTCATCTGATGAAGAAGAATTAAATATATCTGAAATTTAATCAATCCATGGTGGCATAATATAAGTTGCTAGTGCAAGAATGATAACTTTTTCCAAACTTTTATTTTTATAAGAATGTACCTATATATATAAAATAAATGTACCTATATATTTAAAATAAATTTTATGTTAAAAATAAAATGAAAACCTTAAATTGAATGAAAAAAGCTGGGCTTTTTTTAACTTTGTTTTTCAATCCATTTAGCCTTTTTTGACTTTTTTGTTGTTGCTGATTTTGCTTTCTTTTTATCTAGCTCGTGGCCACACTGGTCCTAAGTGTCCTAAGAGGTGATCGAAAATATCTCGAATTTATAGCGTTGTTTCCTTTAACCCTAGGATGTGCGACTGGGCTTTTCGAGGACCATTTCGATTTTAAGTAGACGCCAAATTTTTTCCTTGGCTCTGCGCGCCGAAATATTCAAACATTTTCAAACACTATCGATCACGTTCGGTGACTGTATTAAGCTATGTGTGTATGTGTAAAGTTCTGTTGGTGCAGCTATGGCGAAATTCAATGTTTTTGGAAGTAATTATAAAAAAATTAGATATGTTTACATTCCTAATTCTTTATTTATTATTACTGACACCTTCACATTACCCTGAACTGTACCCAACACTAAGCACATCTGCACAACCACCAAAGAAAGGACGGAATGACTGTGCGTGGTGCCATGCTCAGCACGACAAAAAGCGATGAAAAACATTCTTGCCGTGTGAAAAATGCACAAAATTCATATGCCTTAAACACGGCTCTACTAAGAAAATTTGCCTGTGCCATGGCTGTGCTGCTGAGGAGTCGTAAATTCAGAATATAAATTATTTAAATTTGTAACCTCAACATTAATTTCTTTAATTTGTACTAAATTATTAAATAAATGAGTTAAAAGTTAACTTGTTCCATATAAAAAAGCCACTTTTTAATTTTTAAGGCATACCAACCCCCCCACTCCTCATAAGATACACCATAATAATGACACCCACATGCAGTTATTGCGTCATACTCATCTACTCAATAGCAGCTGTCAATTAGACACCTATCTGGACGAAAATAATAAGGACAGCTGGTCATGCCTTATGGGCCTCGCGAGGCCCAGTAGGGTCACTTACCGCCTCACAGGTAGTCGCACATCCTAGGGTTAAAACGATAAAGATTTCAAATAAGTAGTTCCGGGAAAACTAGTGCGTTTATAAGGAGCTCGTTTTTTTTTAATTTTAAAAACTTGCTATTTAACCTTTATATAAAATGACATTTTTTCGATTTTCCGGGAAAACTGCTGCGTTTATAAAAAGCTCGAAATTATTTTTGAGGAGCTTGAAATTAAAGCGTTGTTTTTTTTAATACGATAAGGATTAATGATACTTCACTTACAACCCTATGTTAAAAAGTGGTTAAAGTAAAATTTTTCGGAATATGGATGATTTTCCGCGAGCTCGAAAATTCTATTGAAGAGAGCTCGAGATGAGCTCGAAATTCCTGTATGATTTATTCTTTTCTAAATTTTTTATTTTCTGGTGCTTCAGGCTAAGTTAATTTATCTAAGCTATGCAAATTTTTTTTTCGAATTTTCTGGCAAATGGAAAATTTTTTAAAGAGCTCGAAAATATTATTTAAAAGCTCGAAAAATGCTTGAAGTTCCTGCATCAACATTTGTTTTGTTCTTTTACTTGGCATAGCTAAGATATTTCACCTAATATTATTTGATTGAATGTGACTGAGACACTGAAAAATCGCACTCATCTAGCTTTTGATCACTTTCAGCTTCTTCTGTGTTGTACAACATACACTAAATGCTTCCATTTAAATATAAAATTAGTTTAATCAGATTTATTATTGTTTCTAACCCAATTAATGTAGTTATTTATTTTTTTTTCCGTCAAACATCAAAGAGAATCCAGAAGCAACGAAAAAAATCAACTCTTACTACATTATTCAAAGAAAATGTTGACTTTTTAACCAAATTGGTAAAATTTGGCCTCTTAAGAGTTTTATAAAAGAATATAAGATTCATCCGTTTCGTATGTGGCAAAAAACTCTGCTTCATTGCCCCAAGTCGATCTTAAAGACGACTTTTATTTTTTCGTGTTCCTCTTTTTGTTTTCATATTTTCTGTACATAATGCACTTTGGGAAGAACTTGCAGTACCTAAATTGGCTTTTGCTTTTATACTTGGCCCAACCATTCGACATCCAACATCCAACCTTTCAATCATTCAACAATCTCTACAAGGTAGCTTTGACAACTACCTATTTTCTCAAGAGCATCGACCGCCGTAAGTCAAAATCAGCTGTGTATACGACGAAATAACAAAAAGTGAAAACGAAGTCAAACAGTGAAACAACAAGATGCATCATCTGCCATGTTAAACCTGCATCAAAGTCACTGTTAAACCTGTTGCCGCAACTGGCGTTGCTTACATTGATGGCGCCTGCTTCCTCCAAAAATACTCCAGTAGTCTGTATGAACGCTGTGCTGGTAGTAGCACCTCAGTTGCTCTTTTCAGCATTTCTACGTTCAGCATTTGCACCGCAACAACGTTCCCATTTGCAACGACCGCCGCGTCCGTGTACTGTTGTGTCCTTTTAAGTTTTCATATTGCTATAATCACAACAATATAGAAAATATTATCAAGTGTCTCAAGATAGCCTCAGCAAAATTATACATTCATTCGCACTACATTCAATACCTTGCTGGATTGCTGATAATTATTTTATTATAGTTTTTTTTTTCAGTTTCTTTATTCTCTTTCTTTCCCCGTAGACCAGAAATTCCTTAACAAATAATCGTCTGTGAATCCAAGACGAATTTTCACACCTTGAAATGATTTACTAACGAATTTTCTTACACTTTTCTCTTACCGATGCTATCCATTGTCAAACAAATGTTCAATTGTTAGTTTTTGTGTAAAGTTGTGTAAAAATATTAAGACGTATTAAAAAGTGAATATTTAAAATAAAAAATAGCAAGTTTTGTCAATAAATCGAGAAATTTTAAAGAAAAAACGCGAATATTTAAGAAGATTACGGAAAGTTTGTGAAGAAAAAAAGAACAAAAACCTCGATGTACTGGAGCTAGAAATGGACATTGGGCAAGCAATATAAGAACAAATTTAAGATCTACTTAATATTAATATATATTTTTAAAGTTATACGAATCAATATCAAATGAATTTTTTAACACGTAGATGCAGTATGTTATATTTTTACCCCCACTAATTTTTTAATGATATTTTAAAAAAATATAAAAATTAATTAAATTAATGAATTAAATAAATATTAAATTTTTTTTTTCATTGCAATATGAAATTTCTCAAAAAAATTCATATTGCTTTCGTTACGAAATTTTCTTCATCTCTTCGCTGCAGAAATTTCTTGCATCTTTCCAATTTTATTTCGTTGACGATGTTTCCTTTGAATTTTCTTGTTATTTCTTTGTGAAATTTACTACATATTTCCATCTTGCTTTCGTTGACGAAATTTCCAACATTTTTCTCTGAAAGTTTCGTGGGCGAAAATTTGGACACTTGTTTGAAATTTTCGTGCATGATTTGTATGAGCGACTCAGCAAGTTTCTTCGACGATATGGAATTCTCGTGCATGAATCTTCAATGAATCTTTTAAGAAATGGTCAACTGGGTTGTTGCTGTTTTTAACAGATGGCGGTCGACAAAAGAACTGTCACTCTCACCTTGTAACGATTGTATCATGGCTCACAATCATGTCTATTTTTTCTCTCTGCTTTTGATTCCACTCTTTGTTTTTCTTGAGCTATCTCATATCTTATCTTTTTTAATTTTTCTCAGATTTCCTCTTTCTCTCCGCTGCATTTATCTTAACTAATCAATACATTCAGTCATTTAACACTCAAGTAAGACATAAAGAAGCTGTAACTATTTCGTTTTTGGCTAGAAAAGTGAGTTCGGCTATAAACAACTGCATTGAAATAAGATCAGGATTTTTCGTGACTACTGGGACACATTTAAAAACAGTCTTGAAAGCATAATATGATCGCCTGAACTATTAAAACATGTTTAAATAGTACACCACATGCCTATTATTACTTCTAGGATGTATTGAAATTATAAAGCCATGTTTCAGGTTAGGAAAACAACTTCTATATATTTTTGTGTGACATGCGACATGCATCTGTTCAAAAACAAAATACACAAAAACTTGCATACCTATTATTTCTATATAAGGAATAAGATCTTTCCAGGCTTTCTAAAAAAGACACGCGCCAGGTTTCTACAGTTGACAGAATGCCCGATAACAGTGTTTCAAACATAATCAACATTTTACTCCTTAGCAACTCTGTATGAAACAATATTTCCAATAACCAAAAAAGGATTTTTTTGATTAATTTTTTCACATCTTTTTTCACCGATTAAAAAAGTGCAGACGCTTTTTACCAAATTATTGTTAATTAATGGAAAACCAAAATTTATCTCAGTTTCCTCTTTTACTTGCAATGCCCCATTTTTTTATGGCTTACTCACTTAATTTCCTTGCACGATGTATATAAAGTTTGGTGTACCTAGGACCACGAGAACCCGTGCCGACAAGCATCGGTACATGTCTGTATTTGGTTATATGGGAAAAAAAGCTTATTTTTTAAAAAACCCAAATAACTTTTGAATAAGTAAAAATTTTGAAAAAGCTGGTTCGCAGTTTCTTTTTTACTTTATTTTTATTTAAAATAAGATATAAAACATGAAAATTGGACGGAAACCAGAGTTGTGATTTTAAACTTATCGAAAAAAAAAAATCTAAGAAATCCAAATTTGAAAAAATTTAATGGAAATCTTATAGAAATCTTTTCTTTAACTATACCTAATGCAGGTGCGAAAAATTGTGTAATTTTATTGAATAACTTGGTTGTTATGAATTTTTTTCCTATTTTTGAAAATTTCGAGTTTGAGTATATTACAAAAAAAAAAAAAAAAATCCCAAAAATGCAAAATTTAAAAAAAAAAGGACGGATGGTTAGAGCATAGTCTTAAGCTATTTTCTGCAAGAAATTGAATTTATTTTGAATTTGAATTTTTACAACTCGCTCTGTGATTTGCTTGAGTGAAATCTCAAAAACGACAATTTTTTCGAAAGCTTTGTTCTTAGAAATTGATGTTTCTTTCTTCCTTGCGTCTACTATAACAAGAAAATGTAATTCCAAAATATTAAAAATATTTCTTTGATCCTCCGCGGGGAATCGAACTCGTACCGCGGCTATTGGGAACTTAACACACTATCCATATAAGCAATATTAAGTATTGTTGCAGCTATGTTGCAGCAGATTACAATAATCTCTTAATAGACAGAGTGTTTTTTTTATTGGCTTTTCTATAATACATTTAAAAACTTTCCACATAAAATGTTCTTCTACTTACTACATACAAGATGTCATCAGCATCAGCAAAAATTAACAATTGCCCACAAGTGCGTTAATATAGCAATGAACACGTAATAAAATAAATAAAGTAATGATAGGTAACAAAATTTACTGTTGTGAATAATAACGTGTGTTTTTTACTCTTCTTTATGTTATTTTAAACTTTTTATTTAAAAAGCTACTTTATTTAAAAAAAAAACCATTAAACTATGCAACTGAAACAAAAAAAGTTCACTTCTCTCGTGTGTCCAACGACGCATCTGTTTTTTTTTTTTTGGTTTGCTGTTTGATTGCTGACAGTGGTTAAGAGAATATTGTTAGTAGATTACTGATTGTTTTAAATTCCAGTATAAATATACAAATTACAATTTTTGCAATCAATTCACAAGAAATATTGATGTATATTTTCGAAATGAGGGGGGAATTTACGTTAACACTTTTATTAACAAAACAAACTGGGGAATTTTTCTTAATAAAAAACATGGGCTTACAGTGACTCGAACTTCAGTTGACCGAGGTCAGTTTTGTTATGAAAACTTAAAAAGTAACAAAGTTTAATACTAGGCAGCGAGAATCGCTGCCCAAAAGAAAAGAGAAGAAGAGCAATTGGGGAATTGAGAGCGGCAGCTTGACTCTGCTACGGCAGCTTAGTAAGCACAGGGTGCTTAATGGTGGGCTCAACATGCCGCCCGCCTTGCAGGAATGCAAGACGCAACTAGGCACCCTGTCCTGATACAACCCAGCCGAAGATTTAATTCTGGGCTAACGGCATGCTAAAACCCATCGGCAGGCTACCGGGCTGCATCAGCCGGGAATATACATCGACTCCTTACAGGAGTCGCAAGCTTCGCACCGGACTTGCGCGTCCCAAGGAGCTTTCAGGAGCTGGCGCAGAATCGGTAGTGAGGATCATCTCTTCGAGCAGGTCACGCACTAAGTTGCTTGTTGACATTCTGAAAATAGAAGAAAAGAAAAGAAACGAAAAAAAAAAGAATAGGTTAGGCGAGAAAACAATGACCGAGTTAGTTCGTCAGAATGGCTACTACCTTTACAATTGGACGCGTAACGCAACCTATTTCAGTGCGAATGTCAGCTACGCGGACTCTTTTATCGTTGCCAACATATGTTTTTAATATTCGACCTAATCGCCATTCATTCGCTGGTAAATAGTCTTCTTTAATAACGACTAAGTCGTTAACATTGAAATCCAATTGAGGAGTTTTCCACTTTGCACACCTATGCATCTCTTTAAAGTTTTCATTTTTCCATCGGTGGCAAAAGTGCTGATGCATAGCCTTGACTTTTTGGCAACGGGTGATGATAGTCAGAGGCTGATCAGTTATTTCTGGCTCCACTGGCGCTTGCAGTGGACTGCCAACCAAGAAATTACCTAGAGTAAGATATGGAAAATCAGAGGGATTTTCGGACATGGCGGTAAGTGGCCTCGAATTAAGACACGATTCGATTCGATTAAGTTGTAAATTCTCCGAAGTATACTTCATACTTCCGGCCCTCTTTTTAAAATGCGGCTTTTGACTCAAGCTTCCCATAATCCTCCCATATGGGGAGCACCAGCTGGAATGAAATGCCATGCGATTTCTTGATGAGCATACTGCGCTAGTATGGCATTATGTAACGCACTAAGAAAGGTTTTGAAATCCTTTTTTAAGACATTTGAGGCTCCGATAAAGCTTGTACCATTGTCAGAGTACACATTCGCTGGGCAGCCACGCCTAGAAAAAAATCGAGAGAAAGCTGCTAGAAAAGTAGCGGTTGATAAATCGGTAGTGGCTTCGAGATGAATTGCCTTAGTTGAGAAGAGCACAAATAAACAAACATAGCCCTTATTCAGCAAGATCTACCTATGTAGCTTTTGATCTCGAACGGGCCCGCGAAGTCGATGCCAATGGACGCAAATGGTCGTGAAATAACCGTTCGTTCAGCTGGAAGAGCAGCCATTATATGTGTTCTCTGGCGTTTCATGTGAACGACACAAGTTTTGCAATTGTGTAATGTTGTTTTGACAAGGGGTTTCGCACGAAGAATCCAATATTGCATTCGAATAAGTCGAAGCACTAACTGGTTCCCTCCATGAAGTGGAATCTCATGAACGAAGCGTACTAAAAGACATGGAAATTGGAAATTATATGGCAATATAATTGGATGCTTTTCATCGTATGATAAAATTGGGGAAGAGGCTAGTTGTCCACCAACACGTAGTAAATTATCGTTGTGCAGAAATGGATTAAGAGCAAGAAGTGAACTCTTAGATCTAATGATTTGATTTCTTTCCAAATAATGATATTCGTTTGGAAAAACTGATTTTTGGCGTAGTAGAACTAGTCGAGTTTTCACGAAATTAATTTCTGTACTTTGAAGACAGGTTGATTTTTTGAGAAAGTCGCACGCAAATGTGGATGAGTGCGATGCAGAAAACGAAACACGTAAGCTAACACTCTTAATCCACGTGGCAGTGAAGAAAAACGCTCTAAAATATCTTCATACTCCGAAAAATATGCAAAGTGCACTTTCACAGCTTTGCGTTCGAGTGATGTTTTTAGATCTGTAGATTGAGCTTTTCCTTGCCACGAAGATCGTTCGAGTGCGAGCCAAGACGGCCCATGCCACCAAAGAGTGTTGTCAACCAGCTTTTTGGCTGTAACTCCACGCGTCGCTAAATCTGCTGGCTTTCATGAGTATCTACATGAAACCAATTTTAAATTCCTACCTTTTCTGCCACTTTTGACACTCTATTAGCGACGAAGGTTGTCCAGGAACACGGGGGCTTACATAGCCAGGCAAGTACGATTGTGGAATCTGTCCAACAATACAATCTATGCATTTCTATTTCGAGGTGCGATAGCAAGGTGTCTCCCATGTCCGCGAGAAGGGCTGCACCACATAATTCAAGCAGAGGGAGTGAGATCGTCTTGACTGGAGCCACCTTGCTTTTTGCGTTAAGTAAATGACTGACAATACAATCATAATGTTTCATTCGAATGTATATTGACGCAGCATAAACTTTTTCAGAAGCATCGCAAAAGGCGTGAAACTCTACGTTGGAATCAGTTGAGAACCCAACAAACCGTGGTATACGAATATTATTTATATTTTCGTAATCTAGCAAGAAAGTTTGCCAAGATTGAAAAATGTGAGATGGGAGATTTTCATCCAACCAGATACGCTGCATTATAATTTTCATTGTCACCACTATAGGTGCCAGCCAACCTGCAGGATTGAATAGTTGAGCGATCATTGCTAGCACTTCACGTTTTGTAAAAGGTGATTTAATCTCAAGACGCTTAGCAGGTAAAAAGAACAAATCAGAAGTTGAATTCCATCGAATTCCTAAAGTTTTGGCGCAGCTTGCGAAAAAGATGCTCTGTAAGTAGGCCTGCTAAAATGCTTGACGCATTTGCAGTCCATTTCCGCATAGTAAAACCTGCAGAGTCTAAGGCCGCGATAAGTTTATTTCTAGCTTTTATTGCACATTTCACGTCGTGAGCTCCCGCAAGAGCATCGTCGACATATGTGAAATGTCGCAAAATTTGTGCAGCAAGAGGATATTGCTGCTGAACATCATGTGCTAATTGCAGCATGGTTCTAATGGCTAGGCATGGGGCACAGTTTAGGCCAAAGGTTACTGTTTTGAGCTCATAATCTTGAATGACATTGTCAGGTGAGCTTGGAAATAGAATTCGTTGAAAGACGGAATGTTTTAGATCAACCAGAATCTGACGGTACATTTGCTGAATGTCACCATTAAATACGTATTTGAAGAACCACCATTTTAGTACCAGAAGCGTCAAGTCGGCTTTAAGAACTGGACCTGCGTGCAGGACATCATTCAAGCTGACTCCATTTGATGTGGGACTTGACGCATTGAATACTACTCTAACTTTGGTAGTAGTACTCTCTGGTTTCATTACCGCATGATGCGGCAAATAATAATGGCATGGCGACATTTCAAATTTAGGGGGAGAAACTTTTCTCACGTGACCCAATACGTAGTAATCATTCACTACTTCTTCATACTGCGTCTTAAGTTCAGGATTTTTTGTTAATCAAGTTTCGTCCCACTGCTTGAAGGAAATACCTCGAGAAAATCCAAGATTAATATCATCAGGGAATCCACTTTTAAACGGTAGGGTAACCATATATTGACCCTTGTCATCGCGTTTAGTGGTTTTCTGATAATTTTCCTCACAAAAGTTATCAGTTTGGGATAAAAATTGTTTTTTAGGTAGTTCCTCCAACTCCCAAAAACGTGCGATCTGTTTATCGATCGTAACTTCACTATAATGGCTCAAACAGGTAGTAAAGCTGGATATTTCGTTACAAGGCATAGGGCCTGTGAATATCCAGCCAAAAACTGTTTCTTGTGCCAATAGTGATGCAAGAATGTTTCTTCGAATGCCATCAAGAATGATAGCGGGGTACAAATCGCCACTGATTAGTACATCGATTTGATCGCTTATGAAGAAATGTGGCTCGGTCAATTGTAAATCTGGCAAACTCTTACACAAAGAAGGATCAATGGAGCATAATGGCAGATTCCCAGTTAAGCGAGACAGCACAAATGCTGTAGCTTCTATTTGAAATTGCCTATTTTTCGGCGAAATGGGAATTATTTCTCAAGCTTTCGTCACTTGCGCAGAAACTGAGTTGTTAAGCCCCGAAACTTGAGCATTTACGGCTCTTGTGGGCAACTTCAATAGCTTCTGCAATCTTTCAGATACGTACGTGCCTTCAGAGCCAGAGTCGATAAGAGCTCTAGTTGTGTACGACGATCATAGGTGACATACGGTCACCATTGCTGTACCAAGCAATACGTGTTTGGTACTGGTAGCGAAGCTTGATTGAATGCCATTGCTAGTGGACTGTATTAAAGTAGAATGAGATTCTGTGTTAGAGCCTGGGGGGTTGGGTCGAGAGCTTGACCTACTTGAGTCCGTACTCGAAACAGGAGATTGTGGTGGAGTCTCTACGTAAGAGAGTGTTATGACGTTGTTTGCACATCACACACGAATATTGACTCTTGCACTCTTTCACCTCATGAGAGTGGGCTAAGCAATTGATACAAAATTTGTATTTTCTAACAATTGATAGTCGATTATTGGTGTCCATTCTAAGAAATTTCGGACAAAAGCGAAGTGAATGTGGTTCTGTGGAACACAGCTTACAATTCGCAGGAGAAATTTTAATTTGGTAATTATTTACCTTTTTACCAGATGAATTGCTATGGTTTGATTTTGAGTTGGAGGAGGTTGAAGCTGAAATTTGTCTGGATATTGCGCCGCTAGTTCCAAGAGTTTGAAACCGACTTGTGAGGAAGGAGTCGAGGTCTGTCCATTTTGGAATTTCGTTTTTATTCGAAATGGACTGCTCCCATAGGGAGAGTGTGACCTCTAGCAATCTTGTAGAGCAAAGACAAATGAAGATTGCATTCCAGTTATTGATATCAATGCTGTGCATTTTTAGAGCGAATATACAACCATTGATATCTCTTTGAAGCTTTTTAAGTTCTGTGCCAGATTCACTTGTCACCTGGGGTAGGTTGAATAAAATTTTTAGCTGGCTGTTGACCATAATACGTTTATTCTCGTATCGGTCAGACAAATCTTGCCAAACTTGAGCAAAACCATCAGTGGTTAATGGAGATTTCCGAACAATCTCTTTTGCCTCACCATGTGTTTTTTGATTTAAGTGGAAGAGTTTTTCCACTGAAGTTAGCCGCGAGTTCATTATGTAAATGGCCGTAAACATGTCCCTAAAGGACGACCATGAGAGGTAATTACCACTGACAACCTCAGTATCGTAGGGTGGCACACGCATGCTGTGACCAATTGTCGGCGCCGGCTCTGAAGCAATTGTTTGCTTTGAGGGCTTACTCTGAGAGAGCTCCGAAATTTTCCCTGCTACCTGTATATATGATTGGTAGCAGATGCGATACTTTTTTTTTATTGATTCGAGGTCTGCGTCCTCGTTATTGGTTATTTTATCCAAACAGGCATCATAAGCCGCCTTTACTTTTTTTCCACTGGGCTCTTCGCTTTGAGCTTCCAGGGAAAAAACGTCGTGATATTCGGCGGCATTAAAGTCCGCTTCGAATTCGACGAGAGCATCGGACAAACGGATAGAAATTTTTAAATGCGACATTATTTTCTATTTTGTTTATTTTTTTTTCTATTTCGTGTTAAAATTTTTTGTTTAAAATATTAAGCAGAATAAAAAAAAATTTTACTTAATACTCCTCAACAAATCACCAATTTTGAAGTATATCTCTGTAAAAATAAAATTTGCTTTTTTTTCAAAAAAAGTATCGGTATTTTTATTTATAAATATTATTATATTTTATTTTTCTTTATATATAATTACTAATATAAATTCTATTGTTAAGGATTAAAACAATATTTACAATAATAAGACAAAAAAAATTTTTTTTTTACTTATACCCTTTTTTTATATATATTAATTTTTCTTAACACCGGAAAATTTATATTTGTTGTCCACATACTGTGCTCGGCCCACAGTGCGGTTTTCTGACGAAAAAAGACCAAGTCGATTTTGTTTGCAAATTGAAGCCTTAGTCCCACTGTGCGACTTATATACTTCCTCACTACAATTTAATGCAGCCGACTAGAGAGCTGTACACGAAGCGCAGTCGGCACGAGATGCAGTCTAAGCGTCGAACGCACACAATTGAAAGGCGTGCTCGAGAGAGTAAAAAACTTTAAGCACAACTTGGGGTTGCTGCTTCCAAGCACAAAACGCGGTATTGGCTTCGATCGGTACGGACACCGCACAAAGAAGAATATAAAAATTGTTGGATAAGAGCAGAGAAATGCTGCTCAGACTTTTAATCACAACACTTGTTTTTAATTTTTGGCTCCAATACAAAATTCCTATTAATGCAGCCGTATTAATATTTTTGTTTTTGAAAATTTTAGCAAAACACCGTATCAGACTTCTACTTATGTATGTATATAAGTCGACCGAGAGCACAAAAATTAAAAAAAACACTTTGTCGATATATGGAAAGTATTGCACCGAACGAAGTTCAAGAACCTTTCTTATATAAAGCTATATATACACAAACAGCCTTTCCGCCAAAAATTTGTTGGTTGAAAAACATATATATATATACATATATCTATTAGGGTGTATCGAAATGTATGGACCTAAGTTAACACCCAATTCCACCCCTAAATAATGAAATAGGACGGAAAGACAATGCAGAACATATTTTTTTTTTAATGAATTTCTTGTTTCCCAAATAGCGGTTTTCTATTAAAATCGTGTCTTTTTGTACTGGAACCCATCTAACGGTAATTTTTTTATAAAAAATACTATAGATATCGATACACTATTAAAAACAACTTATGCATGCAAATTTTCAGAGAGATCGGATTACGTACAAGAGTGTCAGCATAGAAACAAAAAACCATTATTTAACTCATATTCAATTAATTTTGTACTGAAGCCCATCTTCCAGTACAGTTTTTACAAAATCCACTACAGATATTGATTAAATTAAAAAAAACTTATTCATGCAGATTTTCAGAGAGATCGAACCACGTTCAGAAGTGTCAGCAAAGAAATAAAAAAGCCATTATTTACCATATTTTCGATTACTTTTGTACTGTTACACACATGTTAAGGTACACTTTTTTACAAAAACCCCTATATATCTCAATTAACCACTTAAAATAACTTATGCATGCAAATTTTTCAAGTGATCAAACACGTACAGTGGTGTCAGCAAACAAATTAAAAAACCATTATTTGCAATATTCTCGACTACTTTAGTCCTGGAGCCCATCTTAAGGTACACTTTTTTACAAAAACCCTCATAGATCTCAATTAACCACTTAAAATAACTTATGCATACAAATTATCCAATTATCAAAATAATTATTATTGTGGTTTTCCGATTTCTTGACAACTTTTGCACTGAAGCTACCTTAGCTTAGCTTAGCTTAAACACTAGAAGTTGATTATGTAACTGTACCTATAAGTGATTGCCTTGAAAAATGTTTGATGTTGTGTAAACATTATATATTTTATTTCAAAATGAATTAATTTAACAAAGTAGCTGTCATATTAGCATATACTTTTTTAATTCAATTTAACAAAAATCTTTTTTGTGTCAAATTTGGGACGCTTTGATCATGACTCCAGAGTTGAAAACATAATTCCTTCTCGACGTGCCTCCGAAGCAGCCACGGTTAATGATTCTGTGACTATTTTGTGTATAGTCATTGTATTTACATGTCTTTCCGTGTCTTGAATATGACAAGGTGTTTTAATTATTTCGTTGTCCAAGGTGGCATCACCAATATTTGCAAGTTTTTCGATGCTTTCGTATGACATTCTACGGGTGTTTGGTGTTTCAGTATAGCACAAATTCCAATCAATCATGCTGTAGTAGTTTTTGCAATCGAACCTGATGTTTGGAAGGCGATAAGTGCGAATTTGTCCGAATTCTTCTTCGGACTTCTCACGTGCTTGCAAAATTTTTGTGTAGCCCATAGATCGTATATTACCATCGTCATCAAAAATCATAGCCAGCAACAAATTTTTTGGGTGCGAAAAGTAGCAATTGTTTTTACAAACATTGTCAACAATTTTCCGATAATTTGAAGGCAAATATCGTGAATTTCTTAAGGAATTAAAAATGTGGACGCTGCCGCGCGTGACGGAATACTGATATTTAATGTTGAAATACATTGGAACATACACCCGAATAATGTATGTTGCCAATTCCTGTAAGTCTTGCGTTGGTTGTGCTTGTGATACGAAATAGCCCAAAATTCTACTGGCTTTTGTGAGACAACGCGCGTGATGGATGCGTCCCGGTTTTTTATTAGCTAAAGTTGTCGAACAAATGCCTGTCGCTACTGCAGTTGCTATATCAAACAAATATTTTTGATCGGTACTTTCGACAGTAATTCCGATATTTGGTGGCATTCATCCCTCAACAAATGGAATCGCTTTAAAATTTGCAATCTAAAGAAATAAATAGAAATAAAAAAGTATCTTAGTATATGAGAAATAATTTACAAAAGGTTAACTATTTAGTACGCAACGTATTTTCTACATTTTATATTGCTTTGGATATCTTGCCGGTTGTTGTAGCTGGTCCAGTTGTAAACGAAGAACCAATTTTTCCAAATAAATGGCGAAATGCCAATTCATTAAAATGTAGCATGCAAATGAACCAATGTAACGGTCTATCCAGATCAACCTCCAAACAGCGTATAATTCTATTTTTGATGCCGGTGTTTTTCATTTCGTCATCAGAACATCGTCATTAAGTCCGATATATTGTGATCCTTTGTTTTGAAAAACTTCAAAACAATTTCGGCAGTGGATGGCGCTGTCGAATTAACGCGAATTGGGGCAGCACCCAAGAATTTTGAATATGGCTGCTTTAGAATGGTTAAATGGGTTTTATCGATTATTCGCGGATGGCGCGTTCCATCAACCGTTTCTCCAGGGTAAGGGTTTTGTCTCTTCTTTCGTCGAATGCAAAAACTGTAATATTAGAACTACAAATGCTTTCCTGCATTACTTTTTCTTGGTTTGTCTCTCTTTCGCGAACAACTTTCGCGATGATGCTAAAGCAGCAGCTACTCGATGAACAATTTTGTATCGATCACATTCTAATGCAAGGTTTGGCAAACACCTTGCCAGATGCAGGCGCTGTTTATGAGCCTGTTGTGGGGTATTAAACGCGCTTGTACTTGGTAAGTAATCGCTTTCGCTGGTCATCTCAAAATTGTCTCTTTAAGTGTAAGCCTCCAAGTTTGCTGATATTAGTCCCTCCATACGCGTTGAAATTAACATTCGCCGCTCGCCACGTTGGTCAAATATGAAATCGATTTCTTTTTCTGGAATTTGGTATTGAACGCTGCACAAACACTCATTTCTGGCACATTTGCAATGAGCAATGCCAAATAATTCATGATTTAGACTATTTATTAAATGTGGAATATTCGCACGAGTTATATGTTATATTATATCCTGATAAGCTGCAACGACTTTGTTGACTTTTTTATGATTCCATTCGATGATATAATTAGTATTGTAGTTTTTTCCCATATATCGATAATTTCATGTGACTCGAGGCTAGAAAAGTTTTTCAACGATAATCATTGTTTTGATGTCTGGCCGCGAACCTCACTTAATGCCAATTGTATTCGACGCAAGATATCTGCTTTAGTTGGCAATTTTTCGTTGTTTAAAATACCATGCTTATCCAGAATAAAAATATATTCTTCACAGAGAACAGTTTCAACCGCCGCACAGTGGTGCGAAAGGGCATGCTAGACGGAAAAAAAGTCGAAATCTTATTTCTGAATTTTGAATATGTAGAACTCTGAAGAACTGTCCACTGATATCAGGAAAAAAATTTTACTTACCTCCGCTTTCTACAAAAAATACTAAAATTGTTGAATGTTGACCCAAAAAGTGATATTTTTGAAATTTTAGTTCATGAGTTTTGTAGTTAAATTTAATTATATGCTTAAAATATTTATCAACATCCAAAAAAGTTGAAAATTGGCAGGCGTCATAAATAAGATATGATCTTTTGAAATAAAATATATCTAATAACGTATATTATAAAATGTAGGCGCTATAAAACAGTATTTAAGGATAAATATGCATAAAAACGGAAAATTTGGTAAAATATTTTGGAAAATAAAAAAAAGGACTGACTCAGAATTGCAAAATTTTTTTTTATTTAATAATTATTATGTCTTCTTTAAGCCCTGGGAGTGCCAAGGTGCGCAACTTTTTTTTGAATTTTTTGTTCGAATGTTTATGATGGTCTTAAAAATGGCTGTAAAAACCGTGCTCTGACCGTTTTGTATGAAAAAAGTCGAATTTGAGGTCAATGAGAATGTATGATGAGCTTAAAATATTTTCAACACATCACAAAATATTTTTACATAAAAAAAAATTTCAATACATACAAAATAAAAAAAAAAAATTTCTTAAACGAAGGTTTTTCTTAGTTAAAACAGAAAATTTGGTAAAACCTTTTTGAAAATAAAAAAAAGGACTGCCTCAGATTTCCAAAATTTTTTTTTCGTTTAATCAATATTATATGTACTTTAAGCTATAAGAGTGCCGAGGTGCGCAAATGTATGGTTGTCTTGTTATTTAACCTGTTTGATGGACCTAAAAATGCTATGTATTTTAATTGAAATACCAGGTTCTGACCGTTTTTTTCAAATAACGGCTGTAATCGTGACGACAGATTGGCAGGCAGTCATTGCTAAATCTACTTAGGAGGTGATGCTGATCAAAAATATATATACTTTTCTACACCTGCCACGCCTATTTTTTGGCATTTCAGACAGAAAAAAATATATTTCCCTTACAAAGTACACGCTTCGGTATTAAAATATGTATACATGAAATAAATAAAAATATATAATATGTATCAATATAAAAATATATATATATTACGAAAAGAAAACACTGCTCAAACTTAATGACAATGAATTAAAAAATATTAAAAAAATATGTCTTGCTAATATTATATGGGAGTAACATGCAATTTCTTTACATTATACTCTTTGCTGTTTGTTCTTCTTGTTTTTATTTAAATGTATTTTTCTTATTCGCTGATTTTTTATGCAATTCTTCAATTCAAAAAATGGGTAAAATCGAGAAAGTAAACGTGGTGGTATAAAAATATATATATTAAGAAAACTATACACTCTGCTCAAACTGACATGAAAATCGATTAAAAATTATTAAAAAAATATATTTTGCAATAATTACATGAGGGAGCAACATGCAATATCTTTAAATTATATTCTTTGCTGTGGGCTCTTATTGTTTTTTTTTTTAAATGCATTTTTCTAACTCGCTCATTTTATGTACAGTTATTTGCTTTGTGAGAAAAAAATAACAAAAACGAAAAAGCAAAAAGTAAACAAAACAAGCAAGTGAAAACGAAGTCAAAGTTGATAAAAGTATTAACAAAAATAGTTAAATAATTAAAAGTTACTGAAGTGATTTGAAGATTAAGAAAATTAAAAATGACAGATTTTACTGGAGGTTTACTTAATAAAACATTCATTGCTTTAAAAAAGTGGCTTTAAAAATATTTTTCGTAGGAATAGTTATTTCAATATCCCGTGTGGAGTTTTTTGAGTTATGGTCAACAAAGTGATGACTTTTACGATACGGTCATAAATTTTGTTTCTTCAAATGAAATTTTATCTGATGAAATTGTTAATGAGATGAAGGTGAACATTCGTTTTTATGCAAATAAAATTCAACAAAAGTGGAAGTCATCTGGTCGGCGTAAGGATAGGTATAAATGCAGCTATTGTGCTTACTACACTATGCGGCAAATTTTTAAGTTTAAAAATTTTGAAGTTCTACTACACAGCAAGACTGTTTTGAAATTTGTCATATAGTGTAAAGATAATATTTTTGTCTTCCTATAAGAATAAATTGAAAATACTTTTCAGATATTTGATGAAGAACTCAGATTGGTTACAAATGGAAGATATTGTATTAGTTCAACAGAAAAGTGATCAAGCCTCTGGTCAAAACGTCTTAGAAGAGCTCCCTACTACGTCTAAAGGCTCGCTCGGTAGGCCATCAAAACTTTTTGCAGATTGCGGAGAACGTTCAAAGCAAAATAAAGTACGTGATTTGTTGAAATCAAGAACTGTGAATGAGCTCTCATATGCTGCTCAAATGTCTAAACGGGCAAGTGGACTCCGTACTGTTGCAGATATTATAAAATCTTTTATGTGAATCTCCCGAAGAGGCGAAAAAAATTAAAAAATTAAAATATAGTACAGAAGAACAACACACTTACACCAACGTGGAGGCGCTAGCCATTTACATTGACAGTAGGTTAATTTCCTATACGTATACCTACAACAATCTTCGAAAAAGAGCATTACGAGCGGGCCATAATTTATATCCTTCTCTTTATAAACTTGCAAAAGCAAAGAAAGACTGTTTTCCTTCAGAAAATTCAATCACTGTGACTGAAAGTAGTGCTTCCATAAATATGCAAGACATTGTCACTCACACTACGGAAAGGCTGTTAAATGTGATACAGTCGGTTATTGCTGGCAATATTGAAAATTTTAGTACATTGACTTTAATTTGTAAATGGGGTGGTGATGGTAGTTGTGGTCATAGTACTTATAAGCAAAGGTTTAACGAAGAGGATAGCACTGATGAGTATTTATTTGTAATGTCATTTGTTCCTATACAGTTGCGGCTAACTGAAAATTCAAATGAAGTGGTATGTCAAAATAAACATCCATCGTCCACTCGGCTTTGTAGACCAATCAAATTTGTATTCGCTAAAGAAACCGAAAAAATAATAAAAGAAGAATTTGGAAATATTCGTCATCAAATTGAAAGTTTGAAAGATGCTGACTTTAACATATCATCCAAATCATTAAAAATTAAATTCAAATTTGTTTGCACCATGATCGACGGTAAGATAGCCAATCATCTTTCGTCTCACAAGTCAACACAGTCGTGTTATATATGTGGTGACAAGCCAACTGAAATGAATAAAATCCAAAACCTCAAGGAACCTCGACCAGAATTGTATTCTTATGGCTTATCATCTCTACATGCTTGGATCAAAACGCTTGACTGTATCTTACATATAGGGTACAGGCTAGATGTAAAAAAATGGGCAATCCGCGATATCAATGATAAGTTATCTGTCGAGAATAGAAAAAAGCAAATTCAACTTCGTTTTAAAAAAGAACTTGGTCTAGTTATAGATAAGCCCAAGCCAGGCTATGGCTCTTCAAACGATGGGAACACTGCTCGACGATTTTTTAAAAGCCATGAAAAAAGCTCTTCTATAACTGGAGTAGACGAGAAGCTTATAAAAAGATTTTATATAATTTTAAGCTGTATCTCCTCTGGTTATAATATAGATATTTCTTCATTTGAAATTTATATTAATGAGACTAAGGCATTATATATTCGACTTTATAGCTGGTATTTTATGCCGGTAACAGTTCATAAAATTCTCTGCCATGCTAAAGATATAGTGCAACAATGCATCGTTGGAATAGGGCAATTATCTGAAGAGGCACAAGAGGCTCGTAACAAAGACTGTACACGTTTTCGTTTGACAAACACACGTAAAAGCTCAAGAGTCAATACAAATACGGATGTATTGAATATGCTTCTCATCAGTTCTGATTCTTTGGTTGATTCCTACCGAGAAAAGCCTCTAACTAATGTTAGAAAATTGCATCCGGACGTATTAGTTTTTCTTATTCCTGCTGGTGAATCAGAAATAACCGCCATACGACAATCTCGTTTTCCTCTTGTTAATGATGATTCAACTAGTGATGAATGGTCCGATCCTGAGGGCGGTTCTTGGTCGTCGAATTAAAGATGAACATCCAATTCTTAATAATGTTAATATAAGAAAAAATAAATAAATTCTTCAATTTAGAAAGTAAATTTCGCAAATCACATACTAGACGTCTATTCGTAATTTTGTAATCGTACTTTTTCTTATTTTTTAGATATAGCGCTAAATATGTTTAAATTGTATGGCATCTGCCACGCCTACTTGTCCAATCACGCTGAAATTTTTTTTTACTTTTTTGAAGTTATACATTAGACGTCTATGGCTAATTTTGTTATCATAGCTTATCTCATTCCTAAGATATAGTGCAAAATGTGTTTAAGTTGTATGGCAGCTGCCACGCCCACTTGTCCAATCGCGTTGAAATTTTTTTAACTTTTTTCAAATCTTATATTAGACGTCAATGGCTAATTTTGTTATCATAGCTTATCTCATTCCTAAGATATAGTGCAAAATGTGTTTAAGTTGTATGGAAGCTGCCACGCCCACTTGTCCAATCGCGGTGAAATTTTTTAAACTTTTTTCAAGTCTTATATTAGACGCCAATGGCTAATTTTGTTATCATAGCTTATCTCATTCCTAAGATATGGCGCAAAATGTGTTTAAGTTGTATGTCAGCTGCCACGCCCACTTGTCCAAAATTTCTGAAATACTTTTTTTTGTACTTTCTTGTTCCATAAACATCGAAAACTACCAAAAAATAATATTTTCCATCTAACTTGTACCAATCGCATCACTGTGCGCCGTTGCTATTGTTCCACTAGATGCCGAAGCCATTGATTGATTAATTTCGGTGTTAATAATTTCTATTTCATTTTTCGCCATGGATTTTTTAATTTTCTTAACACACTCTGCACACAAATGACTTAACTTTTTCAGAGTTATCTTATAAACCTGAATGGTTTACTTTCGTTACATCCAAATTTTTTAATTTCACTCAAAAGATGATCCTAAATGTAGTGTATTTATTTTCTCGTACAAAAGATCCTCGCCAAAGTTTTCCTTGTTTTTGTGTTTTATAAATATACTTTTTCACAAGGTTTTTCAATTTGTTTCTGTGAATCCTTAAAGAAGGTATTCTCACAAGAGACAGTTATAATAAACTAATAATAAGAATGCAAAAACAAAACTATCTTATAAAAAAATAAACCTTTTTAAAGATACAAAAGTTACAAACAAACCTAATAGGTAGAACAGCTACTTGTAAAATTTTATGACAGGCAGATCAGGAACTTAAGCTAACCTGGACCCTCATTAAAAGAAAGAATGTTCTACCTGCCAACACTGTACGTGTTTGATCTCTTGGAAAATTTGCAAGCATAAGTTATTTTTAGTGGTTAATTGAGATCTATGGGGGTTTTTGTAAAAAACTTTACCTTAAGATGGGCTCCAATACAAAAGTAGTCGAAAATATTGCAAATAATGGTTTTTTAATTTTAATACTGACACCACTGTATGTGTTTGATTTTTTAGAAGGTTTGCATGCATAAGTTATTTTAAGTGGTTAATTGAGATCTATGGGTTTTTTTTTTGTAAAAAAGTGTACCTTAAGATGGGCAGCAGTACAAAAGTAGTCGAAAATTGCAAATAATGGTTTTTTAATTTTTATGCTGACACCACTGTACGTGTTTGATATCTTGGAAAATTTGCATGCATAAGGTAGTTTAAGTGGTTAATTGAGATCTATGAGGGTTTTTGTAAAAAAGGTGTACCTTAAGATGGGCTCCAGTACAAAAGTAGTCGAAAATATTGCAAATAATGTTTTTTTAATTTTTATGCTGACACCATTGTACGTGTTTGATCTCTTAAAAAATTTGCTTGCATAAGTTTTTTTAAGTGGTTAATTGAAATCTATGGGGTTTTTTGTAAAAAAGTGTACCTTAACAACAACAAAGTGTTGTAAGATGGGCTCCAGTACAAAATTAATTGAATATAGGTTAAATAATGGTTTTTGTTTCTATGCTGACACTCTTGTACGTAGTCCGATCTCTCTACACGATTTTCATAGAAAACCGCTATTTGGGGAGCCAGGAATTCATTAAAAAAAAAAATATTTTCTGCATTGTCTTTCCATCCTATTTCATTATTTAGGGGTGGAATTGGGTGTTAATTTAATTATAAACACCCTAATATATTAAATAAAACTTTTAAAAATTCACAACTTTTCAGAAAAAAATGCACGAATTAGGCGAACTTAACCCGAATGTCTTTTCGAAACTTTTTTCTTTATTAGTTATAAAAACATAATATTCTAATTTTTATAGTAAAATTAAATTAATCTATATATTTATTACGGTAAGGGTCCCCTCATTCCAGCAAATCTAAAAACGCTACAGCAACACTTGACACATGTCACTAGAAAGGTCGTGAGCCGTAGGTTAGCAGAAAATTATTAGATTTTTGATAACTGGTAGCGTTAAGCAGATATGAGCGCTTAGAGTTGACAAAATGGCAAAAAGACTTAAGACACGAACTCGCTCTAATGTGAATGAGAAAGTTGATTTCCAAAGCGAATAAGGGAAGTACTCCCGATTTTCGGAGCGTTATCACTAGTTATTATATAATTAAAATACAAATTTCACCTGTTTTTTTTTGTTGTTGATGGCGGTGCTGAGGTTGTTGTTGTTGCAGCTGTTGATGCTGTTCCTGATGCTGCTACCATTTGTTGTATCCGCTGTTGATACCGCTGCTAACACGAAAACTTTTAAATTGTGTATAACTTTTTTTTAATGTTTTTTTAACACTCGCGGCGTTTTTTTTTTGTTTTTAATCAAAATCCGCGCTCGCGATGGACCATGTAAAGGGTCCGCCAAATAACTTTTATTTTTTGAAAATGCAAAAAAAAAAACTACTGAATATTTTCTCAAATTTCTTTTTTTATTTGAATGTACAATCTTTCCGGTTAATAATGGAAAATAGTTTCATTCAAATGGCTGCCTCGGCTGGCCATGCAGTAGCCTACACGATCGGTCCAATTTTTAAGCACATTATCGATTATGTGCAGCTATATTTCACCAATGGCTTCACGAATATTGTCCTTTAAAGCGTCAATTGTCTCTGGCTTGTCGGCGTAACACTTATCTTTGAGGGCACCCCACAAATAATAGTCCAACGGTGTCAAATCGCAGCTCCAAGGTGGCGACATCAGCTCTGCGGCTGATAATGCGATCTTCAAAAACAGGGCGCAAAACATCGAGTGTAGCTTCGGCTGTGTGGCACGTAGCGCCGTCCTGTTGAAACCAAATGTTGCCAATATCCTCCTCTTCAATTTTTGTGAACAAAAATCCGTTCAACATGGCCCGATAACGATGGCCATTGGCTGTAACGGCCACTCCTTGCTCATTTTCGAAGAAAAATGGCCCAATTATGCCTCTGGACCAAAATCCGCACCAAACAGTGACTCGTTTTGGGTGCATCAGCTTTTCAATGTATGTGTGCGGGTTTTCTGTGCCCCAAATGCGACAATTTTGCTTGTTTACATACCCGCCAAGATCAAAATGAGCTTCATCTGAAAAGATGATTTTTTTGGCAAAATCGGCATCTTCTGTAAGTCGATCGCTGGCCCACTCAGCGAAGCGAAAACGCATTGGATGGTCAGTTGGCTTCAACTCCTGAACCAATTGGAATTTGTATGGCGTCATACCAAGGTCTTTATGCAAAATTCGTCTCAATGATGTCTCCGAAATGTTCAATTGTTAAGAACGACGGTGAATTGATGTTGATGCCGCTTCACGCACACTTTCCGCCACAGCAGTAATATTCTCGGGTGTACGCACTGTTTTTGGCTTTTCACGCTTTGGTTTATCGATGAGGATGCCAGTTTCTTTCACTTTTTCACAAGATAATGAACATACGGAGCTGACGGTGCTTCTGTTCTTCCAAAATCCGTACGCAATTTTCGCACACATTCTGCAACATTAGCATGATTTTCAAAGTAATGTCGCAATATTTCTTAGCGTTGTTCAAGCGTATACACAACCATATTCGTTCAGCGGAAGGATAAAACTAATTATCTGTCAAATCAGACATGTGCTAAGTGTTACCATTCACGAAATAAGCACTAGTTGAAAAAAAAAAACGTTAGATGGCGGACCCTTTATATTTTCGAAATGTGGGGGGATATAACGTTAACACTTTTATTAACAAAAGAAACTGGGGAATTTTTCTTAATAAAAAACACGGGTGTAGAGTGACTCGAACTTCAGTTGACCGAGGTCAGTTTTATCCTGAAAACTTAAAAACTAACAAAGTTTATTACTAGGCAGCGAGAAGCGCTGCCCAAAAGAAAAGAGAAGAAGAGCGATTGGGGAATTGAGAGCGGCCACTTGATTCTGCTACGGCAGCTTAATAAGCACAAGGTGCTTAATGGTGGCCTCAACAAGTGATGTTTATAAATATTTCTTATTACCTATATTTGTCGCCTTAATAATTTTTTTTCTAAATAAATCAATCCTGTGATTATACACTGCTTTTTGTATTGATAATCATGTATGCAAAAATTATCGATATTGGTTAACATCGATCTTTGTTCGATAAACATCGAGAATCGATGCTGAGCTTTCGATGTCAACATCGATGTTTTCACAACAACTTTCCAAAATAGGCAGAAATTTAATTTTCATATATTTTAGGGATAAATGAATGAAATAAGGGTATAGATATTCAAAATTGAAAGGATTTTTCGACTTGTAGTGACTTTTTCGTTACAATACATAAACTTAATAAACCTAATAAAAAACGGAATGGAAAAACGGAATAGAAAAATAGGAATGTTGGCAGCCCTGGAATACAAAAATTGTTTCGACTAAAATTAGAAATATTTTCTTAGAATTAGTGAAGGTGCTCTAAGTGAGAAGTATATGCGTTTAGATTTTTTATGATTCTTTTTTGTGATCGAAATGCTATTATAGGGCACTTTAAGTGGAAAAAAGTCAACTTCAACAGATATAACTATGTATCCCGAATTTCGGTTTTTTCAATATCTTGCAAAAAAATAGCTCACGACTATGCTTAAATCATTCGTGCTAGTTTTTTAAAATTTTGCATTTTCTGATTTTTGGGATTTGCTTTTTTTTTTTTGTAAAAATACTCAAACTCGAAATTTTCAAAAAGGCACTTCTAGCAATAAAATTCATAACAACCAAGTTATTCAACATAAGTACACCATTTTTGCTTCTGCATTAGGTATAGGTCAAGAAAAGATTTCATTTAAATTTTTTTAATTTGGATGTATTAGATTTTTTTCAATGCAACAAGAACAAAAAAGAGTTTTTTCGAAAAGTAAAAAATTACAACTCTCGAGGTTTTGGTTAAATTTTCATGTATGGTAGCTTATTTTAAAGAAAAGTTAAATAAAAAACGAACGAATGAGATGTTATTTGGTTTTTTTTTTTTTTAAATGAGCACATTTTTCGCATAGAACCAAGTACTGACATGTACCGATGTTTGTCGGCACGGGGGGTTTTTTTTTAGACTAAGTCAACACTCAGGGGATGCCCTCTATCAATGCAAAAGCATTGTGTTGATTCGGAAGACGGGTAATAGTTAGTTGGAGGGTGGAAAGATGGAGTAGTGTCGGTGAAGATTTGATTTAAATTTACACAGATTGAAACTACCGGAAAACACGCTCGCAGGGAGATTGTTCCACAATTTTACTAAGCGACTGAAGAACTAATTATCTCGGTAATGCGATGTTCTGTTGGGCAAAGAGGCAATGGCAAAAAGATGGGCTTGAAGGGCTGCCTTAGTGAACCTAGGAAATGTACGGGCTCATGGCGTCAGGCCATGTATCTCCCTTGAACACTTACCTTGGTAGTACTTGTACAGAAGGCTTAGGCAACCAACAATGCGACGATGCCCAAGAGAGTTGAGAGAAGATGAAATATTTTCATCCCCTATGAAGTATATCCCACGTCGTTGAATTCGGTCCAGAAGCTCTAAATATGATTTTGAAGCCCCTGCCCAAATGTGAGTATTGTACTCCATTTTCGGCCTAATATATGAGGTATAGATCACGCGAAGATCAGATGAAGTGAAGTATTTCTTGCAACGTTTTAAAAAACCAAGGCACTTGGCCGCTTCTTTGGACACATCGAAAATGTGATCATTCCAAGATCTGAGATCTGATTGTATCGATATGCCTAGAATGTCAAGAGTATCTGACTCCACAAGATCTACACCGTTCATATTCAGGGGTGCTAAGGGACAGTTCATTCGTTTGTGGGTTAACAGGCAACACTGGGTATTGCTAGCATTAAATTCTACTCTATTAGCAAGACCCCTCGGAGATTTTTTTAAAGTCATTATTAAGTGTGTAATTCATAATTAGCCTTTTTCTCTCAATCTCCAAAGAGTCAAGGCGTTTTTTGAAGAAATAATAATGAAAAATGCTGCTGTCGTCCGCAAAATAATAATTGGCTTGTAGGTCAACGACAGAAGGTCGTTGATAAAAACCAAGAACAAAGTTGGCTATAGGACTGAACTCTGTGGTACTCCTGCATTGATGCCGTGCTCATTTGATAAAATTCCGTAGACACCATCACGGTCACCAGTAGAGCGGGTCCTACGAAAACCATACTGGCGATCACTAAGCAATTCGTTGTGCTGTTGGGATCCTCCCTATGAGGATACCCGTAGGTCCTTCGACGTGACCCAAAAATACTACCTGAATTAACACGTGAGGCGTCTTCTCCCCAGTCGAGAAGAACGCATTTGCCTACAATTTCCCTATTTAAAAAAAAGGGTTACCTTATATTTAACCGGCAGGGTAGCTGCCAAATGAATAGGCAGCCGTGAGGTTGACAAAAGATTTTTGGTGTGCATTTAATGGCTCACCAGCCAATTGTATACTTACTTTAAAGTGCACTAACCAAAGGGAAGAAAATACTGTGTGTGAAGGGGTCCGCTTCAAAGGGAAAGAAAATACTTGTTGGTGTCTGGGAAAAATATTATACTGCGTCTTCAGACTCTTTATTCATTCTTTTTTTACAAAAACATTTTTCTTTTCTTTTTTTTAAAAACATCGATATTTATAACGAATATCTGGCTGCCTCAATCTTTACATTATTACTTAATTACTTAGTTGACAGTTTTTTGTCACATACTTAAATTTGACTTACTTACTAATTGGTTAATTGTATCACTTATTTAATCTACAAGGTATTTCCCCATAACTTGGCCGAGTTCCAAGTTATGCGGAAACGTTCTTGTGTTTAACATATGATGAATTTCATGTAAAAATCGAGATGCATTGAACCCGACCACCTCAGATATCGATGAAATTTTGTTCATAGCTAAATTTCATCAATACAAACAAAACCTCATTTTCAGAAATGACTGTTTTGCGATTTTTTGGGCGTGGCACAGTGGGAAATTTTTCGAAAAAACGCGAAAATGGTCGAAAAGAGCTCCATTTAAACTACAATAACTCAGAATCGGCTGAACCGATTTCCATGATATTGGTATCATTAAAAAGATATTTTAACAGGCCTTATGACACGTTTAAGAAATTTTATAACAAAAAGAAAATTTTAACTAACGAAAAAACCAAAAAGATCAAGGGTTTTTTTACAGTGTATTACTTTTTTAGAAAGGTTTATCCTTCACCTATAACATATCAAAAAATAAAAATGGGTTCTTTTTTAGTTTTTTTATATAATTTTTTAAGTAGTGGCACTTCTAGTAATTGCCCATATATTTTTATATTGAATTCAAACAATAAGTACAGATGCATAAAAATATCTAATAAGTGTTGCGCTTCGCTTCGTAAAATAAGTGAAAACGAGGCTGCAAATATAATTGAATATTTTCCAGCAGTCGCCAACATTCATTGTAGCCGTATTTGCGAAACTTGCCGGAATACACTAAGAAAAGCGCGCAGTCGTAATGAATCCAACGTGGAGCAGAATGAAGTCTCAAATTATTTACCAACAACGCCCAGCGATGAAATTAGCGAAGAATTGAATGAACTTCCAACTTGTACCAGCTGTAATGCAAACATCGAAAGCAACGAACTCATTGAAAATATAAATGATCATATTATTCCTCATCTACCAAACCAAATGTCGCCTCTTAAAAGGAAATATATCAAACGAGATACAATATAAAAATAAATATAACTTCATTAATTTATGCCATCACAAATCTGATTTTGGTATTGACGCTGAATGGCACTTTTATGCTACCAGTCACGGAAAATCTGCATGTGATGGAATCGGAGGAACATTGAAGAGAGGTGCTCGAAATTATAGTATTGCAAATAAAAATGAAATCCAGACAAGAGGCAACTCTATCACTGGGCATAAGAAACATATAAGATCACCGTACAAGTTGCTTACGCAGATGCTGACGAATACAACAACGTTAAAGAAAAGCTATTTTCAAGATATAAAGAAGCTCAAACTATAACAGGAACTCAAGGCTTTCATTCATTCATTCCGATAAATGAAACGTCTGTACATGTGCGCAGATATTCTGACTGTGCCAAATTTGAGCAGCGCAAAATTTCTTACAAATAATTAACTTAAAAAAAATGTAAATAAAATAAAACACAAATTAATAAAAACATGGCAAATAATATAAACAATTGTTGATGGTTTTTTATTTGTAAACATTTAAAAAATGTTAGAATTGTTGAACTATTTTGTAAATGTGTAAGAATGTGACCTGATATTTTCGCTGTTATTCGAGTTATTTCGAAAACTTTCGGTACGTTCATCAGGTGCATTTATATAGCAATTTTTAAGGCAATTTTAAAATCAATTCTTTAATTAGGGGTACCTGCAGTGTGTTTATTTTGCTAATCCTAGAAACACAGTTATAGTAAGCATTTTATGCGCTTACCTGTATACTTATTGGTTTGGGCTGGTACGGCCGCAAGAACTTTTTGGGGTTAAAACATATTCATAATTTTCCTGGGACAATGCTTATTTATTTTACCTGTATACATACATAATTTTCTTTTATGCATATTATATCAATAACCTTTGCACATTATAAGTATATTTTGAATATAACTGAAATTTGAACACTTCTCCGTAATACTCGTATAACAGATGTTTGGCTATTTTTCGCGGCTTCAATATAAATATATATGGGCAATTACTAGAAGTGCCACTACTTAAAAAATTATATAAAAAAAACTAAAAAAGAACCCATTTTTATTTTTTGATATGTTATAGGTGAAGGATAAACCTTTCTAAAAAAGTAATACACTGTAAAAAACCCTTGATATTTTTGGTTTTTTCGTTAGTTAAACTTTTCTTTTTGTTATAAAATTTTTTACAGTGTAATTTTTTTTTTTTTTTAAACGTGTCATAAAGCCTGTTAAAATATCATTTTAATGATACCAATATTATGGAAATCGGCTTAGCCGATTCTGAGTTATTGTAGTTTAAATGGAGCTCTTTTCGACCATTTTCGCGTTTTTTCGAAAAATTTCCCACTGTGCCACGCCCAAAAAATCGCAAAACAGTCATTTCTAAAAATGAGAGTTTGTTTGTATTGATGAAATTTAGCTATGAACAAAATTTCATTGATATCTGAGGTGGTCGGGTTCAAAATTTCAGTTTTATCTAGATTTTTAAATGAAATTCATCATATGTAAAATGCTTCCCTTTGCACAGTGACTGCTTTACTAATTGCCCGTATCACCCAGCTCTCATTTATTGCTGTTTCGGAAGTTTTCAAAATTAACTTGCTTGCCTTGAAACTTCCTGCTGTCCGCCTGATTCTTCGTGTATGTCCTGCACCACACTCTAGTTACTGCGACAAGGTTTACCCCTCTCTTCGTTATCTCTGTATCAGGATTGGATGTCCCACGATGATTTTCTCTGTCACTTGCTACCTTTTGTTTTATAGTTTTTCTTAACTTTGTATTTACTCTAAATTTTTTCATATTAGGCCTTAAATGCTAAGTTTTCTATTCTTACAACTATACTCGACTTACTACAACAAATACTCGATGATTGACCTTCTTACAAATTTATTTTTTTTTTTTTTTACGTAATTTTAAGTATATTTAATTGTTAAGAGGATTTTTGATTTCTCTTCTCTTAATTTCATTATCATCGTAATGAGTAGGCAAAGGACAAACATTGTTTATTGACCTCTTTGACAATTCAATGGTGGTTCTTTCATCTATAATACTGCGTTTTCCAGTGAGTGAAAGCGGTTTTCAAAAATTCAACGACTTAAGAAAAGGAAGTCGTATATTACTTTAACATTTAACCGATATTTATTAACTTTTGATTGTTTACTCTGATACTCATTTACTAACAGGTAATATTCATTTGTTTGTATTTTCTTTCTTTTTCTTTAAGTTTTCCGGAACTTAATTTATAAATTCCTAAATTTGTCTTGCTTGAATTAAGCTTTGAAAATCTAACTTCGACTTACTCTTTTTTTTTTTTTTTCTTTCTCAATTTCCCTTCTATTCTCCTCTGTATTTAAATTCGTGTCCCATTTAACTGTTTCTCTTAATTTTTTAATCCGTTCTCTAACGTTGTGTGCCCTTACGCTGTATATCGTGGGATTGTTCGGTTTATATTTATTAAAATTCGAAAATGCTAGTTTATAATCTTTCGGTATGGTCGTATCCCTTTCCGTTGCATTCAAAACTGATACGCATGCTGTATTGTTAACTACGTTGGGTAAACTTTCTCCTAAATAAACTCCTGGCTCAATTTCTTGCTTATGTACTACTATTACCGGAATCTTAGTGTTCACTCTTACTCTCATTATTTTCGCGGTTCGCGCTTTAATCTTTATTTCTTCATTATAACTAACTAAATGTTTGTCCTCTCTAAACTCTTTTTCCTGTCTCAATTGTAGCAACTTAACTATTATCCCCATGTTGTCATACATTGTGACCATTTTTTCCCTCGTATCTATTATACTTTTGTTCCACAAATTATCTCTTCCTAATATTCCATCTGCAGGTAATCCTTGTTCTAGTGCCACCACGTGTCTTTATGAAGCCTCCGAACGCTGCACTTAAATCTCTTATTTCTTTGCTCCTATTCTCAATTGTTCTTAATGAATTTTGCTTCAAAAAACTCGTGTCTGCTCCGCAATCTACAAGTAGAATGAGTCTGCCATTTATAGCATCCTCACAAGGGATTTCTACAAACACATCATTCACTTTGGAGACGCCGAAACATTCACCCCTCCTACTCTCCTGCACTGTTAGATTTTGGTGCCAACAGCTTGGCTGAGATGTACAGACATTTACGATTTCTTTAGGGGTTAACTCTTCCTCCACTTCAACTGGCTGAGGTATATAGATATTTACAATCTCTTCGGACGTCAAATTCTCTGATATTACACTCTCTATTGGCTTAGATGTAAAGATATTCACAATCTTTTCAGACGTCGAACTCTCTGTTACTATCTTTATCGGCTTTATTTGGCGTTGATTTCGGGGTTCCCAGCTTAATGGCCTTTGCTAGGCCCCTGGAAGTTTCCCTGTCCGTAACCCTGATTATCTTTCTTTTTTTACTTATTTTTTCTTCACAATTATTTTCTTCCTTTATATTTATTTTATTATTATTCTTTCTTTTCCTTTCAGTTGGGATTGGCGCTGTCTGTTCACATAAACTTGTGTATGCTCCGGGTTCTACAAGTAAAATGAGTCGATCGTCTGTAGCATTCTTGCGAGGAATTTCTACAACCACATCATTTGCTTTGGAGACACCAGAACGTTCCCTCTTTTCATTCTCACTCTCATAATTCTTTTCCTGCATGTGATCGTTTCTAGGCCTGAACTCTTGGGCACAGTTCCACCCAGTTTCATGACCGTATTCCTGGCAATTCTCGCAATATGGAGTATTCTTCCTGATTAAACACTCATCTCTTGTGTGTCCGAATTTCCCATAGAACGAGCATTTGATACTGGCCCTAGCATCCTTCTCTGGTAAACTTCTATTATTTTGGTATCTACTCTGTTTGATCCCCTCACTACTCTCTTCTACCACTGCATACACCTGCCTCTGCTGTGATACACTAGAGTTAGACTTATTACTATTCCCCAACATATAATCTATTTCCGAAGCCTTTGTCACTAGCTCATCTAAGTTTTTTCCTTCCATTGCTAGCAGCACGGCCCTAACACTTGGGTCACTCAACCCTACCTTGAATGCCGTCACCTTGTTCAATTCATTCAACAGTCCTTTCTCTTCTCCTATGAAATCTTTCCCTCTGGATTCTATTGTGTTTAATCTTCTTGCAAATGTTCGCAGGTTCTCCCCTGGCTCTTGAATGCATTTTGACAACTCTATTATTATTGACGTATACGTGGTGTCCCTCAGATAATTTGATTTAATTAATACATAAAATTATTCAATAGTGGCAAACTTTCTTGTCCTACATAATTCGAAGGCATCCCCGTGCAATCTTAACTTAACACAGTCTATAATGTTTTGTAACTCCACAGCACCGAACGCTCTAATTGCGAGATCGCACCCTTGAATGAACCTATACACTTCTGTTTGTGAATCGGTTCCCGAAAATAAAGGGACCAGATTATTCAGAGTCTTTGCTATATCCCTTATCGTCATTTTGTCTTCTCTGATTTCGCTGTGATATATTAAACCCGACGTATTACGTACTTATTTAATTTTCTTCCAATAAAACCAGTTAATTTTATATGCTTTGTTCTTTATTTTCTTTTATTAATCATTTATATATACAATGCACAATTCTTTAATCTTTCATTTATACTTCAACTCCTCTGCTTCAATTCTCGAATGTTGTAGGCTTTACCGCCCTAGCTTCATCATTTCGCCTGCGTCCATCCTTAGTGATTGGTCCTTGGTTGGTCCATTTGGTTCCTGGTTTATCTTCATCATTGGGCTTAGCTCTAAAAAGAAAATTTCTCTTTTTTTTTTCTTCATTTATAAACTTTTTTTTCCTCTGAAGATCACCTTCACTACTTTCACTGGTCGCGATCGGACTCTGATCACAACACTAACTTCGCGGAAAACATCTAATTCAACTCAAAAAATTTTTAATTTTTTTCTCTCCCAAGAACCTTTCTGTTCCCAAGAACTCCCAAGAACCTTTCTGAAATATATCTGTTGACAACTGCTTCCATAATCCTTGAAAAAAATTTTATTTCTTTTTTTTTTCAAAAACCTTATCCTTAAAAATTTCTCCTTTTTCCCAAATATTCTAATTTCAATTTATTTTTCCTTTATCCTTAAAAACTTTTTCCTTCAAAAATATTTTCAATTTATTTTTCATTTATTCTTCAAAAAAAATTATTAATTTTTTTCGCAATATCCTTGATGTTCCCCTGAACAACAAAGGATCCTACTAATTAATTCAACATTATCCTTTTCTTCGACATATCCTTGCTGTTCCATAAACAGACAGGATCCATAACTTCAAAATTATCCTTCTTCAAAACATCCTTGCTGTTCCCCTGAACAGAAAGGATCCTACCGGCTGCGCCAAAAATGTTGGGATCCTCCCTATGAGGATACCCGTAGGTCCTTCGTCGTGACCTAAAAATACTACCTGAATTAACCCGTGAGGCGTCTTCTCCCCAGTCTAGAAGAACACATTAGCCTACAATTTCCCTATTTAAAAAAAAGGGTTACCTTATATTTAACCGGCAGGGTAGCTGCCAAATGAATAGGCAGCCGTGAGGTTGCCAAAAGATTTTGGGTGTGTATTATAATGGCTCACCAGCCAATTGTATTCTTACTTTAAAGTGCACTATCCAAAGGAGAGAAAATACTGTGTGTTAAGTGGTCCGCTTCAAAGGGAAAGAAAATACTTGTGTCTGGTGTCTGGGAAAAATAATGTACTGCGCCTTCAGACTCTTTATTCATTCTTTTTTTACAACTTAAAAACATTGATATTTATAACGAATATCTGGCTGCCTCAATCTTTACACTATTACTTAATTACTTAGTTGACAGTTTTTTGTCACATACTTAAATTTGACTTACTTACTAATTGGTTAATTGTAACACTTATTTAATCTGCAAGGTATTTCCCCATAAATTTGCCAAGTTCCAAGTTATGCGGAAACGTTCTTGTGTTTAACATATGTAAAACGCTCAAGTTGCATTTCATTATTCATGTTTTATTTTCAAAAGGCGGAACTCTTGTTACGCTAAATATTGTCCAAGTGCAAGCTACAGTAAATAAAATACCATAAATGCATGCAATTACAACAATAAAATATTATTAATTAAAAATGCTGTCAATGCGTTTTGCGCCCAATGCAGAAGGCAAAGCGGTGTCAGTTTATTTCTCACGGTGAGACAACAACAACACACCGGCGCTACGGCTTGTTATTTAAGCTGGTCGCTGGGTACCGGCTGGTAGCACGCGACGAGCTTAAACTGTTTTACGCCTTATCGCTGACGCTGCATTTTCATGCACTTGAACTTGGCATTGACTTTGAATTTACTAAGTGAATTTATTATGAGAATTTATTAAGTTTGTTGTATGGCACCAGAGGTAGTGCCTACAAATATGCATTGATTTAAGTCTTGCCTTGGTTTTAATAGTTGTGACTCAGTGACTCACAACAGTGCTCCAGATGGTTTATTAGGATGAAGTTAATTATGCTCTATAAAACTTTGGCGAGCGTGGAGCATATCGCTATGGGCCGATAGTTGGAAGGGTTCGTGGCATCGCCCTTTTTTGGTACTGAGGGCAGTGGTTAATTGCTATCCGAGATTGTGGAATTTTGTGCAAACAATCCTTCCAATAGGTTCGCTTTATCAACTGAGTCAGTGAAGATTTGGTCATATGTTAAAAGAGTTGGAATCGACGAAGATATTTGATTTTTAACTATCTCAGAACGCCAGTTCTGATAGGCTTCCTGTTTGGACCTGACTGCAATCCTGCAAGTCTCATTAAACCATGAGCTATCTTTTGGTTTAATGCTTTTCTTCTTATAGGGAATGAAAGACCGCATACCCAATAAGATAATTTCTTGCACCATATCAGCTGAGGCATTTACATTTCTGTCAGCGAAACATAATTCCCGTTTGAAGTTGCGATAAAATTTATTTAACGCAGTCCAATTTGCCTTATCATAAAACCATGCAGTCCTCTTCGGGGCTTTAAGCGTAGAGGTGCAAAGGTTAGAATATGAAAAAGCAGCGGAGATGGTGCAATGGTCCGAATTTCCAAGAGGTGCGTTGACACTCACATTATATTTTTCATGATGCGAAGTCAGAAAAAGGTATAGGATGTTATGGCTAAGCAGACCACTTCGTGGAAAAAAGTTGAATCCTCACTAGTTGCATCAATTGGTTAGATTCAGCAAAAGCTCAACATATTGACCCTCAGGTGTTGTATGGTTTGAGTGTCATAACCAAGCCAAGTTGTGGACATTTAAATCGCCGGCTACAAGGATTTCGCTATTAGGGAACAACCCCAAAATGTGCGTTAAAGAATTAGAGAGAGAGTCCAGTTTGTTAAAAGTGGGCTCCCTCCCTAAATTCGGGCTTCTAAACACGAAACAAAAGTGTAGCAAATGCAAACGGACCCTGAATCTAACCCACATAAAGCTAAACTCTGGATCAGTCATATCCAGGCTCCGCAAACACTGCTACATTCGAACGTATAAAAAGAACGATGCCCCTTTTCGAAGAAAACAATGGCAGTAAGTGATACCCAGGAATATGAAAATCCAGTGGATCTGCATCTGCCCACCTGGGACTCGCTTAGTGCCTGGGTCTCACTTAGAGGCTTATTAAGGGAACAATATGCATAGACCGAAAAGAAATTCGCCCTCAGTTCACGTATATTCTAAATGGTCCTAGGTACACCAAATTTTGTTTACATTTCTTTTAACCCTATTCCTGTCAGGCTTTGTCTGTGGGTCACTATTCAATTTAAAACCATTATAAATGATTTAAAACTTATTTTAACGCAAAATTAGTTCATTGTATTTTATTATTGGTCATTCTGTATCTGAAATATACAATTAATATTTTTTTATGTTTGGAAAATATTTATTTATTGCACAAAATATTCGAAAATAACATAAACCGTTACGTAGTGACTCTGAGACACTATACGACAGTTAATTCACAGTTTATGGATAGCAGCGCTACAATCTCTCCAATCTTTTACAACTTCCAAATTTCCGTGTGTGTTGTAATTCAAGGAAATTCACTTGTTGGCGTTCGCTTGCTTCATGATTTGTAGTGTCTTCTGCTCATAGTCGACAAAGTTCGCTACAAAACAAGTTAGATTACATGTTATTCATATATCTTGACAGTTAGTAATTTTAAATAGGGATTCTTTTCAAAGCACGTTGTATTCTTTTTGTGTTTTTTACTTTCTATTTTTTGGGAGCATTTTAGTAAAAGTATTGTATCTATTGTATCTAAATTTGCGTGTTTTTTGAAAATAAATAAAACTATAGACGTATTTCATAGGTTCTAGATAGTACTATAGTTATTATCAGAACAAAATTTAGTAGGTATTTATAAAATTATGATTTTCACTAACAGCATGTCTGGACCAAGAAGAACAAAATGTCTAACAGATGCAGAAATCAGAAACGCAATGGAAGGGGACGATGATGAAAGTGCAGCACAAGACACTGCTGAAGATTTTGATGAAGCTGGCTATTCGGATAGTGAAACAAATTTTTTGGAGACTGCATCCGAATCAGAGGATGAAATAAACTTTAGTGAAGAAAATGAAGCTGGTGACTATAGTGCTGAAATATTTATTGGTAAAGATGGCACCGAGTGGTCTTTAATACCACCAAACTTGCAAGGGCGACCATCAGCTCGTAACATCATCCGAGACAAAGTAAATGAAGTTGTGTTGCCACGTGCAAAACTCATTGAATATCCTGTGATATTGAATATCATTGACGAACTAATTGAAATTATTATGAAGTACACTAACTTGGAGGAAATAAACACAGTCGGGAACAATTGGAAGATGACCGATATGTTAGAAATTCGAGCGTTCATTGGGTTATTGATTGATGCTGGATTACGCAGACAATGTAGCACGTCCTATGAAGAGTTTTGGGATCCCTTATTTGGAAGTCCAATTTATCGGGGTTGCATGTCTAAAAATAGATTTGCTGCACTATTGCGACATTTGCGTTTTGATGACAAATTCACACGATCAACTCGCAGAGCGAAAGATAAATTGGCGCCAATAAGAAACATATGGAATATTGTCAACAAAGAATTGCGAAAAAATTACATGCCAGGTAGTAACTTGACCATAGATGAGCAACTAGTACCCTTCAGAGGTAGAGTATCATTCCGCTAATATATGCCTTTAAAACCAGATAAATATGGAATGAAAATTTGGTGGATTTGCGATTCCAGCACCAGTTATCCGCTATATGGCCGTATTTTCCGTACCTCGGAAAAGAAGGAAACAGAAGGAAATCGTCGAGCAACCAATCGAGTTGTCGAAATGCTATGTGAACCTTTTGAAAGAAGAAATGAAAGTGACGTTCGAAAATTATTTTCTAGCATTGAGCTAGCACAAAAAATGCTATCGAAGGGACTTACATGTGTCGGCACATTACAAAAAAATAAAAGATGCATTCCAGCTAATTTTCTACCGCATAGATTAAGGGAGGTTGAAAGCAACGTGTTTGGATTTTGTCGAAGTATGACAATTGTTAGCTACGTACCGAAGAAAAACAGAGCCGTTATACTTCTGTCAACGATGCATCATACGAATCCAATTGATGTACAAAATAAAAACAAATCGGAAATAAATTTGTACTATAATAGTACAAAAGGTGGAGTAGACACGCTTTATCAAATGTGTCACGCTTTTACAGTTAAGCAAAAAACGCGTCGATTGTCGCTTGCACAATTTTATAATATCGTTGACGTATGTGGTATGTGGCAAAAGTTGTTTAGCTCAATTTGTATCCTAACGGGAATCGGGTGAAGCTAAATTCTCGACGAATACTATTTTTGAAAGAACTCGCCAAGGACTTAGTCATTCCAAATATACAGCGTCGAAGTAAGCTATTTTTGTCAAAATCAAGCGTTGCTGCAATAGACGACATATTGGGAAACCCATCACTAAATCCAGCTTTGACTGTATGAGCAGTAAATCCAAATAAAAGACGACGATGTTACTGCTGCCCTTACGAAAAAGGACGATCTTCTAAGCAATGCTGCGGAATTTGTCAGAAACCTGTATGCACCCTATAGGAACAAACTAAATTGT
This sequence comes from Coremacera marginata, assembly GCA_914767935.1. Lineage (NCBI taxonomy): Eukaryota > Metazoa > Arthropoda > Insecta > Diptera > Sciomyzidae > Coremacera > Coremacera marginata. Next base: position 89,517,628 of record OU612047.1, on the reverse strand, counting down.
TTTTAAAAACAACTAATTAAAAAACTAGATTAAAATAAACCAGTTTATGAACTACTTTATATTAAGGCGGCATCCACTTCAATTCTAAATAGCTTTTATTGCATTATATACGAAGTAATTGAAATACTACTTGAAAACAAGTGATTGATAAACTACTTTGAATTATATAAAGGCGGCAACTACTCTGATTTTGACATGTTTTAATTGCAGATTTTTATTAGATTACAAGTTTATATATATTTAACCATATTATTTCATCAAATATTATTAACTTTAGGCCATCAGTAATAGTTTTCAATTGGTTATTTTAAAGTGATTAAAAAAATAGTTTAAATATAACTAATTTAACAAGTAGTTGAAAATATATGCAGACGAAAGTCAATTGACTTATTTAGCGGACATCACCATACAAAATATGTTAGTTCGTTCTATGGAAAAAAGTCAGAATTTCAACTAGTTGTGGTTGACAAAAAACTACTTTATCAACTACTTTTAAATTAGTTGATTTTCCTACAGGGTAAAGAGCATTCACATGAAAATGTGGTTTGCCTAACATGTATAAACAAATAGTTAGCTAAAATCGTCACATTATTTATATTAAATTTTCTAATTTTTTCCAAATCAAGTTAATGAGTTATCTATTTATGTATTTTGTGTAAGGGTTTCTATGTCACACATATTAAAAATCTTTTTTATTCAATAAAATAAATGAACTCATGTATATATATGTATTAGTGTATCTAAGTCACACCGTGACAGTTTACGTTATTCAGAAAGCGTGGCAGGAATAGGGTTAACATCATACAAAAAAACAAATTTTTAAACATATTTATTGCTATTTGTTTTCGTAAGGCCAGTTGGTATCGCCAGAAATGAAACCAGGTACATATGTAGGAGTCAAATATTGAAGTAAACACTAGGAAGGTGTAAGTCTTTAACTAAAGTTAAGTGAACGTACATAAATTAAACTATTTTCAATTGGTTTTAGAGAAAAATATGGGGAATAATAAAGGAACATTATTTTCATTCCTTTCTTTGTATTAGAACACGATTTTTTGCAGTAAGATGATTGTGTTTAGCATTAATTTACGTTTTACCTTACACGATTTATAGGTTAAGCAGTCAAACTGCTACGGGGAAAAATGAGTACACCCCAAACTATAATAAAGGTTGCATCAACGGCCTTTTTTTGCTGTACTCGTATATGGTTATATAGCCTAAATATAAAAGCCTAAGATACATATGTTTATGCAAAAAGTTTAACTGAAAAAAGTTGAAGTGGAAAAACTAATTTGAAATTAGACACTATTAGTTATAGTTTTAAATTAACAATTGTTTACTGGACAAACGTGTTATAAAATCGCTGTGTTATAAAACACTTAGAGAATTTTTTACAATATTATTTTAATTTTTTTGTTATTTAGGGGGCATTGCATTAGAAAAATTTTTGTATTAGCTTAAATTCTCAAACATTTCAATTGGATGCTCATGAAAAAGGATTTTATATCTAAAAATATCAGAAAAAAACGTGAAAAATACAAAAAAGCCTGTGTCCCAAAATTTTCACTATTTTTAAGTTTAATTCAGAATAATTAAAAAGATATTCAGTAATTCTATTTCATATTTAAAAACATCAATCGATATTCATAAACGAGTTTTAAGAGATTTTTTTTTATTTTATTAAATATCAAAAGTGGTGACCGTGGCGCAGTGGGTAGAGTGTGTGGCCCATCTGGGCTCCAGAAAACCCTGGTTCGAATCCTACCTGACACATAAAGTTTTTTCAATTGAATTAATTTTTCTGTTCGGCCGTCACCTCTCTGTAGACAATGGCAAGCCTCCAATGGAGTAAAAACTGCTATGAAAAGCTTCTTGAGAACATAAGCCGTTCGGAGTCAGCATAAAACATGTAGGTCCAGTTCTCAATCATTTGTGTTCAAACATTTCACAATACACACACAACACAATTGATCATAATAAGCTCGGTCAAAGTTCTTTCAAGGGCTGAAATGGCCATTTTCGTTTCTTTTCGTTTTTAATTATCAAAATAGTTTTTTGAAACGAAGCTTTTTACGTTTAACGTTTACCTTACTTTATGAGCGTTTACTACTCATAAAAATTCAAATATCTCTTAAACGGCTGCGAAATTTATTATGAAATTTTTTTTACAAATTCTTAAGATGTTTTTTCAAAACAATAAAATAAAAAAAAAATCGAAAATGTTTCTAAACAAATTGAAACTGTGCCTTAAAACTTTGTTTACCTTTAAAAAATATTTATTTATTTGTTTACATTTTAGTTTGTCACAAAATGAGAAGAATGTTCTCAATTGAGAACATTCAAATTTAAAATAGCTTTGTAGGAGGTTTTCAGAAGGTTTGTTCTCTCATTTGTGAAGCTGTTACAAGAGGTTTTTTACGTTATTGAACGTTTATGTATAACGTTTTAAGGCATGTGTCCTACAATGGGTTTACAAGAGACTTATAACTTTTTATGAATAAGGCTATTAGAATTAAATTTGATGTTTTATGAATTTTTATTGATATCTATAAATTTTTATATTAATGTATAATTTTTAAATATAATTTTTGATTTTCAGTTGATGTTATCAGTTGATCTGAATATTAAATGATATTCAATTTGAGTTTTCCAGAACTTCAATGGATTGTTTTAAACTACATTAATATATTATAAAGAAGTAATTGACACAAAACTTTTAAAAAATCTGTACGTAGTCGGTTTTTTACCATTAGGTTGAAATTATTGTAAAGTCTAATATGTATGTTCATACCTGTTGTGAATGCAGCAAAAGTTCTTTCCTTCGGTAAGATTCTTGTGGTTCAGCTTGATGCCTCACTATGTATTCAGCCAATTGTCTTGCAGGAAATTCGGTTTCGCAAACAAAATGGAAATCCTTAGCCAAATGTGTCGCTTCACCCTCCACCAATGATGTTAACAAAGTCACATTGGCGGCCTTCCGACGTCCCGCTGGTAAATTCAATCCAATTTTTTCCAGCTTCTCACGAAGCAATCGTCCGCCATTTTTACTCTTTGCTCTAAAAATACCAAATAAGTCAAACAAACAAAACATTCAATAAATTTTTGAAGGTAAAAACGTGATTTTTAACTATATTGCATAATAAACAAATGTCAGTTGCATAGTGTTGGGAATGTTGTGTACGTACCTTCGCAGAACTCCACCAAGTAAAGAAGCATTTAAGCATTCCGGTGGCGAAAGCCGACGCTGCACTTCCGCAATCGTTACTTTATATTTAGAAGTACTCGAGAGCAGACTAAGGCGGCCAGGCACAGCACAGAAAACTTCACTTGGAGAACCCGAGCCTATATTTCCGACATCCTTCCCACTTTTTATACCTAGAATAAAAGCAAAATAAATAAGCACTCACTGCAAGAGTAAAGAAACTATATTATAGAAGAACAAACACAGCGAACCCTCATCCAGAAATGAACAAAAAACAATGTTTTAAGGGCTGGTATATGGGGGTCATTTTACGGTAATCCCGCCAATTAGATGACTAGCGTTATGTTACAAAATCCCGTTGCATGCTTCATGCTGTGCAATCCAGGTGTGCTTATCACCACCTCGTAAACATTGAAATATGAAGCCATCCAAGCAAATGATCTCAATGATGCCGAAATTCTTTCACAATTTAGAGTTCACAATAAAAGAAAACTACTGAGCGGTTGAGTTTAAGAACCATTTAGAAAATAAACGAATACAATTGTGTGTACATGAAATAAGTATGTGCACTCACTTATATACTCTATATTTTGCACATAACATACTTTTGAGCTATTTTATAAGCACGCTTTTATTCACATCATAGCCTAATTATATATATATAATATAACCGAAATCGTAATATTGTATTTAGAGTAATCTTGAAAGAAACGATTAAGAAGGTAAATAATCTTTGGACCTACTAAATTGTACAACAATACTTATGTGTATTAATTTTTACATAAATATTTATGTATCTTGGAGTGAATAAAAAAAGATGGATTTGAAAGTGCATATTTTCGTTGGTTAGTACTAAAAGATTTTAACGAAGACAAGGTTTTAAGCAAACCTTGTCTTGCCTCTTATTAAGTTGTTTTATATTGGTTTATATACAGTGGTAATCACGAGTTTATGTGAGAATTGTACACAAATATTTATTGTTTAGTGTTGTTTACGAAGTTAACTCAATGTACTGTTAGCTTTTCTTCTTTATTCTTACATTTTCTTACATATTTTAGGTAGATGCAATCAATGTGGTTTAAAAGATGGACACGCATTTTGCACAGGTTAGAATTACTCTTCCAGTTCTTATTTTATTTTAGTTGATTAAAGTTTACTGGTAAGATATGCTAAATTTATCAAGTTTCTATTTGAGTTTTAACAAAAAATACAGAGAGTTATGGCGAAAGCCAGCTGATGTTCAAAGGCTCAACGAGGGTTGATTCATAAAATGAAAAATGTCGTAAGTACATCTTAGAAATTTTTCTGCTTCATAGACCCAGTTGTTTAGTTCGAGTTAAATGAAGCCGAGTTCAACTCACTAAAATTGGACGCTTAAGCTCGGATAAGGCAAGAAAGAAACACATTATATGATAATTTAAGTCAAATTAAATCCAACGAATGCTAAAATATCTAGTTTAACCGAGTTTAAATGTCCGAGTTTAAATGTAAATGTGTTTAAATTTTGGTGTGTTAAACTCGGTTTCATTTAACTAAAGTTTAAACTCGTACTGAAAAACTGGCCCTTAGAAGTTCCAGAAAGTTGGTATATAACGCGTTCCAACAAGTAGAGCAGTATGGAAGCATTAAAAATGTAAGACAGCGATCTAGAGTGCGAAGAAAAACAGCAAAGTAGGACCATTCAATTTATAGAGCTCATTTATACAGCTCATTTGAGGATCCTTTTAAGAGCTCAAATAAAATTAAAAATGAAATCATCAAAATATGGCATAGATGAGTCCTCAACATCAAAGAGAAGACGCCTGAATGGAAACAGTTTGTGAGGCTGCATAGCCCAATATAAGGCACATGTATTGCAAAAAAGAAATATGAAATGCAAACTTGGGTTTGCAAAAGAACATTTGAAAAACCCGATGAGTTTTTGGAAAAATGTGCTTTGGAGTGATGAATCAAAGTTTTGCCGGTTCGAATCTGATGGCAAACAGTACATGTTACGTCCTCAAAACATGCAACACAATCAAAGATACACGCTTAAGAATATTAAACACGGTGGTAATGTTATGGTATGGGCAGTAGTGTTGCCATTTTGGTGCTTTTAGGGCTACATTTAGCATTTTTTTTTTAATTGCTCCAAAAATTTGATTTTAGCCCCTAGCTTTTTTTTAACCCTTTTGAATTTGAAACAGCCCTTTTTGGCTTCAAAAGTTATAACTTAATTTTAAACATTTCATGGTTCCAATAAAGCAATGTAAATGTTTTTATTGTTGTTTTGGCAACTCAAGCTAACAAAATAATTATTATAATTACAATGAAAGCCTGAGCGTAAATTAATCGATTATTACAAAAGTTGAATTTCTAATTGTTATGGCGGCAGAGTTATTCGAAAATGGAGAGGCCTTACTGTGCTTACCATAAGGAGCGGCCTCAAAAGGGTAAATAAATGCTGCCACGATTTCCCAATAATGAGTGATCTCTTAATACTAAAGACCAAAACAGGTGTATATGACTATAATAATAATCATAATTCTTCTTCCGAAGAAGAAGAGACATTATTTAACTTCAATGTAAAAAAAGTACAAATCGAATTTGGATACCACACTCAATTGCTCTTTGCTCCGGTATTTATCCATAGATTTTCTGCATCAATAACTCATTTGCTTCTTAAAAATGTGGTATATACGTACATTTTTTTTTATATTTTTAGTAAATATTTTTACTATTTTTGCAAGGTGATAGAATCAATTAAAGATTTAAATTTTGGGCCAAAAAATTGAAGTTTTGTCATATTTTTTGGAAATAGATTAGAAAATAATGCTTGTTAGGCAAACAAAAGAACTTTGGTACCGTGCGACCGAGCGAGCTGACTGCGTGCGAAGCGTACATGATAAGAGGGCTTGCAATAGTACGGGTAAAAGAGAGAAAAATTGAGCGCAGAAGCAACTATCTCACATGCCCTGAAGGAAATGTGCGAGTAATTGTAGAATAACAGAGTAAAGACCGTACGAATAATCGAGAAGTTAATTTTTTGATTTATAAGATTTCAGATCTTATGTATTTAAAATAAGTAAATAGCAAATTTTAAGAACAATAATACATTTTTTAACAATTAACATGTTTGATTAATCATATTCCTGATTAATCGAATAATCACTCAAATAATTAATCATAATTCCTATTAATCGACTAATCAATTATTTGATTAATCAGAAAAACTGGTTAAACTATTAATCAGTTAATCCGGAATTTGATTTATAAAAAAAAATGAATTGCTCAATTAATGGCTCCAATAGAATAATTTATTAAATAAGAATAATTAACCAATACAAGTTCCTTATTCTCTACTACAAAGGTACTAAGGTTTTTGCAGTGTTTCATAAATTTATTCTGATAAAAAAATGGTCTTTTTTAAAAACTTGTTTTAAAATACTTTATGAAAAAGGGCATTTTTATTTTGACTAACAGCACTTAACCAGCATTAAATGCCGCTATAATGTAAGTACTTTTTTCTACTGGGCTATTGAACATACCAGCTTGTTCCTTTCTTGAACACCGGAGAGTGATAAATAACCCTATGCTTCTAATAAAGATAAAAGTGAGCTCACGGCGAAATAGTTTCAAAAGCATTAAATTAAATGATGCTTAGTGTTGTAAAGGTGTTGATAAATGATTTTAAAAATATTTTTATTACATGCATAATATGCTATGCACTGTACACGTGACACCAGTATTTATAGTAATATAAATATAACCGCTCTTTAAAGGCTTCAAAATATTGCAGTAATTGATTAAATGTATTGCATGTTAAGGGTTTAACAACTACTCAATGCAAAGTCAGCAGTCATTTCCTTTTAGTTAGTTGGCAAGGGATACCTAAAATAGCTTTGCAAGTGCAGCTGCGAAAGTGCACCGATGCTACCCGCCCCTTTTTTACACGATTGTTTAAAATTGAACCTTTATAATGGCATCTTGTGCAACTCTAAAACTCTTACTCGATGAGGCTACCTCCGAAAAAAAACCAATAAAAAATTCAAAAATTCATATTTTGGAAACATATCCATAAAATTTTTAATATAATTTTAGAGCTTAGCGGACCATAGTCCATAGACCTACGAAAAAATATTCGCATTTAGTGTACAAGAATGGTTTTTATTTTAACCAGTGCAAGTAATTAATAAATTCGCAATGTATCTATTTTTTATTTTTTTTTTCGCTTTTATGAGTTTTATGGGACTATTTTATAAAAGGCGATCACCTCACTTTGGTTTTTTGTCTGGCAACAAATTTCATTAGAAAATTTCAATGAGAGAAAGAGAGTTTATTTTACTTCATATGAAAACGGTATCGACAGAAAAAAAAAACCCAAGTGATGTAAAATAAGAATACAAAATACGGACATTAAGCTCAGACTTTTTGTCTAGAATGAAAACTGCATGTTGTAAGCAAAAAAAAATATATAAAAATAATGTTCCCTAAGAGCTAAACACATGTGGAATTAATCAATTTTAAGACTAGCCCTTTTTTTAGCTCCAACATTTTTTATATATCACTTTTTTCAAGAGATTTTGGCCCTAAATGGAAATTTTTCTTCTAGCAATACTGGTGGGCACTGTTTTTTTCTTTGCACGGAGTTGGTCAGAGTTAAAATTGACTAAAAAATGGATCAGCCCGTTTACAAAAGGAAAACATACTTGTTAATACCCTGATACCGGTTGCAGAGGACAATTCGCTGCTTTTATGGCGTTTTATGCAGGATTATGACCCAAGGCACTCTACTCGCACAGTTAAGAGTTGCTTGGGACACAATCATATTAATATTTCAAAGTGGTCAGCTCCAATCCTATCTGTAGAGTGATATCGAGCACCAAATACTACTTACAGTAAAATAGTTAGTAGCAAATACTAACAGTAGAACCCAAAACTTTGCCAGATTTGTGAATGCAAGTCCAAAGGATTTGGTGTAGTATTCCAAAGTAACGCAGTGAGGCTTTGGTCATAAGCTTACCAAAGATATGCGATGCAGTAATTAAGATTAAGGGATTTTGTACGGAATATTGACTAAGGAAAAAACACAGGTGCGTCGTTGGACACACGAGAAAAGCGAAGCTTTTTCACAGTTTCATAGATATGATAATTTAATGGTTTTTTTTTAACAACTTAAATTCCAAAATTTAAAACATTAAATATATTAAAAAAAGACACTTTAATATTCACACCAGTAAATTTTATTACATTTTATTATATAATTTATCATATTACATGTCACTGTTGTTATTTCAACGCACTTGTGAGCAATTGTTAATTTTTCCTTCGAACTATGCAAAAACAAAACAAAAGCATGTACCAACAACAGCATAAACGCATTCACATAAGAAAAAAATATCAATTCGCCCACCGTGAGGATCAATCCCATGACCTACTAATTAATGATGCTACACTCTTTCCACCGATCCAAACAGCATCGCTAAATTTTGGCGTTGATTTAATGTTAAATATTTAACTGCAGCATAATCCTGCAATATATAATCCTCCATCCGACACAGAAAGTTTTTTCATTGAACTAATTTTTCTGTTCGGTCGTCACCTCTCTGCAGACAAAACCTCAGAAAGTAAAAACTGCCATGAAAAGCTTCTTGAGAACATTAGCCGTTCGGAGTCGGCGTAAAGCATGTAGGTCCAGTTCTCGATCATTTGTGTGCAAACATTTCACATCACTCACAACACAATTGATCATAAGAAGCTCGGTCAAAGTCCTTTCAAGGGCTGAAATGGCCATTTCGTTTTTTTTTTTTTTTATATAACTGCAGCTATGTTAACAGTTGTTAACAGATGGCACTAACAAACTGAGGATGATGACAAGTGTTGTCACTGCAAATTTTAAATAGTGGTAGGTTGAGTCTAAAATGAGTGGTGAATTTTAAAAAACTTTGGAATATATTTTTCTTCATAAGGAAAAATTCGATTGAAGTCCTACAGCAAAACAAACCATAAAGCGAGTTTTTTACGCTGAATTAGTTTTATTGCAAATAATTTTCATATAATGTTTTTAAAACAGTAAAAAATAAATAAAATATCAAATGTAATAATAAATAAATTATACATGCAATAAAATTTCTAAAATTTTAATAATAATGCAATAATTTTTATATAAATATATCAAAAAGTGATATATTTTCGAAAAATGCAAATAGTGGGTGATAAAAGTGGTAAAAACCAAAAAAGTGCCAGATTTACCACAATTGTGGAAAAGTGGCAACTCTGATGATTCTTGTAGCAAGTGATTTAGCAGCTACCCAAACCATAAACATCTATTAATCATCTCTTGTAGCTAAGCAGCTACCCAAACCACACAAACACATTAATAGATTATTGGATGTGCTGCAACATTGCTTCAGTTGCACTTAATACTGAATCAATGCTTCGGGATGACAAAGGTGTTTGGCTCACTGGATGGAGTATAGAACTCCTAACCAAGGGTTTGCGGGTTTGAGTCCCCACCTGCAGGCGAAGAAAAGCTTTTTTTTATAATTTGTTATAATAAATTGTCTTGTTGTAAATAACACAGAAACAAAGAAAACTTATAAAATTCTAAGAAAAAATCTGCCGAAAATTTTCAGATTTCACTCCAAGCAAATCACAGAACGGGGCGTAAAAAGCTTCGCTTCAAATACTGGCATTTATGACGAAGTCAATATGCTAATTTTATTTTATTCTGATTTTAAGTTGATAAACGTATGCACGTTTATATATTCAGGTCATATTATACATATTGAATAAAAATTACATTGAAAATTTCAAACGAATAAATAGAAAATTTACTTATTCATAATATATTTTTAAGTGTGCTAAATTTGTGATCACCACTGTATATACCATATACATTTTGAACTTCGTCTGAAAGCTCATTAGACAATATCTTCTTGGCCTTTCAAGCCAAGGTCTTTTAAAACTAAACGGTTACTTGAACAAGAATAACCGTGTGCTCAATTTGATATTTTGTGATGAGAGCAATATTACTTCAGTATCAAGGTCCGATCCTCTGGTTACTCCCAAAGATTCTCACCATCCGACTATAGATAAATTTTTTTTGGCAGAACCAAGAATAGCAGAACCAAGCTATTCAACAGGTCATCGAATTTAATTTTAAGAAAACTAATTATGTTATTTTGAAAAATAGTTTGTCCAATAGAAATTGGTCATCTATACTGAATCATAATACAAAATGTTTATCGTCACAGCTTTTGGATGATGCTGTAAATGCGTTTAATACAACGCTCATTGATTGCTTTCATAGATCTATTTCTCAAAGAAAAGCCTAATGATTTCAGGCCCTGTGTGTTATACTAATGAATTAAGAAAATTGAGAAACTTGAAATCGATATATTATAAAAAATATCAAATACCAAATATCGACCACTTCGTAGCCGAAAAATTTTAATTCGAAAAAATCTTAAACTTTGGAATCTTCTTAATTAGACCACTAATAACAACATCTGAAAATTTCATTACGAAATTCCAACGCGTTCTGGTAGCGGACCAAAATGGGTTAAGTCTAATGCTAAATATTTCTGGAGTTTTTTAAATACTACACGCAAAGTTGATTCCTATCATTCTTTTATGAAATATAATAATGTTGAGTCCGGTAATGATAATAGTATTTGTAACCTTTTTGCCGACTTTTTCAAGTCGACTTATTCATCATCTTCTTTTGATAACACAGTGCAACACGAACAAAAATAACCATATACGGACACCACTACGTGATAAAAGACCAAAAAAAAGACCCCTGTGTCCCAGTTTTGCCCAAAGTCTTCCAGGTTTTTTTTTATGGGCCCCCAAAGAAGTGGGGCCTCGGTGTAATTTTTGGAAAAAAGTGATAATTTTCTCAAGCTCATACCTTGCAAACCGTTCAGAATTTTGATTTACTCTCTGAGGCAAAGTTGTAGCTCTTGTCATAGAGAACATATATACGTATGTTAGCATATAAAATAAAAAACTTTATCTTCAAGGTCAAACTCGCAAAAAACTTAAAAAAATGGGCGAAAAATGGCCCAAAAAGCGTTTTTTTTTTGCAGCTTTTACGAACAAATTTACTTTACGAAAAATGCGCCAATTTTCCTTGGCCTGGTAGTGCTTACAGCGATGATTAAAACCACAAAGTTTTTTTAAGGAGGCCGATCCAACTTCTTGAGGTATAGGCCTTTATAGCTTGAGTATATAATCGCTTATATCTCACCCATTTCTTATCCGATCTGGTTGAGATGGGTATCATTGAGAAGACCTTTGAAAACGCTATAAATCTGTATATAAATATGTTAATTTTTACTAACTCATTGGGGCAAATTAAAAAAAAAAGTTTTTTTAACCTCACTTTTTTAATAAAAATCTCGTTTTCTCAAAAAACAGCCCTAGTAAGCCTATTTCTTACTAGACTTAGTAAAAGACAACACTTGACTTGTTTTTAAATTCAGCTTTTTTTAAGGTATAATACTCTGCATTAACCTTTCTAAGACCGGAGATAGTGAGGTTTTTCTAACAAAAGTGTAAGAAAATAAGCGATTTCTTAAAAAAAAATGTTGATTTCAAAACTTTGAACGTAAATAATTGTCAGTCAGGAGGCCGAGTGTGTGAGTTCACTTCACTGAGATCACTGATAGTAAGTGCATTCTAATAAAAATGTTCAATTTGCTGGGTGAGTTCCCGTGCCCAAACTATCAAACAACTACCTGGAAGAAACATCTGCATTGAATTCACATAAAAACATCCCAAAATATAAAAAAAAATACCTGGAATGACATTGTTGCTCTTGTCATAAAGATGAAATTGTGAACATATAAAATCAAAAAAACCTGTATCAAAAAACTACCTGGAAGCAAACATCTGCACTGAATACACATTGTAGGTCTTGTCATGTTTAATATCATGTATGTTTAATTAACGCTCAAAAATGAAATATGCCTGGCCAGAACCAGGAATGTGTTTGTCCAAGGGTTAACACCGTTTAGGTAGCGCTTAGGTATCACGCGATCACGCACCGACCGCAGCAGCACAGGCAATGCAGTAAGCTCAGAACACGCAGCACACAATATAAAAGCGACACGATGCTCACATCGAGGCATTACACAGCGCGACGTCAACGAGAGCTCAGCGGTGAAAGTGAAAGTAAAAAAAGTGAAAGTGCTACAGCATAATTCGCACACAACATTGGCAACTGACAATTTTAATATGCAGTGTGAAAATTTGCTACGTTTGCGGTCATCAAATCAGAAAAAAAAGTTCTACAAAATTTCAAAAGGAAAAGAATCTTTTAACTAGTGAATTCAAGAGAGCATATAAGTTGTTTTTCGACGAAGAAGACTTGACCGGTGAAAATTACACACCTAATACAATGTGTCGCCTATGTTATAACTATCTCATGGCATGGTTGAGTGGAGGCAAATATAGTATGAAGTATTGTAAGCTGGATTAATCTCCGAGGTGATCATGATGAAACCAGTTGCTATGCATGCGTAAATTACACATGTGGTCTAAAACGATATGCTGAGAGGAACAAAACTTATAAAGCAACTGTAACAGCCACACTACCAGTGCTTGCACCTGAAAATTTTGTATCACCAAGGCCGCCAACTCCAGATAGTATTACAGAATGTACAGGAATGACTAGAGCAAGTGGTGTTACTTATGAAGATCGATTTGATACCGATTAGGAGCCCCAACAGAGAAGAGATGGACCACAACTAATAACACAAATGGAAATGGATTTCATTGTGGCCATATTGGGACTATCGCAGCGACTTGCCATATTTTTGAAAGCGTTTTTTAAGCAAAGAAAACTCACACATGCTAATGTGAACTCTACGGCGTACCGCAAACGGCAAGCTGATTTTCAGAGCCTCTACACTCTAAATGATAACAATTCGTTTGCTTACTGCAACGATGTAAAAGTGGAGATTATTTATTGATGGTTCTGTTTCAAGCTTGAAAGCAGTGTTTTTACATGTGTCGAACCGAAAATTTCGCTAGAAATGGGTATTAACATGAAAGAAAGCTATGAAACATTGAAAGATATAATGGAAAAAATCAAATACTACGAAAATAAATGGAAGATTTGCTGTGATTTGAAGGTCATCAACATTTTGCAAGGGATCATCGATAAGGGCGGCTTTCCAAAATTTTTTTGTTTTCTTTGTAATTGGGATTCGCGCTCACCTCTGAATCAATACCAATGTAATTCGTGGAGACCAAGAGGAAGTGTGGAGGAACAAATGAAACAACATAAACTGAGGAATGCATCTTTAATAGACAATACTCAAGACATGTTGCTGCCACCGCTCCACATAAAATTGGGAATTGTTAAAAAATTCATCGAAGTGGCCGTTGTAAATTGTCCAAACGCATTCGACTATTCGAAAAGCGTTTTCCCAAAGCATAGCGATGATTTCACCTCACTGTACTATTTTCACTTTGTTAATGTTTTCTTTTCTGTCTTTATTTTTTGTCTTCATTTAACAAGCGTACTTAATGGCCCTGCCATTAGAAAGCTATTCAAGAGCAACTTTGAATCATCGCTTCATGATTATAATCATTCAATGGCATGGATTTACCTTCAGCATGTATGCACCAGAGTCTTGGGAGGGGATCGAGACGTGGAACCGGAAGTAAGAGAATGAGTGAAAGAAATGCTGTATTATTTTGAGAAAATCGGCACATCGATGACTTTATTGCTGCGTTTTCTTCATTTTCATTTTGACGATTTTATCAAACAACTCCCTACCGAATCCGATGAGCAAGGAGAACGGTTTCACCAAACCACAATGCCCATGGAAAAACGGTACAAAGGCAAAAAAACTCGACGCATTGCTTGCAGAGGTAATATCCATTTTATTGATGCATTGTTTTGCATTCCTTTTTTGATTTCTTTTCTAATTCATTTCAGGTATGTTGGTGGAGTCACAAGAGCACCCTGTATGATGTTAATGAAGTATTTGAAGAAGAAAAAGCTGATGATGGAGGGCAGTTTGGAAGTAACGTGCCTGTGGACACCATAAGTTCTGAACCAGAGTCAGATTCGGACGATTCGGACGACGATTTGGACCCACAACTTAAGAGAGTGCGATTTGCAAGTCCAGGGCCATCAACATTATAAACATAATTCGAATATTTTTTTTTATAATTTTTGTAATAGATAGCATAGTATTGTAGTGCCATCCCTGCTGAGACTACTAATACCTACAACACTGAATCATTATTACTAACTATCCATGCTACTACTCTTTGTTACAACCCTAACTCTAAATGTCAACCCATACTACCTAAGAACTAAGATTAATAAAATCAGTAATAGTATAACAATGAAACCTGCAGCATGCCTTTTCACTTACGGGAGAGGCTTTATAGTATCTCAATGTTGAAGTAAAGAAAAAACAAATAAAATTAAAAAATGTTCGGGAAGTTTTTCACTTTTGCGGTTACCTAAGTGCTACCTAAACGGTGTTAAGAATCATTCCTAGGAAGTTCATATGTTCTAGGAAGTTGTTTACTGAGATCTTAGGTTAATTTTTGTACTTGATTGTTTCCTTGAATTTTGAACGGTTTGCTACCTATGGACCTGAACAGGGAAAAAAGGTAAAAAAAAAATTTAATTTGTTAAGGTTTTTTGCGATTTTGACCTTGAAGATGAAGTTTTTTTTTATTTTATATGTTCACAATTTTTGTTCTTTATGACAAGAGCTACTTTGCCTCAGAGAGTAAATAAAAATTCAGAACGGTTTGCAAGATATTAGCTCGAGAAAATTATCACTTTTTTCCAAAAATGACGAGGCTCCACTTCTTTGGGCCCCATAAAAAAAAACCTGGAGGTCTTTGGGCAAAACTGGGAGACAGGTGTCTTTTATCACGTAGTGGTGTCCGTATATGGTTATTTTGCCATGACTTAAAAAATTACACACTGTGTAATGGGAACTATCCCCATAACGTTCATTCTGTGGATATTTGTACCCATTTATTGATACCAATACAGTTTTATCATTCTTAAAAGATCTAAAGAACGTGATCAGTGGCGGCCGTAGCGTAGAAAAAAAGAAGGTTCGATTTCCCCATCTAACACAGAAAGTTTTTTCAATTGAACTAATTTTTCTGTTCGGCCGTCACCTCTCTGCAGAAAATGGCAAACCTCAGAGAGTAGAAATCTGCCATGAAAAGATTCTTGAGAACATAAGCCGTTCGGAGTCGGCATAAAGCTGGTAGGTCCAGTTCTCGATCATTTTGTGTTCAAACATTTCACAACACACACAACACAATTGATCATAAGAAGCTCGGTCAAAGTCCTTTCAAGGGCTGAAATGGCCATTTAGTTTTTGTTTTTTTAAAGATCTTAAAACTTCATTTAAGAGAGGTCCCCACAACATATCCTCATGCATATTGAAATACTGCTGCAAAGAACTAGTAGCCCCTTTAGCTTTTATTTTTAATTCTTCTTTAAAATCTTTCTATTTTCCGGCTGCTTGGAAATACTCATTTATTATTCCGTTGCATAAATCTGGTAGCATGTCTTTAATTGATAACTATCGTGGAATTGCGAAATTAAGTGCTTTGCCAAAACTTTTTGAAGCAATCACAATTACCACATAGTGTTAAGTCTTTGATGTATACATGCCAACATGAATTCCTTTCAGGAACTTCTGGTACTGTTACTAACATACTTGCATTTTTTTATCTAAAACTATAAAAAATTTTGGAAAAGGTTTTCAGACTGGTGTTATCTACATGAACTTTAGCAAAACTTTTGATGTTGTAAATCGCAAGCTCTTAATTTTTAAATTATCTCTTGTCGGATTTCCCACACAGTTGGTGTGGTGGATTAAATCGCATCTAAGTAATAGAACACAATCCGTGTTATTTAAGCTCGTGAAATCATACGAGTTTCCTGTTACCTCGGGAGTGCCCAACGAAGTCACCTCTTCTTTTTCTACTTTACATAAATGATTTGCCATCTAAAATAATGCATTCTAATATCTTGAGGTATGCTGACGACGTCAAACTTTTTCTTTCTCTTAAAAATATTCTTACAAACTGACATCAACAACCTCAATAACTGGTGTAAAATAAATCACATGGATCTCAATATGAAAAATTTAAGCACATGACCTTCTCGCGTAAAGCATTGCTTAGGCATACTTAAAATATTTGTGATTACACATTAGAATCACTAGAAAGTTTCGTTAATCTCGGAATTACCATAGACCCTAAGCTGCGCTTTCATATTCATATACGTATTAAAAAATAATAAATAGCGCAAATAGTGCCCTAGAATTTATTAAACGATGGGCAAAAGAGTTTAACAATCCCTTTATAAAGAAAACTATGTTCATTTCTCTAGTGCGACCTATCTTGGAATATGCTTCAATTATATGGTGCCCACGATACGGTTGTTACTTTGACGATATTGAATCGATTCAGAAAAAATTAATTTTGTTCTGCTTAAGCTATTTTTATTGCAGAGCTAATTTTCATCTACCACCCTATGAATATCGGTTACAGCTCTTGAATCTTCTAACTTTAAAAAATTGCAGAGTTATGCTTAATGTGAGTTGGATTGTTAAGCTTTAACATGGATATGTAGACAGTCCATATTTATTGAGTAAAATTTACTTTAATATCCTCTCCGTATTAGAATATCTTTTATGTCACTTTACATGAACTTTTGTAAAACAAATTACTTGCAAAATGAACCAATGAGAAGCGCTTGTGGTGGCTTTAATTTTGTTTCAGATGTAATTTCTTTAAATGAATCCATGTACTCAATTAAACATAAGATTTTAGAATATCTCCAGTACCGCTACTGATTTGAATCATGCTCAAGGATATTTCGTTTTTTCCAGGCTGACAAGCACTATCAAGCTGAATCTCCAGTACCACTGCTGATTTGAATCATGCTCTGCCAAGGATATTTCGTTTTATCAGAGTCAAGCACTATCAAGATGAATCATATTAAACATGATTATAAAGAGCGAGACCACGCCCGTCCGGCCTGGCAAATGCTTTAGCTAGACCACGTCCGTCTGGCCCTGCATATGTCAGCTTTGTTCTAATCCTTGTTTCAGAAAGCTACACACAATAGAATAGAACTTGATTATCCAGAGCAAGACCTCGTCGGTCTTGCCTGGCGCATGTGGGAGCTTGGCCCCGCCCTTCTAGCCTTTCATATGTGAGCACTGTTCTAATAAATTTTTCTTTATATATTAATATGAGATCTGGAATATACGCACAAATTTTGCCTGCCAAATTGTGTTTATTTTTATACATTTAATTCTAAACTAAGTTAAATAAATAACTTTTGTATAAACAAATGGTTTAAATTTATATTTAATATGATATAACTAATTGTAAATTAAATGAATGAATTATAATGAATAACGAATTGTTAAATTCTTAAAATGCTATAAAGCTTTAGGGCTTAATATACAATAAAATAAAAAAAAATAAAAAAAAGGGTTCCTGTCTGTTAAACTTGTTAAGTCTTAGCATTATAACTGATGCCACCTATAAATGTAATTTCTTACTATACTTCCGCTTATAACTCAAAACAGGGGGAGGTGGACCCACCAGCCCATGCCATAACACTTTTTCTTGTTTTTGGTCAAGGAATCCACCGGCGTCGTATTCAAACGTTGATCTGGGGCACCCAGTAATAGACACTTAAAAATCCCTTGTTAATATTTGTATTCGGCGAATACTGAGGGATACTGCGGGATAGGGGCCTGACATTTTTTAATATTTTTTAAATTTATTTTATCAATATTATCACTATTTTTGTTTTCATTCAATAACACTGTGTGGCACGAAAATCTGTATCTGATAATTCCAAAGTTTATCACTTAATTTTGGTATAAGGAATCTCCAGTTGACATTTAAGAACAACATTTTTTTTTAAGATATTTAGCTGAGGATCAAAAAATTCTCAAGATATGCACTCATTTTCATGTTGATAGCTATTGAACCATTAGGATTTTAATTTTGGTTTCTTCAGCAAAGGTCTTTCTTCTATTCTGGCCAGGGGCGGACTGGCCATACTGGAGCATCTGGAAAATTCCAGAAGGGCCGATGCAATTTAGGGCTGGTTGCCTTATAACCAGGGATCGTAAGCAAACTCTACAGAAAAGTATCTTTGTGTTCTTTTTGTTTATTCTTAAGACCACATTAAGTAATTTTGTTTTTTTTTTTTGTTTTCGCTCTCCGATCCAAACAGTAACACAAACCGAAGCAAGCAGAGATGGAGAGAAAAGCAAAATGCAATGTTTTGTTTTTGAAGTAGAAAACACTTCCTCTCACTCTTACGCTTTTGAATCGCGGCACACAGTGATGTTCAAGATAGAACAGATTAGATAAGCCATAAAAACTTACCGTATCCCAAAACCTCTACATATAAATTTTCATGCAAATAAGATGAACGGTCTCAGACATTTTCGACGTTTTTTAAAATACTTCTACTACAGCGCCCTCTGGTGTTGAAAAGAGAACAGAGTATATAAGTCATAACAACTAACCGTTTCCGAAAACTTCTATGTACCAACTTTCATGCAAATTAGAGCTTTAGCTCAAACACGTGTTTTGAACTACGCGTGTTCACGAAAGTTCGAACTCCGTATAGTTCGCTTTTTGAAACACAAACTTGAACTACACGTGTATTTTATTCACGAACTACATGTGCAGTACGTATTCACGTGATTTTTGCATTCACGTGAATAATTTTCACATATTTAAGGCATGAGACGAACTTTCAAAAGTTCTTTTGTGTTTCTGAGAACAAAAAATGACTATGTTATTTAGAAGACTTCCTGCTGCATCTCTATGATTTTTATGGATTCTAAGTACAGGATTTAGCCAGTTTCTGGGTTCCTAGAACAGGTGTAACGAAGCTCCCGGTCTTCCGGGTCCATAGCTGAGGTAAGCTCGCCGGATTCCGAGGTCCAGTACATTATTTATAATAACAAAATAAAGAGACGTACAGTTATAGTTGAAATTTCTTTATTGCGGCTTTAAGCCAATAATTTTAGAATAAGGTGATGCCGAGAATAACCGTGCAGCGCGACTTCGTTCACTCGTCTCCTATTCCTCTTCTGGTGGCGAATGGTACCCGACGTGGCAACTGGTAGGTGTCTCGAGGATGGTCCGTCGTTGTCGTAATGTCGTCTCGTGTCTGTAGTACTCCTGCGTAAATCATACCTCTGCGGCCCTGGCTCTTCCTTATTATCAAGGCCCTGCTTATGTGCCCAGGCTGACGCCCCGGCTACGTATTTGACAACATAGGAGATATCCTGCTTATGTGCCCAGGCTGACGCCCCGGCTACGTATACGGCAACCTAGGAGATATCCTACTTATGTGCCCAGGCTGACGCCCCGGCTATGTGTACGACAACCTAGGAGATATCCTGCTTATTTGCCCAGGCCGACGTCCCGGCTACGTATACGACAACCTAGAAAATGGCCTGCCTCTGTGCCCAGGCTGACGCCCTGGGTACACATACAAAAATTTAAATTTACCCTACTTATGTGCCCAGGCTGACTCCCCGGTTACACATACAACAAGTCAAATTTACCCTACTTATGTGCCCAGGCTGATGCCCCGGCTACACATACAACAAGTTAAATTTACCCTATTTATGTCTTTGTCCTTCTGTCTCGGACAGTCCTCACCTTACCTTCGTTGCCTTACCTTCAATTCCCAGTTGGTCGCGTGCAATCCAGTTCGCGGTCCGTCAGCAACTGAATTTTTAATTGTTTGTCAGCAAGTCTACCACTCTATTGCTGGCCATTGTTCTTCTTCTTATTATCATTAAGCATGGCGCTATGCTGTCGCACTTGTTCTCGTTGCCTATGCTTCTTGTATGTTACTCCGTTCGTATGTCGTACTATGCTGCTGCTTTGTTTCTCTTAAATTCATTATTCCACTCAATACTCTGCTCTTAGGTTGTCGCTCTAATTCTTGTTGGTTGCTTTGCTAAACGTGGCTCTATATTCTATGCTTGTATGCATGTAGTACTGCATGGCTGGTCTCTGCTTCTCTTCTGCTTAGGTTATGTAGGCAACGTGTTATTCTCGTAATCGTTTGTATATGTACATTTATGTTAGTACAGCGTGCTTTCTTAATTATTTATATACATTACAAATGTTTATACGTATATTCAACTCAAATGTTTTATATTTAATTCTTCTTAATAATAATTTATTTGATTATTACACAATGCAAAGTAAGGTAACAGGTAAGTAAGTAGATAATTAAAGTAGGTAAGTATAAGTAAATAAATTAAGGTAAGTAAAAATATAAGTTCATGGTAAGTAAGTGTGAGTGAGAGATGTTTTGAATAATAATGAAGTAAATAAGTGATTCTCTTCTTTTACATAAACAGGTAAAAAAATAAAATGAAAATATATTCATTTTTTTTAACAGAAAATATATTCCTGGTGGACTGCGTCGCTGCACCTTGTGTGGGCAAAAGTTGCCGGCAAGTTTTGCGCGTCACACAGGAATGAAGCTTTCTGTGGACAAGGGATTCAACTGGGATTTGGACAGTTTCTGGGTGCGTCATTTGGATTTTTTTTGGGTTCTGTGGGTTTCTAGGACAGAAATGAAGATTTGTATGGACAAGGGATTCAGCTGGGATTTGGCCAGTTCCTGTGTGCGTCATTTGGACTTTTTAGGGTTCTGTGGGTTCTTAGGAAAGGAATGAAGCTTTCTGTGGACAAGGGATTCAACTGGGATTTGGACAGTTCTGGGTGCGTCACTTGGACTTTTTTGGGTTCTGTGGGTTCCTAGGACAGAAATGAAGGTTTCTATGAACAAGGGATTCAGCTCGGATTTGGCCAGTTCCTGTGTGCGTCATTTGGACTTTTTTGGGTTTTGTGGGTTCCTATGATCGCCATGAAGGTTTCTGTGGACAAGGGATTCAACTGGGATTTGGACAGTTTCTGGGTGCGTCACTTGGACTTTTTTGGGTTCTGTGGGTTCCTAGGAGCGGAATGAAGGTTTCTATAGATAAGGGATTCAACTGGGAGTTGGCCAGTTCCTGTGTGCGCCATTTGGACTTTTTTGGGTTCTGTGGGTTCCTAGGAGAGGAATGAAGGTTTCTGTGGACAAGGGATTCAACTGGGATTTGGTCAGTTCCTGGGTCTAATTTTCATATTGCAACGCCTTATTTTCTCAGGCATTAGGCGGACAAAGCGAAGCCGCCCTAACTGATTGGAGTCTGCCAGCAGACTGAAAGATTCTCATCGGCGCAAGCATTTATATACGTATTAGACATGGGTAACGCAGCAAAGATCGCTGCGCTGATTCACCAACTCAAACGCAGTTTACTGTATCAGCGGAATGCGTTAACGCAATTGCACCATAGCGTAGTTTGAAATGCTATGATTCCTGTATCAACAAGAATTTAATTCACGCAGTGAGGGTTTGAATTGACCAACGCATTACGTTATGTGGTCAAATTTTCAAATGCGGTAAAGTTTGTGGTGGAATACTAAGCTTCACTTAATAAAAAGAAACAAAATTAAAAAAAAATTTTTTATCAATAATCTGATCTAAAGAATCTTATCGCTAATAGATTCATTAAAAATTATTAAATCCATAAGTAATTTATATGAAATATAACTAAACGAAGCGCAGAGTACAACATCCATAAAAAATTAAGAAATATTAACTTTAAGCTTGCAGCCAAACTGTATTTCGTTTAAGATTTGATGCGAGCTATCAAACAGATACATACGCGTTCCTGGTATGCAAAACAAGTTCGAAGTTGGATTTATTTATTTATTTATTTTATTTATTTTATTTATTTTATTTATTTTATTTATTTTATTTATTTTATTTATTTTATTTATTTTATTTATTTTATTTATTTTATTTATTTTATTTATTTTATTTATTTTATTTATTTTATTTATTTTATTTATTTTATTTATTTTATTTATTTTATTTATTTTATTTATTTTATTTATTTTATTTATTTTATTTATTTTATTTATTTTATTTATTTTATTTATTTTATTTATTTTATTTATTTTATTTATTTTATTTATTTTATTTATTTTATTTATTTTATTTATTTTATTTATTTTATTTATTTTATTTATTTTATTTATTTTATTTATTTTATTTATTTTATTTATTTTATTTATTTTATTTATTTTATTTATTTTATTTATTTTATTTATTTTATTTATTTTATTTATTTTATTTATTTTATTTATTTTATTTATTTTATTTATTTTATTTATTTTATTTATTTTATTTATTTTATTTATTTTATTTATTTTATTTATTTTATTTATTTTATTTATTTTATTTATTTTATTTATTTTATTTATTTTATTTATTTTATTTATTTTATTTATTTTATTTATTTTATTTATTTTATTTATTTTATTTATTTTTGTTAACACACGGGTTAACATGAATGCCAACCAAAGGGTTAAGATAAGCGTAAAAACATAAGTAGGTTACTAAACGTTAAAAATATTTATTACAAGAAATGTAAAACTGCTTATTAGCAAATATGTATAAGTGCTTCTGCTAACAATAGCAACAACCTTTTTGTTTAATTACCATAGTTCATAATTTTGCTTAAATTCGTATTTTCAATTTTGCAATATGTTTAATTGTGTCATAGCGTTTATTTTATTTGTAAATATTAATTTAATCATTACTGCTAACACTAGCATATTTGTAGTTATATAAACTAGCAATTTGTCAATAAACATCAGTGTAATTCTTACAACTCAACAAGGTGTTTTACTATTTCACTAGTAACAACCACGATTCAGACCAAGTTCCAAGTGCTTGTTTTGATCACAAAACTAATTGCAACAAGTTCAAGTGCTTGTTGTGATAACCAAAAAAACCCAACAAATTATAACAAGTTTCAAGTGCTTGTTGTAATTACCAACGGGCAAATAAACTAATTTGTCCAAAACATTTGGCGACCGTGACAGGACGTTGCAATCTCCGCACATCATCAACAGAAGATCTCCAAGACGATCATCAACAGACAATCATCAGCAGGATCAACAATAGAAGACGATCATCAACAGACGATCATCAACAATGGCCACCTTCTCAGAGTTGGTAGCAGCTCAAAGCAATGCAGGTCAACAGATCGAACGCATTGTAAAAAATTACAAAAAGGATCCTTCAGACAGGAAACAAAGTGCTCGATACTTCCAAGATAGAATTGAGCAGCTCAAGGCACTCTGGCAAGCATTCGAAGAAAACGACATGAAGATCAGAGTGTCAGAGACAGAGTACAACGACCACGACTATTTCACTAACAACTACTTCGGTGAAATAGAAACGTTGGTCTCAAAATACATTCAACACTTTCAAGAACACATGAATGCGTTAGTAGAAAATCAACAAGCAACAAAACACGTTTCAAAATCCAAGCAATTAGAAGGCCCTAAACTAAAAAAGAACTAAAAAAGGTGCTTCGCAACCAGAAGGCGTTATTAAACATTTTTTCGAAAACTTTAAACGAAATTGATGCAGATGGTGAGCCACAGTCCGAGATGTACTGCATTTTAAAGGCATCACTACTCGAGAAATATCAAGCAGATTTAATAAATAATAACTCCAAAATATGGGATTCTACTCAGTTGGACACAGTAGATGACTACAACTGGGAAACTTTTTACGACATGGTAGCAAGAATACAACATGTCCTAGTGGCCCTTAACCAATACATAAAGGCATCGACAAGCGTTGCTGAGAACGGTCAAGGAGCACTACATGAACACACACAATTTCAACCAGTAAAACTACCAACAATAACGCTGCCTAATTTTAATGGCGATCATCTAAAATGGGTACAATTTAAGGACCTGTATGAGCAACTCATACACAGCCAACCGTACAGTGATGTGCAAAAAATGTTTTATCTTACGGCAAATCTTAATGGTGAGCCCAAGAACCTGATCAAACATTTGCCAGTATCAGCTCAAAATTACAGGACAGCATGGGAGATATTGACCAGTCGATACGACAACAAACGATTGCTTGTCACAGCATTACTTAATCGGTTATTGGCACAGGCTAGTATAAGTCAGGAGTCAGTGCACGCTATTAAATGTCTTCATGATACAACAAAAGAATGCATTAATGGACTAAGCGCCAGTCCATACCAGTGTCAACATGGGACGCGATTCTTGTGCACATCACCATAAGAAAATTAGATCGATCGACCCACACAGCCTTTGAGCAATCCCTTAGTGACTCACAGACAACTTCCAACTGTTCAAGAAACCCTAAGCTTCCTTGAGGCCAGGTTCAATTCGTTGGAAACATTGAACAAATGCACCAATAAAGGGCCTGAGAAGATGCGACATAACGCAACGTCTTTTATCACATCAACATCAACAAACCAGTGTCCAGCTTGCAGTGGTTCACATCCACTATTTTCGTGTCTGATATTCAAAGAAAAACCGATTTCTCAACGCTATGAAATTCTAAAAAGGAACAAACTATGCACAAATTGCTTAAAAGGTGGTCATGAAGCATACAAATGCACCAGCGGAACATGTAGCAAGTGCAACAAAAGGCATAATACTCTTCTCCATCAAGAAGGGCAAGAGCAAAGAAAAAACGAGGCTTCAAAACCAGTCGCATTAGCATCATCAGTCAAACCAAAATCAAGCTATGTTCTGTTAAGTACTGCAAAAATAATACCAGTAGGAAATGGCAAAACGCTTGAATGCAGAGCGTTGCTAGATTCCGGATCGCAAATTAATGCTATAACATCAAAAATATCGCAGCAGCTTGGGTTAACTCATCGAAATTCATCCCTATCTATTGAAGGTATCGGCAGACAGAAACAGTTTGCCCGTCATCGCGTTAACGTCACTTTTCACTCTCGCGCTTGTGGGTTCAAGGCTCCATTAGAAGCTTACGTATTTCCGCAAATTGTAAATAAACAGCCATCAAAATTCATCAACACATCATCATGGAAGATACCTCAAAATCTACAACTGGCTGACCCACAATTCAATAATCCAGGCGAAATCGACATTCTGTTAGGTGCAGAATTCACACATCAAATAATGTCAATGGGGCAAGTCAAACTGGGAAAAGGTTTACCAGTCCTTCAGAAAACCGTTCTTGGATGGATTTTATCTGGAAAAATCGACAGTGAACAACGAAAATTAGCTACATGCGGAGTTTTAGCTGACGATAACCTGAATGAGGCAGTTGCAAAATTTTGGGAATTAGAAGACATCACTGAGACGGAGCCACAGTTGTCAAATTCAGAAAAGCAGTGTGAGATGCACTTCATCCATCATACGCAAAGAGATGCAGCTGGCCGTTTCGTAGTACGATTACCATTTAAAAACGACACATCAATGCTAGGAAGTTCGCAGCAAATTGCCTACAATCGGTTTATTTCTCTGGAAAAACGCCTTATAAAGGATGTTACACTCAAAGAACAATACATTAAATTCATGGATGAATACAAATCATTAGGACACATGACAAGAGTTGATCCAAATGATGTGTTAGATCCAAATTACTTCATTCCACATCAATGTGTTCTGCGACCAGAAAAAAGCACAACAAAGCTGAGAGTGGTGTTTGACGCATCGTGCAAAACATCAAGCGGAGTATCATTAAACGACATAATGTACAATGGTCCAACAGTTCAGAGTGATCTGTTCGCAATACTCCTCCGATTCCGCATGCCAAGGTTCGTCTTCACCACTGATATTGAAAAAATGTATAGACAGATTCGAATTAAGAAAAATAAGGAAAGATAAAGAGATTTAGTTAGATGGCTCGAAATATTTAAAAACTGCTCTTTTAAAGCTGCTACTTGAAGTGATTTGCTTAACAGTCATCGGTAAAGAGTTCCAAATTCCAATGGTGCTAATAAAAAAGTACCTGCTACTATTGAGATAATTATACCTAGGAATATTAAAGTTCATACATCTCACGGACTGAAAAAAGTTAAGTTTATCGTAGAGA
Source organism: Coremacera marginata (assembly GCA_914767935.1). NCBI lineage: Eukaryota > Metazoa > Arthropoda > Insecta > Diptera > Sciomyzidae > Coremacera > Coremacera marginata. Next base: position 89,491,421 of record OU612047.1, on the reverse strand, counting down.
TATTAAGGACATTTAGTATACATAAGTCTATGCAAGAAAATGAGGTTTCGAATTTTAAGATAGCTAAATCACATCCTAAGATATCATTACTTTTAGCAGAAATATGATCATATCGATGTATACCATAGATATATCTTGCTGCACTGTTAAACGCTACTAATAGTTTGTGTAATGACTGTGAGTCAAGTTGACTATAAACAGTTTCAGCGAAAGATATAAGTGGCATTATAAGTTGCCCAACAAGTCTACGATAAGTTTCAACTGGCGTATATGCAAAGGAGAGTCTTAAGTTTCTAAGAGTTCCATATATTTTTCCGACAGTACTATTTATATGGTCAGTACAAGTTAGCTTCGAGTTCATTATAAAACCCAGGTTTTTAACTTTTTTAATAATTTCTAATTGGTTACATCCAATAAACAGTGGTTGAATGTCCACAAAACTAGTGTAATTTCTAGAAATTGCCATAACTTTCGATTTTAATGGGTTTATAACAAGTGCGTTAGCAAAAGCCCAATTATTAATTGATGATAAATCAGAGTTAAGTCTGAAACTGAAGTCTTCTAAAAGACCAACAGGGCGAGACAGGAATAGCTGTATGTCATCAGCATATGCATGAACAATTACAAACAGTTTTAACAACAACAGCATCAACACAATAATAACAATAAAAACAGCATCATCAACAACAAAATCATCATCTGAAATATGCTTTGCTGAGTGCGGCCAGCAGCAACAACAACATTAAGCTGCAGTTAACGCTTTTTTTTTAGCTGACCACGCGAAGGGCTTTTCTATGCTCTTCGCCGCGTAAGTAATTGTTGTTTTTTTTCGTGTCCGTCAACTCTTCCATCCTCTCCGATTAGTTACAACAGTGAGTGAGGTTGCACTGTGGGCAGAGTTGTGCTAAGGTGAAGGCATAACTCTGGCCTTTGCACATATTTATGTCCACAGAGTTAAATCTCAATTATCATTTGTAACTAATTACCTTTTTGCTCTATTTATTTAATATTTGCACGGTGCGAGAATGTCGAGTCATTTTCGCATAGATTTTTGCAATATACGTGGACTGAGGGCGAATTTCTTCTCGGTCTATGCATATTGTACTCTTAATAGGCCTCAAATAATGGCATTAAGTTAGACCCAGGTGAGCGAGGATGCAGATCCACTGGATTTTCATATTCCCGGGTATCACTTACTGGCATTGCTTTTTTCGCATATATATACGTTCTTTTTATACGTTCGGATGTAGCGTATCAGTGATAGCGGGGTCTGGGCCTGACCGATCCGGAATTTTGCTCTATGTGGGTTAGGTTCAGGGTCCGCTCGAACTTGCTACATTTCTGCTACGTTTATAGAAGTCCGAATTTAGGGAGGGAGCCTACTTTTAACAAACTAGACTCTCTCTCTGATTCGATATCGCACATTTTAAGGTTGTTCCCTGATAGTGAAATCGTTGTAGCTGGCGATTTAAATGTCCACAACTCGGCTTGGTTTTGTCACTCAGGCCAAACAACACCTGAAGGGCAATATGTTGAGCTTTTTTCTGAATCGAACCAATTGATTCAACTAGTGAAGGAACCAACTTTTTTTCGAAGAAGGGATCTGCATAGCCATATCATCTTAGACCTTTTTCTTACTTCGCATCATGAAAAATATGATGTGAGTGTCAACGCACCTCTTGGTAATTCAAATTTCCGTATGTGTAAATATTTGATCGGAAACGTTTATATTTAACAGGGCTTCTATACAACTTTGTGCTTTTAACTTGTTTTCCTGAAGAAATGAGGAAAAACCATTGGGAATTTAAAAATATGACTTTCGGTGTAAATATCTCCGCTAGTTTTCAACATATTTCACAAAATTTTTTTTTTGTTATAAAGTTCAATAAAAGTACTTGCCAAAAAATATTTTAACAATACCAATTACTGTACATTTGTATTTTTAATATTTTTTTCAAAAAAGGCCCAAAATATTCAATGTTTCTTCAAAAAATTAGGTAAAATTTGTTTTTGTTGTAAAAATAATTTAAATTAAAAATTGCATTTTAAGCTCCCTTTCACATGGCATGTCATTTATTACCAAAAATGGATTCAGTTTTAAACAAAAATTTATTAACTATTTCTATGATAAAAAAAACAAGGGTTTGATAAAATTAATTTTTTTAAAAATTTTCTTTTTATATTTTTATAAAAGAGTATAGCTTCAAAAATAATTTATTTGAAAAAAATAAATCAATCAAAAGTTATTACTAAAAACCTATTTTCATACCATGTGGATGTGTATTAATAAAATTCCTTTTCTGTTAATTATTAAGTTTCTATATGCTTCCCATGCTCATGTTAAGAATAATCATGATCATTTTGAAAATTTAAAAAGAAACAAATATATTTTATACTTTTCAGTTATTAACCCTTGGCTGCCACACCTCGCTCCAGTAATATAGCTTCCACCCCATGGTAACTCATTACCCCAACTAACCAAGGGTTAATAACTGAAAAGTATTAAATGTTTTGTTTTTTTATGATAGAAATAGTTAATAAAGTTTTGTTTAAAACTGAATCCATTTTTGCTAATAAACGTCATGCCATGTGAAAGGGAGTTTAAAATGCAATTTTTAATTTAAATTATTTTTACAACAAAAACAAATTTTACCTAATTTTTTGAGGAAACATTGAATATTTTGGGCCTTTTTTGAAAAAAATATTAAAAATACAAATGTACAGTAATTGGTATTGTTAAAATATTTTTTGGCAAGCACTTTTATTAAACTTTATAACAAAAAAAAAATTTTGTGAAATATGTTGAAAACTAGCGGAGATATTTACACCGAAAGTCATATTTTTAATTCCCAATGGTTTTTCCTCATTCAGGCAAACAAGTTAAAAGCACAAAGTTGTATAGAAAGCCCTGTTAAATATAAACCTTTCCGATCAAATATTTACACATACGGAAATTTGGAGAAAAAGCAAAATTTTAGATACCCATATTGTGGTCTTTTTTTGAAAAATAAATGCATATTTTAATAAAGAAAATTTTAATATAAAAAGTTAAAACAACAAAAAAAAACGTAACTTTTAGAATTCTTTTAAATAAAATATAAATGAAAATTAAACAATTTTGAAATTGCGCTCCTTATGATATCGACTAAATACTGTTAAAAATTACAACAACAAAATTACAATGAAATTTATTTCCCCAAAATGGATGCCAGCATATGTGGCTTTAAAATACCTTTCCTTTAAAAAAAACTAAATTTTCGCTGATTTTAAAACGCCATTTTGAAACCGTAAACTATCGATTGAGCACGTATAAAAAAATACGTCGGCCTTAGATTTTTGTCCTCTATCACATATCCAAAAATTATTCAAATCGGTGAATGACACCTGGGGACCTTTCCTTGTTAGTATTGAAATTTAAAAAGGAAAATACCCAAATACTGTGCTCTAGCACAAATATGATATTTTAAAACTTATTTAAAAAAATCGGCCCAGCACTTTTGGAATTTTACAAAAATTTGCAATTCAGTTTTATCCAATAGCAGATTGCTGCTGTGTGTATTTTGTTGGTATTTCTTCGTTGTTGGTATTTTGCTTTGCGACGCCGACTGCGTAGCGCTTGATTTTGTAGATAACACTTGATTTCACTCGCCATATAATTTTCATACCGCGGGCAATATATGAAATCGATTCTAAAGAGGTAACCCCAATAATACGCTGTTGAGAGCATATACTCCACATAAATGATTGAAAATCAATCATGAAAACTTAAGTTTTCAGCGAATGAATTTTAATTTAAATGCATAAAGTAGAAGAGAGTCAGATGAAAATTTGAAGGTATAATAAATGTGACCAATATTTTCAGAGCAAAAAGAAGTACACGCACAGACTTTAAAAAGAAGTACAAAAGAAGTACATAAAATAAATATAACAGGTCATTCAATAAGTCCTAAAAAAATTCATTCAATTTTGCCATCGCTTTCATCGATTTGTGACATGGTGCATTATCTTGGTGAAACAACACTTTTTTCTTTTGAAAATGTGGCCGTTTCTTGGCGATTTCAGCCTTCAATCGATCCAAAGTGCACAGTAATAGTCGCTGTTGATGGTGGTTCCTTTATTCAGATAGTCGATGAATATTATTCCTTTCGCAACCCAAAATTCAGACGCTATCATCTTACAATCCGACTGTTGGGTCTTTGCTCGCCTTGGATTCGGTTCGTCGACTGCTGTCCACTCAGCTGACTGTCTTTTGGATTGTGGTATGTAATATGAAGCCATGTTACATTCATTGTCACATATCGACGATAGAATTCGATTTTGTTGCGGTTTAACAGCGCCAAACACTCCCCTGAAGCACCAATTTGTTGATGTTTTTGGTCGACTGTGAGCTCACGCGGCACCCACTTCGCACTGAGCTTTCGCATACCCAAATGTTCATGTAAAATGGTAAAACCACTACCTTTACAATATGAGCTAGCTCGTGCACCTTCAATTTTCGATCGTTCATAACCAATTTGTGGATTTTTTTGATGTTTTTTGGAATATTCATATATATATATATATATATAAAACAGTCTGATTTGGGCGTCCACTGCGCTCTGCATCATTTGTGCTGGTACGACCACCTTTAAATTCAGCAATCCATTTTTCGACTCCGAACGGCTTATGTTCTCAAGTAGCTTTTCATGGCAGTTTTTACTCTCTGAGGTTTGCCATTGTCTGCAGAGAGGGGACGGCCGAATAGAAAAATTAATTTAATTGAAAAAACTTTCTGTATCAGGTGGAACTGAACCAGGGTTCTCTGGCGTATGGGCCACACACTCTATCCACTATGTCACGGCCCCCACAAGCCATATATATGGCTCTGCCCATATAAGCCAAATTTTTGTTATCGAATAGCTTTAGAAGTAAAAATCACAGAACATTGAAAATCAGAACGGAGTTACTACTTGGTGATGTCCTTCTACAGGAAAACTGTAACGGGCATTGGACAATGAGCGCGGTGTCAAACGTACTGAATTATTAATTAATGCGCTGCAATACCGATCATCAGATTGCGATAAAATTTTGTCAATTTATTGTTTGCACTAACGTGAAGGTCATTGGAATTATATTTTGATCTATTACGTATTTTGATCTATATGTTGATCTATGTCGAACACCAGAGGGCGCTTTAATAGAAATCTCTTATGAAATTGCTGAAAACTCCTAAAACGCTCACCTAATTTGCATAAAGATTTGTAAATAAAGATTTTCGGGTACGGTTAGCATTTTGGATTTACTTATTTGTCTCTATCTCGAACTCTACAGGTAGCTGTAGTACAAATCTCTAAAAAAATTGTGAACAACTCATAAGCCGCTGATTCGATTTCTATACAAATTTGTGTTTTGGAATTTTTTGAGTACGGACGATTTTTTTACGTTATATATTTTGCTACATCTCAAACACCAGATGGTAATGTTGTACCAAATTCTTAGAAAATGGCTAAAAACTTCTAAGCCGTTCATCCAATTTGCATGATAATTTGTAAACATGGGTGTACGGCTGCAGTGAGAGTTTGGATTTATTTATTTTCTTCAATATCGAACTCCAGGGAGCGATGTAGTAAAATCTATAAACAAATTGCTAGAAACTCCTAAAGCCTCTCATTCGATTTCCATGCAAATTTGTATTTAATTTTATAATAGAATCAGAGGACGTTGTAGTACTGTATAGAGTAGTAGTATAGACGCTGTGTAGAATACTACCCAAAACTCCGCGATGCTTTTGTTTATAGAGGAGCATTCAGACATGGCAAGCTTAATCCATTTTGGGCATAGGAGGCTTTCATATGATTAAACATGTTCGGGACTACTTTAGACACTATATTCTTCCTAAAGCTATGTTTGCATCATTTTCTACTAAACGCTGATAGCCTCCTTCAGCCAGGATCCGTAAAGTTATGGTAAGTTGAATAATTGTTGGAATCGTAGATCGCAGGTCAAAAGGTTTAACTTCATTTATAGTTAAATTAAATATTGTCTTATTTATTTATTATTTATTTATTTACGGTCTACGGATTATACAATCTTACAGACTATTAGTAATATCATTTAATTAATTACAAATCTTAACCTAATTAAAAATAATGAATAATTGTAATCGAAAATTACTTAAAGTAACATTGAATTTGAGAAAAGGTGAAAAATTGTTACACAAATGGATGCTTCTAGCAATAGGTTCATTCAAGGAATAATTAGTTCTATGAATGATATCATCAAACATACGATGATTCCTTAGAGATCTAGCTGGAATATGTAAAACGAACAGACTTCGAATATCGTTACAATTAATTTTACCAGATAGAACATTATGAACAAACAAAATACAACAATAAGATCTTCTATCACTTAAAGACTGCAACCCAAGAAGTTTGCGTCTAGCTTCATAAGATGGAAGACCATCAGGCCACCGCATTTTATGAAGCGCATATTTTGTAAAATTTTTTTGAATTTTTTCTATGCGATTAGAATGTTCAGCATAAAATGGATCCCATATAGTTGAACAGTAATCAAGAATACTTCGAACTAGAGAGATATATAGAGCTTTAACTGTTAAAGGGTCTTTAAACCTTTGAGAATTCCTCTTTATAAAACCCATCATAGAATATGATTTAGTAATTACATATTCATAATGAGATTTGAAACTAAGATTAGAGCAAAAATTATACCTGAGTCCTTATTCTCATGTCTGCGGATTAGATTACAATTATTGATAGAGTAATCAAAAACTATTTGGTTACTACACTTCGTATACGAAACTATACAACATTTGTTTATGTTTACGTTCAAATTGTTAAGGGGGTCTTCTCATTGAGCAACTTTTTTTTTAACTTTTTTTTGCATTTATTTATAGCTTGGGTAGTTGTGAATATGCCCCTAAAAGGATTTTTAGAAATTCGAAATTCTTTAGAAGATACAGCCTTTTTTGTGAAGCAAGGTCTGATGGACAAGAAGGTGATGGAGGTAATAAAACCAGCTTACGAAGCGCTGTCGGCAGATAATTTGCTTGAAAGATGCCTTGGATCTGAAACTCAGAATTCCAATGAGTCCTACAATTCTGTTCTTTGGTCACTTTCGCCCAAACACATCAACTCAGGCGCACGCACCATCGAAGTGGCCAATTTCATTGCAACGTGCCTCTTCAACGACGGTTTTATACCCATACTTAAAATTATGGGTTTGATGGGTATTGCGATTGGCAAAAACGCATACGAATACGCACTATCTCGCAATGAAGACAGATTGAACCGATCAGAGATTCGAGCTGCGGCATCATCAAAAGCTGGCAGAACGGCTCGCAGAGCAGAGAGGGCAGCAGAAAGCAGTTTCTACGAAAAAGAGGAAGGTGGCCTGTATGGAGCTGGCATCGCCGACTAATATTTGTAAGTAAAAATTGTCAGCTCTTTAAAACTGCATTTAAACATTTTTGATTTTTTTTTTTTTTTCCCAAAAAAATTACTTCAAACTTTAAACGCGTTTATCTCGAACCCACGTTTTTCGAACTGGAGGCCATGATATCTCCAGTTCAACTGAACCGATTTTCATGAAACAAAATGGAATCGACGCAGAATTGTCACCATTCTCGGGTGAACCTCGACCATAATTTTAAAAAATTTTTTACAATTTTTTTTTTACACTAAACTACAAAAAAAAAAAACCCGAAATTGAAATTTTTTTTTTGAATGGCCGCCATTTTGTCAAAAAAAATCACAAAATTAAGCTTGAGGTTCACCCGAGAATTACATCTATACTGATTATAACCCCGTTTTTTTTTTTTCATTTCAGACGCTCCGGAGACCCGGAATCGTGGCCGCCGTGACGACACCTTTTTTTTTCACCACCAACTTTGAAGTCTCATTACTTTTTGAACAGCCCACGTATCGAGGCAAAAAAAATTTTTTTATTTACTTTGAACCTTTTGTAATACAATAAATAAAAAAAGTTTTCAATTATTCTTTGCGTTTTCAAATAAGAATTTTTTTAAAAAGGGTCCAAAAAACGGGTTTTGAATGAGAAGACCGCCTTAATGAAACACCAATGACTAAAAATGTTTAGGTCATTTTGTAGCAACAAGCAATCCGAAGCAGCGGAAATTTTTAGAAATAATTTAATGTCGTCAGCAAACAACAAACATTTCAAGGCATGAAATAAACGAGGCAAATCATTTATAAAAACCAAAAACAGTAAAGGTCCACAGTGCGTACCTTAAGGAATACCGGAATAAGCAATTATTACGTCTTTTGAAATAGTTGAATCGATTTTGACCAGGAGTTTACGATCAGATAAAAAACTATTAAAGAATTTGATTAGTATATCTGAAAAACCATATTTCTTTAATTTTAACAATAATATAGAATGGTCAACTTTATCAAACGCCTTCGAAAAGTCCGTGTACACCACATCTAGTTGACAGCGGTCAACAAAGGCATCTACTATGTTTTTGGAAATCAGTACCAAATTCGTTAAGGTGGATCTGCCGGGTAAAAAACCGTGTTGTGTGTGACTAATAGCTTCATTAATCTGATCATAGAGCTTATTTTTTATGACATGATCAAAAATTTTAGCAAAAGTGGATTGCTTAACATTTGCTCTATATTTACAGACAGGGTATGGGGGCAATAAAACAAGTTTTCCAGCAGTCTAAAAATTTACCTGACTTAAGGCATAAATTAAACAAGTAAGTTAATGGATTAAGAATACTTAATACGCAGTTTTTAAAGAACATTGGTGGGAAACCTCCTTCTTCATGTTTGAAGCTTGGCTTTAAGCATGAAATCGCATTGGAAACATCATTTTCAGAAACTATAAAATTTTCGACATAATTAAATCTCTCTTCTTCAAAATTCAAAAACTCAGTATTAACTGGATTGTTATATTTTTCGTAAACTTCCTTAAAAAATTTTGCGAACAAATTGCATGATTGCAATGTATTATTAGCCGTTAAATTCTCGAATCTCATGCTTGCTGGAAAGCCATAAGTAAAGAAAACTTTTGGGTTAGATTTTACTTGGGTTTCAGTCTTTAAAATATATTGGTTATATAAAAACTTTTGCAAAAAGTCAAATTCGTTTCTAAGTTGAATAAAATGTAAATAATCAAAATTGTTTTTTGTTCGTTTGAACTTTTTGAATGCTTTATTTTTAACGTTTTTTAAATTTGAAAGTCTTGCATTAAACCAAGGTGGTTTGTTCTGAAAAAACCGAATTCTTTAACGGTACATATAAGGAAATTGCAAACCAAATCTTATCGCAAATGTAATTATAAGCTACAAGTGGTACAATCATAGAACTAAGAATTTCCCAATCACAGGAGCATAAAAAGTTATTAAAAAAAAAAAAAAAGAAATGGCCATTTCAGCCCTTGAAAGGACTTTGACCGAGCTTCTAATGATCAATTGTGTTGTGTGTGATGTGAAATGTTTGCACACAAATAATCGAGAACTGGACCTACATGTTTTACGCCGACTCCGAACGGCTTATGTTCTCAAGAAGCTTTTCATGGCAGTTTTTACTCTCTGAGGTTTGCCATTGTCTGCAGAGAGGTGACGGCCGAACAGAAAAATTAATTCAATTGAAAAAACTTTCTGTGTCGGATGGAGGATTCGAACCTGGGTTCTCTGGCGTAAGAGTCACACACTCTACCCACTACGCCACGGCCGCCACCGTGTTATAATAAAAAGTGCTACCGTGCTAATAAAAAGTTATTAGTTCTATTAAAATTTCCTTTAGAAAAGTCCAGCTGATCATAATGATCTGATTCAACCGAACTTAACCCATAAAATTAAAATTTAACCGTTAAAGCTTTGTGATGAATACTATTTTTAGAAATAGGTGACAAATTCAATTCACAAAATGCTTTTCAATCATTTGTTACAAATATCAAATCTAAAATTCTTCCAATATCGTTCTTATTAAAATTTAATTGCTTGAATCTATTAGACAAGAAAAATCTAATTAATAAAATATCGATGTCTGAATTAAAATTGTATGGCATTAAATTCTTGCATTCAAATATCCACGTTATATTACCTAGGTTGAAATCTCCTAGAACAAACATATGCTGGTTAACATGTAATAGATCAGAAATATATTCTATATGTATTATCAAAATGATTTTTATACAATTCAATAGAGCTATTTGGAGGTATATAAGAATTAATAAAGTAAATAGAATTATTATCAACAAAATCTACTCGTACACAAAGTTGCTCAATTATTCTGTTATTGTTAGGTAATGATATGTTGTGACTAATAAATATAGTTCTTACAGCTATCAGTACACCACCCCCTTTGTCACGGCCTGATATAACAGGGCATCGATCTGAGCGAAAGACGTTGTAATAAGTACCAAAGAATTCTGCAGAATAAATATTTTCATGAAGCCAGGTTTCAGAAATTTCTACGATATCATACTCCTGATTAGACATTGCCAATAGAAAATCCGAAGATTTAGAACGCATGCCGCTTGTATTTTGGTAGTATATCGAATAAGTAACTTGTTGACTATTATTAAGAATTAGATTCGATGATGCTGGCTGTAGGGTACGCGATGCGAGCTCAGTTACAAACTCAGGCGGTGAAGAGCGCAGAATTAGAGACGGTGACAAAGTTGGCAATGACAATGAAGTTGAAACAGATAAAAATGAAGAAGATAAAGACTAAATTGTTGTTGCTGTAGATGTTGTTGAAACAGTTTTATTTAATGCGTGAGTTGTCACATTAGTGCAAGGTTCATTAATACAGGTTAAGTCACTTGAGAGAAGCTCGGTCGAACTGTCAGAATGGATAAAAGGAAATCAAGAAAAAAAAAAACTGAATCTGTACAATTTTTAGCTAACAGCTACTTTGACAGTTCGAGCAAAGGCAGAAAAAGAGTGCTTTTCTCTCAAGTGACTTAACCTATATTAATGAACATTGCATTAGTGGAAGAAGATGATGAAAAAGAGTGTGGAAGCAAGAGTGCGACTGGTTGCAGTGCTGTTGTTGTAGATGTTGTTGTTGTTGAAATAATTGTTGTAGCAGTTAACAAAGATAATGCGTGAGTAGAAGTAGACACATGAGCAGGTGTATAAAACGAAGAATTATTATGTTGAAGCAGGAGCGATGCTGGCTGCATTGATATTGTTGTTGTTATTGCTAGTTGCTGTGGAGAACATTGATGTAAATTTGATGCAGTGGTGGGTAATAAATAAGACTTACAAATCGTGATAATTTGAGTGAAAGCGGCCACATGGAATTATCGAAAGCTTTATCAAGTAATGGTGCAGGAACACCAAGTTTAAAATTTACAAAGCGCAGTTTTGATATATCAGTATCCTTCTTTACTAGCTTAGTGCAGGTTAGCAAATCGGGTGATACATTTAAAAATTTTGAAGCATAATCAAGAACCGCCCCTGTTTCTGTCTTGATGTTGATTTTGGAGAGATGGATGAATTTGAAGCTTTGAATAACTTGTAGTTCGTCACAATTAGGTGCCGTGCCTATCAAGGGCTTATTATTATTATTGTCTGTGCGCAGCTTAGTCTTCGGCTATCTTCTTTTAGTAACCCAATCGTATTTAGGCTCCACATTCGTATCAGCAGCTTCGTAAATTGCATCGTTGATCAAATCTGGCTCTTCGACAGCTGGAGTGCGGTTTGTTGAAAGCAGCGGAAAATCATTGGTTAGCATCGACAAGCTAGAACGTGTCGTTGACCTGTTGTGTTGTCTAGCAACGTCGGCTAATTTTTTATTGTAATCCGCAAATTTTATATGCATTTCACCGACTTGAGAGGAGAGACTATCAAGTTTATTAAGCACGACAAGCGAACACTCGACACTTGATTGACACTGCCATAAACAATTTGGCACCGAAATTAAAAGTTTTAAATTGTTTTCTGACAAATCACTGCAATTTGCATGGAAAATGCGACCACAAACAGAAGCACATCGAATATAGTCACTCGACTTATAGTTTGATTTAAACAATTCAGTCGAAATCACGGGTTTACATTTACCACAAAGAGAAGTCATTTTGCGAATAAAGTGAAGACTTAAAGCACGTCTGAACTCAATGAATTAAAGAGCTGAACTGATTCATTATTCTCTGTTTTAAAATTTGGACGATATTGTGCAATAAATTTAAAAGAAAACATAATCAAATGGTCTTCAATAAACCTTACAACTTGCTTCATACGCTGAATCAGAAAAATCCAAAGGATTTCTGTGGTTGCGCAGAATCCTCCGCTTTACTTTTTCGTACGCGTGGCTCTCACACTCCAATAAAATTGCTGATTATGACATATGGTATTCGAAATAATTTTCATTTTGTATCGAGCATCCCATTTCTGATCGGAATGAAGACCACCGTTTTAAGTCCGATAGGAATTGAACTCCGAATTTTACGCTATTTCTATTCGAAACTTAGAACAGGGCAGTTGCTACAAATCTTACAACCGGTAACACCTAAGGCCACCAAATTTTGGACAGACGATATTTGGGTTAAAATCGACACATAGAAAACAAAACTAGCTGCACGGAACATATAGATATCTAATCTTACAGGACACTTGCAGAAAAAGTAATTTTCTTACCAAATTTCTACATGCAACATTTAGAAAAAAAAATAAGTGTTCGTGTCAGCTCTGACGCTCGACTAGAGTTTACTCCTCTAGATCGATTACCGTGGAATTTGAGATGTATATTAAAGGTAAAAGGGGGGTGAATAAAGGCATCTCTTATATTAGTAAAAGGATTGTATACTTTTTAAATTTTAAAATATATTTATTACATTTTTCTATTTAAGATCAATTTGTGGACAAATTCTGTATAAAATGTCCCTTTATGTCATAGCAATAAAAATTCTAGCTAATTCTAAATCCAGCACGTTTTATTTGATTGAAATCGGTTGAAAATTCGTCGACTTATTCAATTTGAAGTATTTCTACTTCACTACAAAATCACTAAAATAACTATGTTTCGCTTGATCTCATTTGCGAAAAACTCAGTTTAGCTAAAGCAGCATGAAAAGCAACGATTTTGTGCTGTTTTTCAAAAAATTAATGCTTAGAATTAAAATAACTCGACGAATTTTTAACTAATTTCAATGAAATAAAACTTGTTGGATTTATAATTAACCAAGCTTTTATATTATTATCAATTTATAATAAAAGCGCACTTTAATCTAAACTACTCGTATGAGCAACGGCTACGATGCAAATGCACACATATTCAAACACACACAATTTTTTTGTTGTGCTGTGGCTAGCTGAACATAAAAAGAATCCCTTATGTTCTTATTGAAACTTATTGAAACTTATTGAAACTCTCTCTGCTGTGAGTATGTATTTTGTTGGTATTTCTTCGTTGTTGGTATTTTGCTGTGTAACGCTGGCTGCGTAACGCTTGATTTTTTAAATAACGCTCGATTTCACTCGCCATAAAATTTTCATACCGCGGGCAATATATGAAATCGATTCTAAAGGAGTAAACTCCAAAAACACTCAATTGTGTTGGAACTAAGAAGTCGCATGCAGTGTTTTAGGTTTAGGTTTTTACGAAATTTTAGAAAATCATAAGTTACATGTCCGTAGAGAAAAATTGCATGAAATGTGTAACTTTCAGCTGGTTTACACGAAAAAAATATTTTACATTGGTCTGTGCAAGTGTAATCTAAAAATTTCGTTTTGGTCATGTGGTGTGATACTAAGTTTTCTGAAAGAATTTATGATGGATCAGCATAATAAAAGAAAATTGACCATTCCTGAACTTGAGGAGAATTCTATAGGATTAGAGACGATCAACACAAAAAGAGCTGGCAATCATGCAGAAGAGTATTATCCTCCAAAATATAGAGCTTTCAATTTTGCGATGATTTGTGACAGATTCTGGATACCAGATAGGTAAAGTGCTTGCTTAGCAACAGTTCTTTTTAAAGACATACATTTTCCGATGATCATGGTAGTCCTGTCGTTATGGATAGATTTAAAGTTGCTAGAGAGAAAATCAAATGTCGGGCGGAAATGAATCGAAAACGATTAGATAGTTCGGTGTTAAAAGCGTTTTTGTTTGACGGAAGGAAAGACGATTCACGAACAACAGAAAACATTGATTCAAGATGGCACCCATCCTTCGTAAAGGAACCACATTTAGTTGTTCTTCGCGAACCTGGTTCTACATTCACAGTTTACATCAAATGCGATGCTGAGGATGCTGACACAAAGCAAAAAGAAATAAGTAAGCTTTTTGATGACAATGACATAGATATAACAGGGTTGTTCGGCATTTGCTGCGATGGAGAAGTCACGAATACTGGATTCATAATGGTATCATTAGAAAATTTGAGCTGCATTTGGGCAGATTCCTCCACTGGCTGGTTTGTTTATTACACTTTAACGAGTTACCTTTTCTGCATCTTTTTGACACTTTGGAGAACTTATGATCAGCGTTGCCGTTTTGATAAAATATTACCAACTTTGGTAAAAATTTTTTGACTTGGTAAAATGGTAAATTTTTTATAATTTTGGTAATATTTTTAAAGCTTAAAAAAAACTAAAAAACCTCAAAATTTAGAAAAAATAATTGTTTTCAAATAAGAGCAGCCATTATTTGATTTCAGTATCACCTTTGTCATTGTAAATACTCTTTCAAATGATTAGACACGTTTTAAAAATTTTATGCAAATAATTTGGACTTACTACAAATTTTAGTCAATTAATACTGATTAATTATTAATTTTACTTTTCTAGTTCCTATTAATCTTCAATAAAAGAGCTGCAAGCTTTTTAAGAACAAAAAAAATATATGTAATTATATTATAACCTTGCGTTTCACGCATTCTGTCCTATGAACCAAATATACCTTTTCGGAAAGTGGGGGAAAAGTAAAAATACACGTATATCGTCGGTTTTCATGTACACGTCAGTCCATTTATTTTTTTTTGTTGTAATTACTGTGGTGCCTCACGGTGAGATTACTCGTTAAATTTTTGGAAAAAACTAGTAGGATAAGTATAAAACTTAATTTCAAAATGTATAATGGTACGATGGTTCTAAAATTGCTATCGTTTTTTGTACCGATTTCAGTTGGTTAAAAACAGATTTTTTTTATTGACGTAATTTTGTTAATACCTTAATTCCTTATATATTTCAACTCTTTAGGTGGTGATTTCAGAAAATCATTTAATGTTTTTGTATCAGTTACTTTTTTATTTATTTTTTCCACAAATTTTTTTTCTCAATATTCAAAATTCACAATAAGTACGAGTATTAATAGTAAAAATCATTAGTTAATTTGTTAATAGTAGCAAAGCAATCCTTTTTATGTTTTCTGTATTTTTCCGCTTTTTCCACCAACGAAACATTAGAACCAATAAATCAAAGTAACTCAAAATAAATTTGGTTCATAATGGTTCATACTTATATTGTAAATTTTTAATATTGTGAAATTTTTTTGAAAAAAATTAATGAAAACTAGTAAGGAATGGAGCTTCGGCAGGGTACCGATGCTAAAAAAATCCTCCCTCCGCGGCCAAGTTCAAGAATATTCGAAGTCTTTAGCCACGACAGACACGATGACATTCAGTTTTATATATTTACGAAAGTTTTCCTATTTTGATGACGTCGCTTTGTATGGGAGGTAGGCGTAGTTTTCATCTGAATTTGCCGAATATCATAGATATGGTTCATATTATCATGGTTCATATATATTAGCTCATGTGCAATGTGCAAATTTCAAGGCATTTCTTTAACTTTTGTGGATTTCTAAGAGATTTTAGTTTAAAATAAAGCCACTTTGAATGAGAAGTAGGCGAGGTTTTCATCAGATTTTTGTAAATATTATGGCTTATATTAATTATCAAAGCTCATGTGCAAAATTTTAAGACATTTCCTTAATTTTTGTGGATTTAAGAGATTTTGCGTTCATAAAAAGGACACTTTGTATGGGAGGTAGGCGTGATTTCCATCCGATTTTTTCAATTTTTATAGACAGGATTTATATTGAAGATCAAAGCTTACAAGCAATTTTAAGGCATTTTATTATTATTTTTTTTTTGGTTTTTTAAGAGATTTTACTGTAAAAATAAAGTCACTTTGTATGGGAGGTAGGCGTGGTTTTCATCCGATTTGGATCATTTTCGAACTTGATCTTAATTTTTTTAAAGCAATCTTATATTTTGCATTTCATCGCTATAGCTTTAAAATTACGGCTGTAATCGTGTCGACAGACAGACGGACACACAGAAATCAACTCAGGAGGTGTTGCTGATCAAAAATATATATACTTTTCTATACCTGGCACGCCTCCTTATTGGCGTTACAAACGGAATGACAAAGTTAATATACCCCTACGCAGTAAGCGTTGGGGTATAAAAATAAAATAAAGTAACCGGTGTAAAAAAATACCAAATGCATTTCTGAAATCACAGCATTAAGTATTGATTAAAATTAATCAATAAAAAATATTGGGTTTTTAACCAACCGAAAAAGGTAAAAAAAACGATATTTGGAATCAGTATGCCATTATACTTTCAGAAATGAAGTTTCCTTAAATTTCAACAACTCAAATGTATTGAACCATCTCACTGTGCGGTATCACAGAACTTAAAACGTAAAAAAATAAAAATTCTGACGTATATATGAAAAACGATACACGCCTATTTTTATTTTGCCCCCATTTCCGAAAAGATATATTGGTTCATACAGAACAAAAGTAATTTTTGTAACGCAGTGTTATTATTATTATTTTATGTTTTGTTTGAAAAACATAGTCATATTAACCTAATATGTATTAATAAAATTTTATTTTTAATATTTCGACGTATTCTATAGTACTGCATAATTTTACGATTTTTGCTTTGTTTTAAATATTTTGTTTTATTAATGAAGTGATATTAGAGTTAAATAAAAGTTAATAAAAAATTGATGTATATATACTTTTACATAAGAAAATTACTGGTGTTTGGTAAATTTTTTTTAATTTTGGTAGATTTTTGGAGGTAACTTGGTAGAAATAAATTTTCGAGAGTGACAACCATGCTCATGATCAATAGGCCCGCGCGGTTCTACTGGAGATATAGCTTCTCAACTAAGCGATTGTGAAAAATTGAAGGTAACTCTTCAAAAATCATCTGTTTTATTTATTCTCATAATTCAACATTTTGTAGGTGGTTCAACGATTTCAGGGGATTGAACTAAAAAATATACCTCAAATAATTGCAGATGAAACGGAATTATCAAGTGACGTCAAGTATTTATACCGGATGTAGCTAACATCAGGCCCGGCCCAATTTCGAATGCGTTGGAAAAAAAATAATGAAAATCTACGTACCTATGTACTTCAGTATTAACATATCCCTTTTAGTGCCATAGATATTTTACCAATATATGCTAAAAATGCCAGTAAAAAAGTGAATTTTTAAAGGTAATTTATATGAACAAGAGAAATATTTACCATTTCCGTTACAATGTGGCGGCCGCGGCGCAGTGGGTAGAGTGTGTAGCCCATACGCCAGAGAACCCTAGTTCGAATCTCACCTGACACAGAAAGTTTTTCAATTGAATTCATTTTTCTGTTCGGCCATCACCTCTCTGCAGGCAATGGCAAATCTCAGAGAGTAAAAACTGCGTTGAAAAGCTTCTTGAGAACATAAGCCGTTCGGAGTCGACATAAAACATATAGGTCCAGTTCTCGGTCATTTGTGTTCAAACATTTCACAACACACACAACACAATTGATCATAAGAACTCGGTCAAAGTCCTTTCAAGGGTTGAAATTGTCATTTCGTTTTTATTTTCGTGAATTCTATGTGCATATAATAGACCTCAACAACGTGGAAATTTTTCACGAGCCATCCTTCACAAAACAATTTACATACGACGAACTAAAGCAATATCTAAGCAACTCTGATGATGTGACGCCATTCAAAGATCCGACAGAGAGACATGTCTAGTTGTGTACAGCTGTATCAAAGCGTGCCACACATAAACATAGGAACGAAATCATGGGCGTAACACTGGAAAGTGTTAGGAAATGGAATTGCCAAAATTAGAAACCAAAAAAGACTTGAAAAAATGATATTATCATGAATTCTCGCGCTGCTCCCATATCCAAATGTACCTGCTTAAAAAACCAATTGCGAAAAACTTCGCGTTTTCAAAAAACCTGATTCAAAACAAATTTTCAAATAACCTGAAAATGCTTTTTATACATTAATGAAAATAATCAGAATCCGTTTAAAGAACTTTGACATCGCAGGTAAAACTCCAAGTAGCTCCTTTTTTTACACTTTTTACCAAATTTTAACACTTTGAAGACATAATTTTCAAAAATTCTTTTATAAGTTCGCATCTACATAATCAAAGTAATATTCTTATCAAATTTTATTTTTCTAAGCCAAGTAGTTTAAGCTGTGGGTCGGTCAGTGAACGAGTCAGACAGTAAGAAGCGAACTCTCTAAAAATTATTATATGGGAATCTTTCAACGATTTTTCGCGGTTAAAAATTTTATCGGAGTTATATGGTCCATAGGAGTTCTTAACTCAGAATTTAATGTAGAATCCGAAAATGAATGTAAAAGTGCAGGCAATATAATAAGTTCCAGCATAGGTATTGAAGTAACATCCTATTAAAAGAATATTTATATTTATACCAAAAATTCTACGCTATAATACAGATTTATCTTAAAGAAAATTGTTTCTTAAATTTTGCACTTCTATTTGCACAGCCAATAGGGCCCGGGGAAAAACGGCCAATTCCCCACTCCCTTACTGCTCTGCTGACCATTCCGAACAACAAAATGCAGTTTATCTCACTCATTACAACTGTTTTTTTATTACTTTTATATATTATTATTTTTTATTATTATGCTAATTACTTATAAAATTGGTTATAGGTAATAATTATTAAATAATTCTACTATTTGTGGTAGGCGTCAAAACACTTTGCCAAGTGCAAATGAACTTGGCAATTACAGCACATTCTCTGTGTTGGTTTGTGGCAAATTTTGCAGCGCCTGGCTTTTTTATCAGGCTGCACAATAACTTTGTGTTGGCCGGAGACACGAGGAATCGGGTCGTAAAAATGTCTGTCTGTGGTGGTGTCGTCTTCTTCAGATTCTGATACCATCGCGACGTCTTCGTTCTCCATCTCATCCGGCGTCAGCAACAAGTTCGTAGCTAAGTCGACCCGAAATGATAGCTGTGTGATTCTGGAGATCGACTCCGCCCATAAAACAATTATAGTTTCGAATTAATTTAGGTTGCTGCACGATGGCTTGACCAGGCTGCCCTTTTTTGTATGTGAGCGGGTAAACTCCAGTGAAGTTCGAAAGTAAAGTCACCTCTCGTTTGTCTTGCCAACGACAACAGACAATTTTATTGCCCGTATCGAACTTCGCATCAATTTCACCTAAAAATAAAAACGAGAATATATAAATTAGAAGTACATAACAAAAAGTATTGCATATGTTATTCTTCTTCTTTTCCTTTAATCCCTTTTGGAGTAAAGGGCGACTATTACCTTTCGGCAATGCTTTTCCAGTTTTTCTGGAATCTGGTGCAGGCCTTCCCAAGCGACTACCCCGCACAGTTCCGGTGGCGCATATGCGTTTATCAGTCAATAAACACATTAAGTAATGTGATGTAAAAAAGTTGTCGATGCATAGCTGATGCAAGGAAATTCCAATTGATTAATCATATCCATTACCACAGAAGCACCCAGTCCACGATTTTTATCGTATTTGTCGCTGGCTCCACCATACGGCGAAACACATACGAAACACATAGCCAGAGGACGCGGCCATGCACCAAGTCTTGTATCCAAATTTGATGGGCTTGCTTTTCATACATTTTGCAACTATGACGCCCAAAGTAGGGTAACATTTGCTCGTCAATAGACAAATGCTCTTCAAAGACACCAAATTGCATAAACTTTTTGTTTATTATATCAAAAATTGCACGCATCTTAGTGTACTTGTCATTACGGTCGAGATTATTGCTGTCGTGGAAGTGCAGATATTTCTTTATTTTTCTGAATAAGCTGCGCGGCATCGTCTGCTGCACGATTCTCGGCCCTAGAGTTGGATTGTTGCACCAATAGCAGTCTAATTGAGGCATCTTGTTGTAGCCCTACAATATCAAAATGCCGATGAATCTTTTCAACAGGACCTTCTTAAATTTTTGGGCAAACTGTACATCGTTTTGCTGCATGGCATATCTTTTAGTTTCGGCAACAATCAGGTCATACACTTCGGCATCGAAAAAAAATAAAAAATATCGGAATGCAATTTATCATTGAGCTCGCGTTGAATCTCAATTTGCAGCTGTTCCAATGGCTCCGGAACATTCGCAATTGCGAAAGTTAAGTCACCCACCTCAGGCACTTTCTCCAATTGCACCGCTGAGAATGCTGATGGCAATTTATACTTATGTGTGGGCTCAACAATAGTATAAGCGTCTTCTTTATCACCAGACCCTTCAGTATTATATGCTACAATTTTCACCGATGTTGATGGCAGCTCATCGTTATGTTCACAATGTGCGACGTTGCGAACAGCAGCATCAATACGATTTGACTTCCAGACTACGAGTTGAGATTCATTTTCATGACATGTGCATCATCTTTAAGGCCAGACACATCTTCACTATCCTTACGACGGACAATCTCAAATGTTGCAGCAATATCCTTCTCAAGCAATTCGTCGGGCTCTAACAACTCGTCATCAATATCCTCTTCATTAGTTATTCCATCAAATGTCTCAGGTGGAATAGCGATCACTGTTTCTATTGCATCGTCAGTTTTGCTCTTTAGTAGATCATCGATAATTTCCTGCATACAAAGGGCTTTATGACGACGGATTAAGGAAGACCCGCTAGGATTCGAAGCGTCCATTGCGACCTGGTCAAACCGTTAATAATTAAAACACAGTCACAGTACTTTAGCTATTTTAGTTAATACTTACTTTGTTGCTTTTATTACTTTTATTATTTTCAAAAAAATTTTACCAAAATAATCACTTTTCACAAAATCCTTTAAATGGATGCACACGATGTCTTTCCTCATTAAATGCCAAAATACATGTGACTGAACAAAAGCAATAATACAAAACAGAACAAAAATAAACATGTCCCTTTGAAATCTAATGGTTAAATGTTCGTTTGCATTAAAAATTACACTGTCTCCAACCGCCATTGTTCGACTAGTCGAACAGTCGTTATTGCGCGTTTTCTGTGACGAGCTGCCATTGTTCTACTTCTCGAACAGTAGCTTTTGTACGGCTGCTAGAGTACCTGGCGGTACTAAGTCCAGGTGTAGAAGTCATTCACCACATATTTTTTACCTTTGTTCACAACAATAAAGTGCATTTGTGAAAAAACTATTTTTAATTATGTTTAATTTTAACCGTAGAAAATAGGTCTGCAAATAAGGTATTTTTCAATCCACCCCTTGAGGAAACGTAAGGGGCGGGGGATGACTGCTTTTATTTTTTTCTGAAAGCTAATAAAATTTACTATAAATATGTATTGCTACATTCAGTGTCACCAAAACTTTGTCATAGAAAAAATTGTCGCGAAAAAAGTCAACCTAACCGTTCGAGTAGTCGAACAGCGGCATGAAATGGGTTAATTAAGAATTATGGTTTGAAATTTTTGAGGCAAATAAAATGAGTGTTAAACTCTTTAAAAAGATGTGTTTATAAAAAAAGTAGGTTTCAAAACATTCAAGTAAAGTTTATTTGTTTCGTTTTTCAACTGTTTGTGAATTAATTGGAAATTACTTATGTACTTATTCTCTTCTGTATTCTGATGAATGAATTAAAAATAATGGGTGGAACATTTTTGTGTGGTATAAACTATTGGTATAAACTATTGAAATATTTAAGTTTTCTTGTCAGGAAATGTTTTTCAAATATTTTCATTTAGCTGAAAGTGGAACATATTGTTTATTCTAAACAACAAAATAATAATATACAAGCCTTGCATGCTACACAACTTGCGAAATTTTCTACTGTCGAGTGCGGCGAAGTTTTTTGTTGTTTGTTGTATTGAAAGTATTGAAAACTTTCGTTACATCGGTTTTTCTTATATATTATTCGCTGTGTTGTTTATACGTGGGTAAATAAGTATCACTTTAATAATTATTAATGCAGTATTAATGCAGATCAATACCCTTTCAAAAAATTCGCATTTACCTTGAGCCAATCATAATTGAGAGCTGTTTGAATAGAAAGTTGACTCGAAATTAGTCAAAAATTTTACTATGGCCCCTCAAAAGACCATGAAAGAATACATTAAGAGTAAAAGTTATTATCCAATCAATAACCTATGAATTTTTCGTGATTTTCTAATTAACTTTCTCCATAAACTGTTATTTTAAAAGACTTAAGGTAATCATTACTTTTTGAGAAAATTGTTGGGTAATTTTTGACATATAATTCTAAGGCGACTGGCTTTTTTCCACTAGGGTTTGACATTTTTAACAGATCTTATTTTTAACCTCTATTCTCTCAGAAAATTCGTGTGCAGCGAAAAAATTACACTTTTGTTCTACATGTACCCTCTGGTATGGCTTCTTGATGCACGGAGAACGAAAAAAAACGCTTTTAGATTTGTCATAGATTTCATTGGTATAGATTTCATATATGAGGCTTGTCCTTTTAATAGTAATACTAAATAGAATCAAATAGTAAGGTTTTGGATTACATACCGACATTGAACTTACTTTTTAACAGAGGTAAGTCTGACATAAAAGCCACATTGTCATCCATGCCTTGATTCTGTCCGTCATCTACGGCATTTTGCAAAGCTTGATGCAGAGCTAAAGGATCATGCTCATGTGTCAATCTGGCTCCGTGTCCTGTTGCACCTGATATGGTTCCACCATAGTCAGTCCTTCTGTCTGTATAAGGAAATCCGTGGGAAAGCTGTGCCTGAAATATATATTTATATTTAAACTTTTTTACTGAAAAAATGAGAATTCCACGCAAACAACATTTAATAAAAAGTTATTACTAGATGTTATATGCGGCTTTACCAGTAATTCGCTCAAGTGATATCAGGCGTTTGTATTTTTGGAAATGAGCAAAAAGTAACTAAAGCCATAATATCTCATATGGTTAAAAACAAATTTGTATTTGAAATTGTCTCATTTAAACTTTTAGTTTGTTTAAATATTTGGAATATTTATAAGATTTGTAATGAAAGCTTGTAAATTTCATTAAATATGACATTATAAAATGTTTTTAAGCTTGCATTAAATTCTATTTATTTTTACAAAAGTCTTTTTTTGTTTTCCATTTTTAACCGAATTCAAAAAGGAGGAGGTTCTCAAGTACCTTTTTTTTTAATGTATGTACATAAGGGTGCCTCGACCTCCATTGGCAATAAAAAAAGGTGTCGATGCTTCCGACTAAAAATTATCTTTAGTCTATTTTATGACGATCCCCAAAATATTTTGGCTGTCACGTTAACCACCAGTGAGCTAAGCCATTTTTTAATAACCTCCGAATAGCATAGAGATGATTTATATTAACTATCAAAGATAATGTAAAAAATTTTAAGACATTTCTTTAATTTGAGCAGATTTTTAATACTTTACTCTTAAAATAAAGCCACTTTGTACGAGAGGTAGGCATGGTCTTCATCCGATTTTGCTAAATATCATAGTGATGGTATATATCATATATCAAAGCCTAAGTGTAAAATTCTAAGACATTTCTGTAGTTTAAGCAGATTTTAAAGAGATTTTACGGATAATATAAGGCCACTTTGTATGGGAAGTAGGCGTGGTTTACATCAGATTTTTCAAAATTTCATAGTCAGGATTTATATTGAAGATCATTTAAGATTTTACGGTTAAAATGAAGTCACTTTGCATGGGAGGTAGGACGTGGTTTTCATCCGACATTGCTCATTCTTCATCTTGATCTTCATTTTTTTAAAAGAATCTTATATTTTGAATTTCATCGCGATATCTTTAAAACTACGGGTGTAATCGTGTCGACAGACAGACGGACACACGGAAATTGACTCAGGAGGTGATGCTGACAGCAGCAATATTTTCTGCAGTACGAGCTGTACTAGCATGCACTGGTGTTTTCACTTTTCCTACAGACCCGGTTTGCTCAAATTTTTGCACGATTTTTCCGATTGTACGCACATTTGGACGATTAAATTGAGCGAAAAAATCACGAAGTGCACGATATGCATTTTGATTTGAACCCCCATTTTCATAATAAGCCTGAATAACTTTAACGCGTTACTCGATTGTGTATCTTTCCATGGTTCAAATAAGGTTAGTCTGAAATTGAGAAATGCAAATGAAATGCAGAGAAAAACTAGACGTTTAGGTGTGGTTCACATTCAACATCGGCCCTTAAAATTTAACCACCCTTTATATATACTTTTCTATACCTGCCACACCTCCTTATTGGCGTTACAAACGGAATGATAAAGGGATTTATTAATATACCCCTTACGCAGTACGCGTTGTGGTATAAAAATATCAAAAAAAAAAAATTTGCATGAAAATGAGCATTATCTTTGGTTCAACGGGTAAAGATTTGAAATTTTTTGATGCAGCTTAAAATAACTTTTTTAGAACTATTATTTTTGACTATTGATACTTTTTTAACAACTACCCCAGCTAAATTTTTACGGAAAACATGATTTTAAAAGGTTATTTAAAGAAGCTCACTGGCAGTTATTGTGGCAGCCAAAATATTTTGGGAATCGTCATAAAATAGATCCAGGTTCAATTTTAGTAGGAGACAATGGTAATTTTTTCGAGCACCCTAATGTACATCGATAGCACTTGCCCGATTGCCGTTATTTTTGTGAACAGATAGACCATGAACACGGAGGTGCCCATCTAAAAAAGCGGCAATATTAGAAAAATACAGTCTCTTGAATAATATTCACACTACGATACTGAAATTTAGCACAGGGTATTGAGCTCACAATTAAGCACCCTGTCCTTGTTAAGCTGCCGTAGCAGAGTTCTCCTCTTTTCTCATTTGTATTTTTCTTTTGGGCATCGCTTCTCGCTTAAAAGAATTAAGTTTCAACAGTTATAACATTTTCCGAGTTTTTGTTTTTTTTTTTATTGAAGCGAAGCTTTTTACGCCTCGTTCTGTTATGTGCTTGTGTAAATTCTAATATGTTATTGTTCTTGTTCTGTTATTTGCTGTCGAAAATTACAGTTTTCTTTTTTTTCTTGAAAATTTAGTCTCTATAATAAACAAGAACATTTAATATCATGTATTAAAAACATTTCTTCGCCCGCCGTAGGGATCGAACCCACGATAAACCGATTAAGAGTTCACTGCACTACCCATTGACCCAAACTACTCAATACCTCAAGCTCCTCCTCCTTTGTGGTGACTTCATCCATGTCTTTTATTTCGAAGTTCACCATGTCGGCAGTGAACGAACTTCTGCTTTCTCGCCTAACACTTTCTCTACCGCAGCGTGGTAGTTTGCAGACTGTGGATCAGCTGTTTTACCCAGCTCTAAATGCAGATCTCCATTTGCCGTTTTTCTAATGCCTTGTACGGTTTGGCCCAGTTCCTTCAAATTTGGCTGACTCTTTATAAGCTTAAGAATATCCGCATAGGAATTTTCAGTTCGCTTGACAACGATAGCATCAGGCCTCGGGACCTCTTCTTTTTTCGAACTCCGCGGACTGTCGTCCATTGCTTTTTCTCTTCCTCGGCTTTGGCGCGGGTGTTTCTCAACAAACTTTTATGGCAGATCGCTGACGGGGTCTTCATTGCGGATGTGTCCACCTCTATTGGGGGTTGACTTTTCTGCTTCTTCGGCGAAACATTTTGTGTTTTCTTCGATAGCGGGGGGTGGTGTTTTCCCTTGCCTGCTGCTTCCCGCGGACGTTTGATGTTTTCTGCCGTTTCAGGATCATCCGTCTTTCTGGCTTGTCTAGCGTCTTCCCTCCTGTTGACGCTTTCCGTAGTGATGTCCTCAAATGCCTTTTTGTTGAGCATCTGTATGGAATGCAGAGTATCCCTCATCTG
Source organism: Coremacera marginata (assembly GCA_914767935.1). Classification (NCBI taxonomy): domain Eukaryota; kingdom Metazoa; phylum Arthropoda; class Insecta; order Diptera; family Sciomyzidae; genus Coremacera; species Coremacera marginata. Next base: position 89,465,375 of record OU612047.1, on the reverse strand, counting down.
CGAGTTGATATGGCGTTTGTCAGTGAACATTTTGGTGAGCTCTCTGATTTTTGCGCCTAAATCCACCAGTGTACTATTCGCACCTTTAGATAGGTTAGCATGTACGTCCTTAGGTAGTGATACCTCTTTTGATACTTCTGACGCTGAGGCTGACTTTGTAGTGTTCGCTAGTTCAGCTGCTTGCTTTATTCGCAAAGGTGGTGATCGAAGTATAAGGGAGCCTCTTCGAAATGGATCGGTTGCTCCTGTCCCGGTCTCGTTTGATATGCTTGTCGCATTATCTGCTGCAGCAGCCAAGTGCGCCACCGCTGCAGCATTGCGGTCATTGGATGACGATGACTGGGAGCCCGCTTGCTCACTCCCTAAATCCGCTGGTACTGGGGATACGACTCCCTGCACCGTAGGGTTGTTCCTTAAGCAACCTTTCATGATGGCACTGTTTTTCTGGGTCTCCTTTCCATAGCATTTCAGGCCTTCTGCCAGGCTGGTATAAGGGTATCCTTAACATTAAAGCTCTGCCGCCTTCCGCTCTCCTTGCTTTAAAGAGGCCTGCTCGTTCGTTTGTTCGTTCGAAGAAAAAAATAAAAATGTTTTGTTCGTTCGTTTGTTCGTAGAAAAATAAAATAAATATTTTGTTCGTTCGTTCGTTCGTTCGTGGAAAATAGATGTTCGTTCTTTCGTTCGTTCGTAGAAAATAGATACTTTTTGAATGTGGACCCAAAGAAGGGTGGTAGATAGGGGTGGGTGTGCTTAGGAGAAATGTTGAGGTGCAAAAAATAATAGGACCAGCTCATATATTTGACTCCTTTAGGAGTTCAGCTACGGCCGATATAAACTTTTTTCGGCAGTTTTTTTTTTGTGTGGGGACTCAAAGAAAGGTGTCAGATAGGGGTAGGTGTGTTTGGAAGAAATGTTGAGGAGGAAGAAATAATAGGACCAGGTGATATATTTGACTCCTCTAGAATTCAGCTATGGCGGAAATAAACTATTTTCGACAGTTTTTGGATTTTTTGTATGAGCACCCAAAGAAGGTCGGCAGATAGAGGATAGATGTGTTCGGAAGAAATGATGTGGGGCAAAAAAATATAGGACGAGCTCACATATTTGACTCCCCTAGGAGTTCAGCTACGGCCGATATAAGTTATTTTCGACAGTTTTTATGTTTTTTGTATTGGGGCCCAGAGAAGGGTGGCAGATAGGGGGTAGGTGTGTTCGGAAGAAATGCTGTGAGGCAAAAAAGAAGGAGACCAGCTCATATATTTAACCCCTCTAGGGGTCCAGCTATGGCCGATATTAACTTTATTCGACAGTTTTTTTGTTATGTTCGTTCGTTCGTTCGGAAAATAGATGTACGTTCGTTCGTTCGTAGAAAATAGTTGTTCTTTCGTTGAAAGCCATGCAAGGCTCTGATCAGAGCTGCTATATTAAAAATAGTAGGTTGAAAATATTCTTATATAACGAATGAACGAAAAGTAATGCATATATATAACAACTGCATTTCCTTACCGTCATAAAGTAAATCATTTGTTATATTGGTTGAATTTTTAGGTTTGCTGACGTAATCGAAATGTCAAAAACATTTTGTTATTTGATTGTTGGTACTTCAACTGTCAATTAGTAAACAAGTTTTTTTGATCGGTTGTGTAGTTTTTTTTTTGGCGTCTGTTGAAAAATGGATAATCAAAATGAACATTTTCGTCATATTTTGCTTTTTTACTTCCGGAAAGGAAAAAATGCATTGCAAGCTCAAAAAATGTTATGTGCTGTTTATGGTGACGAAGCTTTAAAAGAACGGCAGTGTCAAAATTGGTTTGCCAAATTTCGTTCTGGTGATTTTTCACTCAAAGATGAAAAGCGCTCTGGTCGTCCAGTTGAAGATGATGACGACCAAATCAAAGCAATAGTCGATTCGGATCGTCACAGTACAACACGTGAGATTGCAGAGAAGCTTCATGTATCACATACATGCATTGAAAATCGCTTAAAACAACTTTGCTATGTACGAAAACTCGATATATGGGTTCCTCATAAATTGGAAGAAATCATTTAACACAACGCATTAACATCTGCGATTTGTTAAAGAAACGTCATGAAAATAATCCATTCTTAAAACGATTGATAACTGGTGATGAAAAATGGGTTGTTTACAACAATGTCAATCGGAAAAGATCGTGGAGCAAGCCAGGTGAACCAGCTCAAACAACATCAAAGCTAATATGCATCAAAAGAAAGTTATGTTATCAGTTTGGTGGGATTACAAAGGGATTGTCTAATTTGAACTTGTACCACCCAACCGAACGATCAATTCAGATGTCTGCATTGAACAACTAACAAAATTGAACAATGCAGTTGAAGAAAAGCGGCCCGAATTGAAAAATCGAAAAGGTGTTGTATTCCACCACGACAATGCACGACCACACACATCTTTCGTCACTCGGCAAAAATTATTGGAGCTTGGTAGGGATGTTTTGCCACATCCACCATATAGTTGACCTTGCAGCATCTGATTACTTTTTATTTCGATATTTGCAAAACTCCTTGAATGGTAAACATTTTAATAATAATGATGATGTCAAATCGTACCTGGTTCAGTTTTTTGCTGATAAAAACCAGAAGTTTTATTTATGAACGTGGAATTATGATGCTGCCTGAAAGATGGCAAAAGGTCATTGCTCAAAATGGGCAATACATTACAGAGTAAAGTTATTTCGTTCCATGAAAAAATTGTCTTTTATTTTCTAAAAAAAAATCCGGAACTACTTAGTTGCCAGCCTAATATTTTGATTTATTTTCATCACATTAAGGTAATTGTAAAACATTTTTTCCTCCGTTTAGTATTTATTTTGATTTTTTTAAAAGTAGGTGAAAAATTTAATATTTTTATCTGGTAGGGGGGAGAATATTGCAGGAAGAATGCTATGCTCGAACATTAACATAAAATAAAACTTAAAAAGCATATTAAAAAACATCCAAACTTTTGGGTGCGAAAACGCACTCTTTGGCAAGAAATGGGTTAAAGATGACATGAAGATGATTATAAGATGCTCAATTTTATTCTTTCCGTAGGCGGACGCTCAAAAAAGAGACTCAGCAAGCACCATACACAAATCAGGCGGATTTGTTCCAGTGACAATTTGTGTCACAACTTCGCTGGCTATTTGGTTGTAATGTAGAAACTCATCAACGCCTAGAACTGCATATAACCATCGGGCAATTTGTGCTCGAAGTTGATGCGCAGAAAGAAATAAAATGCAGAATACTAGTATATATAATGAAATATATAAATTTATTAATAATTCCTTACGTTTCTTTAATCTTCAATTAGTGAAGATGCTGCTTGACAATGAAACTTTACAGGAATTTATATATTTATATATATACAAAAAGCACAAAATACTGGATCGTTTAAGTAAACTCAACTTTTGCCGATGCTAATCAAAACGTGATTAGCAAGAAGGCGGCAACAGCTCGTCGGATAAGCCGAACGAGCGGGTTGTCAGAGGATCGATACTGGAATATCGATACTCGAACGAGTCGATAAGTAAGTAAGTTCATTTCACTTAATCTTTTAAATTCTTCAAGATTGCAGCCAAAACACTAGGTTTGTTTTTATACAAGCTATAATTCCACAGTTAAAAAACATTTAAAAACTTTACACTTAATGGTGCGTTTGTAGTTCGTATCCGGGGTTCGCTTTCTTTGACAAATAGAAATACTTACAGAATTCGATTAAGTAAGGAAGGTAGTTTAAGAAGTTATATTTAGGGTAATAAAAATTGTATGCTTTCTTTCAACTTATTCCAAGGAAAATTCATTTGGATGGTATTTTTCTATCACTTCTTCAAAAAGCTGAAAACCGAGCGTTTAATTTTGTTCTATAAAGAAACACCTGTAAAAATGTCTTTCAAATCATAAAATATATATTTTCAAAAGTTCATTACAAAAACTTTTTGACATTACTAATGAAAATTCGAAAAACCAGAAATTCGTAAAAAAAAATTATGCAGTATTCAATAAAGAAAAAGTTGAATTGGATAGTGTACGTTGTTCAGATAAAGCATTCAATTGTAAATATAAAAATTGGCTACAGGATAGTACCGATGTCCTCTATGAGGAAGTAATCAAGGCCAAGGAAATCATTCGACGAAAGTTCAACATTCACAAAAAAAGATACTTATAGATGCTACAGAAACTATGTTACTTCTACGGGACAACTATCAACAGCATTAACAGTTAAATACAATACAGATAAAGAAAAAACAAAACGCGATATAACAAAAACAGTTTCTGTTGCTAATCCTATTCCATTGAAGACGATTAAAGAAAACATTTCTGCTTCAGCGAATGCATATCCCATATTCATGGACTTGGGGCTTTCGAAGGAAAAGTTCAATCTAATCCGAAAGTCTTTGATGCGACACAACGTGGATATACTTCCAGAATATAAGAATAACACAGCTGACCCATAATGTTTCAGTATGCGAACGTATCTCCGGAACTGATAGCAAGCACAGTTAAAAATATTAAAGAACAAATAGCTACAACTAAACCAACCTACTACAATATTAATGACGAAGCTACATCTTTATAGAACAAAAAGTTGACCTTACTATGGCAGAAGGGAAAGTGGTCAGCGAATTGACTTACACAAACGATACAAAAATGTGTCCAATTTGTAAAAGAACCCAAAGCAAATTTCAAACCACCGACAAAAGCATTGAAGGTGAGGAAAATTACGAATACGGAATATCTCCATTACATGCAAGAATAAGATGTATGGAATTGATCCTTAATCTTTCGTACACTTTTCACAAATTGACGAAAGTTTTTGTAAAAACACTGCAAATAAGGATAAACAAGCTGCGAGAAAAAATATCATTCAGGAAAAATTTCGCAACAAACTTGGAATAAGAGTTCACCAACCGCTACAAGGATTTGGAAATACGAATGATGGAAACACAGCTAGGACATTGTTCGATCGAGAAATGAGATCACCGCAGAGATAACGGGAGTTGAATGAGAGATCATCAAAAGGTTGTAAGTTATCCTCAATGTCTTTAACAGCAACGAAAACGTAAATTCAGAAAAGTATGGGATATATGCAACAGAAACTGCTGATTTTAACCGTAAAAAATATCCTGAAAAAATCCTCACACCTACACTGCATAAAATCCTGGCACAATTGGAGAATTGTCCGAAGAAGCACAAGAATCCAATAATAAGGACTATAAAAAATACAGATACATAAATACCTGCAAGATTTCTCAAAAACGGCAAAACGAGGATCTCTTCAATATACTAGCCGAATCATTAGATCCGAAGATTTCATCCTTAAGGCATGTCAGAACTCAAAAAGAGTTGAAAAAAATATATATTCCACGGAAATGTTAGACTTATTAGATAATTATATCAATATCGATAAATGTTATCGATAGGTACTCGAAATTATAGGTACATATAAAACTGCACGTTATAATAAATTCTTTTCGAAATTTTTCCTAATTAATAGAGTTATACTGAAAAATTTCTTTATACAAATTTTTACTCTTCAGAAAGCTTACCTCTTTAACTGAAAATTTTAAATTTTAGAGCTGTTTTATTTCTTAGTCTATGAAATAAAAATATTGAGATACCTCAATTCATTTAGAAGACCAAGATTTGCATATCCGGTGTTTTTAAAGTTTTGGACAATTTTTATTTTCAGTGCAGAAAAAAATTTTGAACTTTAAAAATTTCGATTAACTATAGATTCGTGCTCAGCAAACACAAATTAATTATAATTTATGTTTTTAATAATTTCTTTCTAAAAGAACACTGATATGGAGAACTTCATATTCCTATTTGTACATCTATTAGAAGTCTAACTTTGACGATTATTTCCATACCATTCCTATGGTCAATTGCAATAAAATTTTGTGCAGTAAGAACTGTATTATTTTTCTGTCCATATCAAAAAAAAAGAAAAAAAACAGAGATATCTCAATTCGTTCAAAAGTAATAGTTTTTGCAACGAAAAACGCCAAATATCGCCACTGTGAACAGTGTAACGAGTGCGGCCATAATTAACAATTTTTTTTTTAATATAGTGGAAAAAGTATGTACGTCGAGAGGGAATACCTGACTTTAGTCTAATCCAAAATATTTATTTTTGTAGACACACGGCGCCATACAACTTAGGGTATTCAAAGTTATATTATGCTAAGACAAGCACACATTACATTGCTTAGAATTATTAAGAATTTTCTTCATTAATTGTTATTATAAGTATATACAAATTGTATAAAAAAAAATATGGAATACATTTCGTCTGAATATATAATTCTTTGTTGTTTTTATGTACCGTGATCATGATACCGGTTCTTTTATAAAGTGGTCTCTGACAAATGAAATAATTTAAATTTCACCAACTTTTGAAGTGATTTTAAAAAAAATACGACATATTATATGTGAAGTTTTTTTAAAATGTTATAAACAATGCCACGTAAAAAAGATCAGCTGCAAATAATTGCAAATCTTAACAAAATATGTATTTTTGTAGTGATAAGTTTTGAGCTTTTCCATAGGTACTGCTGTGTTAAAGAAACAATAGTCTTTATTTAAGTACTTCTTTCTAATAACTGGTTAAGAAAATATACATAAATTATCAGGTTAGCACCTAAATAATTGCGGATTTTTTTAGAAAATAAAAGACAATTTTTGCATGGAACGAAATAACTTTATTCTGTAATGTAGTGACCATTTTGAGCAATGACCTTTTGCCATCTTTCAGGCAGCATCATAATTCCACGTTCATAAATAAAACTTCTGGTTTTTATCAGCAAAAAACTGAACCAGGTACGATTCGACATCATCACTATTATTGAAATTTTTACCATTCAAGGAGTTTTGCAAAGATCGAAATAAAAAGTAATCAGATGGTGCAAGGTCAGGACTATATGGTGGATGTGGCAAAACATCCCAACCAAGCTCCAATAATTTTTGCCGAGTGACCAAAGATGAATGTGGCATTGCATTGTCATGGTGGAATACAACACCTTTTCGATATTTCAATTCGGGCCGCTTTTCTTCAAAGTAGACAATTCCTTTGTAATCCCACCTGCAATCTCTGCAATCTTACGTGTTGTACTGTGACGATCCGAATCGATTATTGCTTTGATTTGGTCGTCATCAACTTCAACTGGACGACCAGAGCATTTTTCATCTTTGAGTGAAAAATCACCAGAACGAAATTTGGCAAACCAATTTTGACACTGCCGTTCTTTTAAGGCTTCGTCACCATAAACAGCGCATAACTTTTTGTGAGCCTGCGATGCGTTTTTTCCTTTCCGGAAATAAAAAAGCAAAATATGACGAAAATGTTCGTTTTGATTTTCCATTTCTCAACAGACGCCAAACAAAAACTACACAACCGATCAAAAAAATTTTTTTACTGATTGACAGTTGAAGTACCAACTATCAAATAACAAAATGTGTTCGACATTTCGATTGCGTCAGCAAATCTAAAAATTCAACTAAAGCCATCTATGAGTGAAATCCGCAATTACTTAATTGCCAACCCAATATATACGTAAAAAAATATACATTTTTTATTATACTTTTTTGAGTAGTTGTAATCGGCCTTCATAAAATGTTTACTTGTTGCTTGGTTGAGCTATGGCCGTAGCAATAAAATCAAAAAACTTTTTTGTAGTTTTTTTATGTTTTATATATATTCCTTTTTCCGATATTTCGGCTTAATTTTTAAGCCATCTTCAGGACCTGAAGAAAAATTACAAAATAAACAAAATCACAAAACACTATTTTAAACAAATTACATAAAATTAATAATTGTGTCACAAATGCGTGTTGTCAGTCAGCTATATTAATGTTAACTAAATTTTTGGTTGATTAAATGTTTGTATATGTGAGCGCAATTTTCTGTGTCCGATTTGAAGTTGAGTCGTTTGTTTGATGGAGTGTTTATAATATGTAGCATTTCAATTGTATATCTTCTGACGTAGTTTTTCTCTTCTTGTAGTATTTTTGTCTCTTCAAAGTCTGGACAGTGATTATTTTGAATGCAGTGGGCTGCAAGTGCCGCTTTACTGTCGTGTTTTGATTTTATGTCGGGTTTATGTGATGCTAATCTTGTCCTAAGTTTAGATTTTGTCGTACCAACATATACTTGTCCGCATATGTTAGTCCCGTCACCTTTGCATGCTATTTCGTAAACAACGTTCGCCTTGTCCATCTTATCCACTTTACTTTTTGTTTTGCTATATATGTTTCTCAAAGTGTTGTTAGTTTTAGGAGCTAGTAAGTATTTTTTTTTGTCGTAGATATCAGTTTTTTTAAATATTTCTGTGAAACCGTGTACGTATGTTACTCCCTTGTAAATTTTTGGCTGTGAACTTCGTGTTGTGTTGTTGGGTTGGTTCATAACTTCTCTTATAAGCCGATTGATTGTATGTTCTGGAAAACTATTCTTGGTGAGTATGTGTCTTATGCGTGTTTTATTGACTTTGTGGAAAACTGGTTCGCTGATGCCGAGCACTCTATTTATAAAATTTTTGGCTGTATTTATTATAACTGTTTTTGGGTGTTTGGAAAAAAAGTTTATCAATCTTCCTGACGCTGATGGTTTTTGGTACCAATCCATTTTGATAATATTATTATTTCTGCAAACTAGTGCGTCCAAATATGGTAAGGTTTCTTCCTGTTGTTCTTCTTTCGTAAATTTTATGTGTCTGTGGCATGAGTTAAGTGTTTGCAAAGTTTTTTCTATATTATCCGTTTTCACAATTGCAAAAATGTCGTCTACATATTTTGTGAGACATTTTGGTTTTTGCTCGCACTTTTCCATAAAAGTGTCTAACACTTCTTCCATTACGATATCTGCTATTATGGGGGAAACGGGAGACCCCATCGGCATACCTTTGAGTTGGTTGTATATCGTGTTGTCATATATGAAATAGTTATATTCAGTTATGCAGAATTTTAATATGTCCATGAAGAGCGGTTTTGGAATATTAGTATTTTTAGCTATGTTGTCCCATTTTTTGAGAATTGTTTTTATGGCAAAGTCAACCGGAATGCTTGGGAAAAAAATAAATACAGCCAAAAATTTTATAAATAGAGTGCTCGGCATCAGCGATACAATTTTCCACAAAGTCAATAAAACACGCATAAGACACATACTCACCAAGAATAGTTTTCCAGAACATACAATCAATCGGCTTATAAGAGAAGTTATGAACCAACCCAACAACACAACACGAAGTTCACAGCCAAAAATTTACAAGGCAGTAACATACGTACACGGTTTCACAGAAAAATTTAAAAAAACTGATATCTACGACAAAAAAAAATACTTACTAGCTCCTAAAACTAACAACACTTTGAGAAACATATATAGCAAAACAAAAAGTAAAGTGGATAAGATGGACAAGGCGAACGTTGTTTACGAAATAGCATGCAAAGGTGACGGGACTAACATATGCGGACAAGTATATGTTGGTACGACAAAATCTAAACTTAGGACAAGATTAGCATCACATAAACCCGACATAAAATCAAAACACGACAGTAAAACGGCACTTGCAGCCCACTGAAAATAATCAAAATAATCAAATAATCAAAATAATCACTGTCCAGACTTTGAAGAGACAAAAATACTACAAGAAGAGAAAAACTACGTCAGAAGATATACAATTGAAATGCTACATATTATAAACACTCCATCAAACAAACGACTCAACTTCAAATCGGACACAGAAAATTGCGCTCACATATACAAACATTTAATCAAACAAAAATTTAGTTAACATTAATATAGCTGACTGACAGCACGCATTTGTGACACAATTATTAATTTTATGTAATTTGTTTAAAATAGTGTTTTGTGATTTTGTTTATTTTGTAATTTTTCTTCAGGTCCTGAAGATGGCTTAAAAATTAAGGGGGTCTTCTCATTGAGCAACTTTTTTTTCAACTTTTTTTTTGCATTTAGTTATAGCTTGGGTAGTTGTGAATATGCCCCTAAAAGGATTTTTAGAAATTCGAAATACTTTAGAAGATACAGCCTTTTTTGTGAAGCAAGGTCTGATGGACAAGAAGGTGATGGAGGTAATTAAACCAGCTTACGAAGCGCTGTCGGCAGATAATTTGCTTGAAAGATGCCTTGGATCTGAAACTCAGAATTCCAATGAGTCCTACAATTCTGTTCTTTGGTCACTTTCGCCCAAACACATCAACTCAGGCGCACGCACCATCGAAGTGGCCAATTTCATTGCAACGTGCCTCTTCAACGACGGTTTTATACCCATACTTAAAATTATGGGTTTGATGGGTATTGCGATTGGCAAAAACGCATACGAATACGCACTATCTCGCAATGAAGACAGATTGAACCGATCAGAGATTCGAGCTGCGGCATCATCAAAAGCTGGCAGAACGGCTCGCAGAGCAGAGAGGGCAGCAGAAAGCAGTTTCTACGAAAAAGAGGAAGGTGGCCTGTATGGAGCTGGCATCGCCGACTAATATTTGTAAGTAAAAATTGTCAGCTCTTTAAAACTGCATTTAAACATTTTTGATTTTTTTTTTTTTTTTCCCAAAAAATTACTTCAAACTTTAAACGCGTTTATCTCGAACCCACGTTTTTCGAACTGGCGGCCATGATATCTCCAGTTCAACTGAACCGATTTTCATGAAACAAAATGGAATCGACGCAGAATTGTCACCATTCTCGGGTGAACCTCGACCATAATTTTAAAAAATTTTTTACTATTTTTTTTTTCACTAAACTACAAAAAAAAAACCCGAAATTGAAATTTTTTTTTGAATGGCCGCCATTTTGTCAAAAAAAAACACAAAATTAAGCTTGAGGTTCACCCGAGAATTACATCTATACTAATTATAACCCTGTTTTTTTTTTTCATTTCAGACGCTCCGGAGACCCGGAATCGTGGCCGCCGTGACGACACCTTTTTTTTTCACCACCAACTTTGAAGTCTCATTACTTTTTGAACAGCCCACGTATCGAGGCAAAAAAATTTTTTTATTTACTTTGAACCTTTTGTAATACAATAAATAAAAAAAGTTTTCAATTTTTCTTTGCGTTTTCAAATAAGAATTTTTTTAAAATGGGTCCAAAAAACGGGTTTTGAATGAGAAGACCGCCTTAAGCCGAAATATCGGAAAAAGAAATATATGTAAAACATAAAAAACTACAAAAAAGTTTTTTGATTTTATTGCTTCGGCCATAGCTCAACCAGGCAACAATTATACTTTTTTCTTATCACATTTACCGGTAGTTTTGGGATCGGTATAACTAATTTTTTTAACCAAAAAGTGACAATTTTCTCCAAATTCGAAAGTGATTTAAAAAAAAAAATGGAATAATATATCTTCAGTTTCTTTATGTTATATTCTATTTCTGTTAGTATTAAAAATATTCTAAAAAATGAAAAAGCTAGAGATATCTGCATATCTTTAAAACATTTGCATTTTTGTAGTAGTAAATTTGGATACATTTTTTAAGGTTCTGCCAAAAAAATAACGCATTACTTAATAACTTGTTGACCTTACAAAAAAAAAAAAAAAACACACGTGCGTCATTGGATACACGAAAGAAGCGAAGCTTTTTCACAGTTTAATAGATTTGTTAATTTAATGGTTTTTTTTTTAATAAAAAAACTTTTTAATTCAAAATTTGAAAATAACAAAGTGAATTAAAAAGCACACGTTAATATTCCCTTTAGTAAATTTGATAACATTCCATTATTATTTTATTTATTTTATTACATGTAACAGTCGTTGTTATTTCAACGCACTTGTGGGCAATTGTTAATTTATCCTTCGCACTATGCAAAAACAAAACAAAAGCATGTACCACCAACAACACAAACGCATTCACATAAGGAAAAAAAATGCTGCTTTTTCTTTCGTGAGGATCGATCCCGTATTCCATCGATTAAAAGTCTTACACTTCTTCCACCGATCCGAACACCTCTGTTAACTCCACACATTGATTATCATTATAGCTGCATGTCCAATGTAAAGATTTCCACAAGATTTCATTTCATTTTTTCAAATTGGGGTTTTTTGATTTTGTTTTAATGCAACAAGAACAAAAAACCGTTTTTTTTCGAAAAGTAAAAAATCACAACTCTTTCGGTTTTCGTCCAATTTTTATGTCTGATAGCTTATTGTTAGAAACAATTAAATAGAATACGAACTGCGAACTGCGAACCAACTTTTTTAAAATTCACACTTATACAAAAGTTATTTATTTGGTTTTTTTTTTTTAATGGGCACTTTTTTCCCATATAACCAAGTACTGACATGTACCGATGCTTGTCGGCACGGGTTTTATTTTGGATTGTTTAGAGAGAATAAAAGCTGTTTAAATAATATTCATTTCCTAAAAAATAGTGTTTAAAAATCCCTTAGTGGAACCAACTGTAGAAATACGTGATTTTTTTGTGGTTTGGCTGGTGTCAAGGAAGAAGAGCCGTTATCAATTATTATCGGATATGATTAGCTGTGTTAAACTTAAGGTTATCATTCCATTAGAGAGCGATTTACTTGAAAAGGACTTAAATTTTTTATCAGCAAGGTTTCATAGGAATTATATAGACTAAAGCAGGTCACGATAAGTCATGGCAGTTCAGGTCACATAAACAAAAAGTTTTCAATGAAAATTATACTGACGAGTTTCTTTTCGTCTTTGCATTAGTCCCATTAAAAATGTCTGTTTTATGAAGACATGACAATATTTGGGTTAATCAAAATACCTCGTTAACACTTCCTTGCCGTCCTTTTAAGGCCCGCAATACACGAAAATTTTTTTGGCGGTCAAAACTTTGAAGCATTGATAAATTACTACGGAAACATCTTGAAAATATTCTGTTAAAATTTTAAAGCGAAATTCGAAGCCGTTTGAAAGTTATAGCCGTCGAACGGTTGGTAGCGCACTGGGGGTTTTTGTACACTTACTTTCATATACATCTTCTTTCTCTCTACCTGTTTACTTAATCTATTGCTTAGTAACTTATGTATATATTTAGGTTTGTGCATGTCAAAATAAAAATGTTGCTATATGGTGCTGGAATTGCAGATTAAGTTACGGAGTTGACAAGTTACAAATAAACTACAATTTTTCTTCTTCTGAACTTTGAGCATATTTTTCTCAAAACTGCATTTTTATATATGGCGTGCATTATAACTCATAAATTTTAACCAATCAATTTTAAATTTTGCACACATACTTGATAATACTGCCGCAAATATGCCAGAGCGTGATTTTTGAAAACAAAAAAAATTTTATGAAAAAAAAGTTTAGTTGTGTTTTCAAAAATGTTAAGATTCTATTTTTTTAACGCCATTTTAAAAAAAAAAAATTTCGAAAATCTGGTTCTGGCATATTCAAGAGAATGTAACTTAAATATAAAAAAATGTTTGCTTTGTTTCATATGAATAACGTCGACGCTAGGATGCACGCCAATTGTCTGTCTTTGATCTATCTGTGCACTTAACACAATAACTCATATATCGGTGGTTCCATATCAAAACGCCCACGTTTCTGACATCACTATTTTTAAAAATTTTTAAACTCCGAATATATATTTTACGTATCATGAATTTTTCCTAATAAAAATTTAATGGCAGATTCGGCACACCAGAAAAAAAAACTGTCGGACTTTCATATTCAACACATATCTGCCTAAATTTCCCATTAACTCTGCAAAAATGTTATCATCCGATTGAAAAATTTCCGATTAGCTCTTTTGCATTACTAAAGTTTCTGATTATTGTTGGTAAGAAATATGCAACCCTGTAAGCTAACCTCAATGCGTTCATGTAGGTGCAATCCTGAGATCAAATGAAGAGAGAGACTGTATAATTTACTTGTAACCGTATAAGTCAATTGAGTAACCACACGGTTGAAAATCGTGTACTAAATTTTAATACAGTAAAAATATTCCAGAAGTTTTAAATACATTGCGGCTTAGAATTAAAACTTTGGCAAATACTAACGCATAATTAAGATTTTACTGTATTAAAATTTAATACAAAATAAATATAAACGCTCTCTATTCAGCTTAATAGTTTCAATTTAAGTACAATTCAGCACTTAAACTAATTTTTAAGACTGTTTAGACAAAATTTTAGTAAATTTGGATACTAAATGCTGTTTTTTATTGGTTGCATTCTCCACTATTTGTTGAATAATATTTCATTTGCAACCTTAAAAAAGTAAGCCTGGCAATGCTCAGATTTTAATTTATTTCCCAAAACATGCGTTGAAACTTACATCTGGCAATACCGCATCGTCTTTTTTCTATGTTTGTTCGTGTTCAAATGCAAAAATGTTTATCTCGGTTAAATACGGAGCGGTTTTTAAATTAATTGAACTGAAAGAAGTTTGTCAGGAAGAAATTGTAGAAAACAGTAAGTAATTTATATATTTTTGTACAATGCATGTACTTAACTTTTTTGTTCAATATATTTTAGTTTGCACGGCGTTTAAAGTAAATGCAGAGGAGCTGGCGTTTCGTACAAATACGGGAGCGCATGTTTTGAAAGAAAATTTGGTTGACATCGTTACGCAGTTTCAAAAGTGCGCAGCCTTCTACTTGGAAATAAGCGGTTTGTTTTATTTTATTCAAAGATGAATATTTTCATGTCTTAAACTTTTTAGATTCACAAATTGAGTGTGCTGCAACATCTATTGAAAAAAAACGCATCAGAGCAGAAGAAAAAGATATTGTTTTAAACAAAGAGGTGTGTTTTATTAAGTGAACATTAGTTACTAAGTTGGACCCCATGGACAAATTGAGTGCAACCAACACGCAGCAATTAAATTTTGTAGTAAGACATGAGCGCAGAGACTGCAGTGAAAAGTTTGGAAAGGTTTTCAGTACAGCTTTTCAGTTCGCAGCGTTTTGGATGCACTCAATCTGTTAACAGAGTGAGAAATAAATAATTTTTAATTAATTTTAGACACTGGAAGAGCATTTGCGGTGCAATGAATGTAGCCATATCTTACGAGAATACGCCCAAAAAAACACACTGTCAGATGTTTCTCGCCGAAGAGTTGTCAATGAGACTGCTTCGCTCTTGAGGTCACTTACCTCTAACTATCCTTCTAAAGAAGAAAAATTATCTGCGTCCAGAGCCATCATCAACCTTTTTCCATCGTTTAAGACAGAAGGCGGCGGAACGAATATTTTTTTCGACCCTGTAACAAACACAGGATTTTTAGCTGCTCGAATAAAAAATCTTAACTACAAAAGAAAAAAGATCACATGTCAATACAAATCGGTTTCTGATAAGGCTAGAGAAGTTTGCCAAACTGAAACACTGCGGGACGTAGACAAGGATTTCTTTAAACATTGTGTTTTACCTCTACAACGCAAGGAACTCGAAGAATTATTACGAAAAACTCTGAATGCAAGGCAAGCGATAAATACTAACCCGGTGAACATTAAAGAACTTTACCCTTTCTTTTTCGTCGAACCTGGTTTGGTAAGTAATGGCCTTTTTTCAACGTGTATTTAACGTTTATTATTAGTGTAAAATAGAATATTAAAAAAATTATAATTTTTTCATTTTTCAGATTACTTATGATTTTGATTTGCGTTTCCCCCGGTGCAACAATTTTTTAACACAATGGCCTAAGTTTGCAAATGCTGTAAAAGCTACTTTCGAGGACTGCGGATACTCTTCAGAGCTAGCAGCTGTAATAGGAGATTGGAACAGCGAAGTTCAGCCCTCTTTGTTCCTGACAAAACTGATACCAGCCACATCAACCGGGCGTTATGGTGAAAACTCAAGCAAACCTAATTTCAAAAACAATATAAGACGCTTAATAAGATTTGAAACTGTAAGTATGCAATGAATTCAAATTTATTTCCAAATAATAATTCACGAATTTAAATAACATCGTTCTAGAGCCATCCATCAAGAGAAGAGTTTGATTTGACGGGAGATTCTCCTTTTATTATTGCCGTAGGACCAAACAAACTTGCAGTAAGCCAGTTTATGCTCGCCATCGACGGAAAAATAATGCCATTACCACCAGATTATGGTATGAATTTGACGTTCGATGTATTTTTTAAATCGTTTTACGTTTTTAATTTAAAATTTAACACTGCCTTTACTGGTTTATTTGCATTTTTTTCCAAATATATCTATAAGTTAGATAATATTAAAGTACCTGCAAGACCCCATGAAATTTTTTTGAAATTATCAGCTAAAATCAAAAACTGTGAAGTTAATAATGCAATGTAAATCACAATTAGGAGGAAAGACTCCTATAGATTTGTTTACCCACTTCAATCCCTGCAGTCAACTATTTAGGTATACATAATAAGGATCGAAATTTATAATTTGTTAAAGTGTGTGTGACAAAGCGTTGAAATGGGTTTTGTTTGTTTTATGTGTAAAAGTATTTTTGAAAAGTGCTCGCACGTAGTGCATCACCTAAAAAATGATCACTTTTTGAGTGAAACGACAGCAGTAGAACTGAAATGTATAGCATCTACTCCATGTGATAAGATTTTTTCTACTTTTAGTGGTTTAAGACGGCATTCAATGCTGTGTTCCAATCAAAATGAATGTAGTGATATACCACAACTTACTTTTTCAAATTCAAATTGTTCATTGCAAGGTACTAATCAGACTCATAACTCACATCTTCAACATGAAAATGAATCAAATCTAAGGAATCATAATCCAATACACCTTGCAGAAATTGTTACGAAGTTCTGTAATGCTATAATGCTCCTTCAAATACCACAAAGCCATACAGATGTTATATTCAAGTCTGTATCTAATCTTCTAAGCGATTTATTTTCAGATTTTAAAGCATTCATATCCGATACTGTTCAAAGCCCAATAGATTCCATAATTAAAGCTGAAGAGAACTATTTAGCAATGATTTTAAATAAATTAAATAATTTTAACTCTCCATATAAAAGAAAAAAAATTTTAAGCTCCAATGATTTTTATATTGAACCAATACCAAAAAGAATAACGGAAAGGTGGGAAAAAAAGTATAATATTGAAAAAAACGAGTACGCAAGTGTTATCAAGCAATGCAATTTTCAATACATTCCAGTTTTGAAAACAATCGCCTCACTTTTTAAAAATGACTCATTTAAAGAAGTTTTTTTTCAAAAAGGTCATATTTGCTCTGAAGGTACATTTAAAGAATTTTGTTGTAGTGAAAATTTTAAGAAATTAGGTAAATCTTCCGACAATATTTTGCAAATTCAGCTGTTTTTCGATGAATTTGAAGTAGTTAATCCTATAGGCAACAAGACATCAATCACCACCAGAATATAACGCTCACGTAGACAATATACATTTAGTTTCACTATTTTTTGTTTCGGACTTAAAGGATGAAGGCAGAAATTTTAATTTTGTTTTGGAGCCTATTGTCAAAGATTTAAATATTTTAGAAAAATATGGCATTGTAGTGGATGGTAATTGTATAAAAGGACTATTAATAAACATTTGCCATGATAATTTAGGTGGTAACGCTTGTTTGGATTTCGTACAATCTTTTCGTGCAAATTTTTTTTGTAGGTTTTGTACAATGCCTCAAATCGAAACTGAAACCGAGATTGTAGAACATCAGTCTTATTTGCGAACGCCATCAAATTATGACGCACTGTTCGAAATCGATAAATCAACTGTATTTACGGATTTAAATTACTCTAAAGGAGTAAAACATTACTGCATTCTAAATGATCTCAGTTTTTATCACGTAATAGAAAACAACAGCGTAGATGTTATGCACGATGTTTTGGAAGGAGATATTCCGTTTGCATTGAAATTGTTTTTAAAAACTATTGTAAGCTACAAAATGACAAACATAGAATGCATTAATAGAAAAATTAGATCATTTCATTTCGGCTACTTGAAAAGAAAAGATACCCCAACTTTTGTTACTCTTGATAAAGGCAAGACTTCTATAGGATTGACTGCTGCTGAAAACTTATGTTTATTTTTGCACTTCCTACTTATATTTCTTGAGTTTCCAGATAACGTTCCCCATTTGTGGGAACTTATAACATCATTGCTTGAAATTACTAGTATCCTTCTTTCAAGAGAAATCTCTTTGCAAGATATTTGTAAGTTGCAGTTATTAATAACAACACACTTAAACCACATTCAAGAAACTTATAAAACCAGATTACTTCCTAAACATCATATTCTCACCCACTATCATCTGTTATTAAAAGAATGGGACCCCCAATTCACGCCTGGGCGATGCGTTATGAAGCAAAACACAAGACTCTTATAAACTTCGCTTCAATTTCTAATAATTTTATTAATATTTGTTTCACCATTGCAAAACGCCATCAAACCCAATCTGCCTTAATAGTCGAGAAAATGGAGCTTACAAAAAAATTTATATTTGGTAAATTAGAAAAGATTAATTTCGAAAACAGTCATCAATTGTTCAATAGCTTCTTTGCAGAACGAGGAAGTGAATTAATTTATTCTGTTAAATGGTTAACAGTACATTTCGGGTACCATTACAGAAATGAATTAATGTTAAAAATTTCAGCTAAAGAATATGGATTCATTAAACAAGTACTTTTGTATCAAAACGAAATATATTTTTTTATTCAATATTTTAGTACCTTGCAATTAACTATTAAATTAAACAGTACGGAAGTTATTGAGTCCGACGAATTTAATATTATTAAATATGATAATTTAGAGTTTAAGAAACCAAAAGAATTGCTTTTGGTAAACAACAAAAAGTATATTATAAGGGAAGCTTTAAATGAATGAATATTTGAGTTATATAAGTTTTTATCTTACTTTCCTTGAATCTTATTTACTTTTAAATCTCATATTAAAGAACTGAAATTAAATTTTAACAAAAAGCCAATAAAACTCGTTTTATTTCGAAATTATAATATTAATCTATTGCAGATAAATTCGATGGCTTATTTTAATATTTAATTTAATGTGTCATTTAAATTTTGATTAAAATAAGCAAATAATTAGGAATTAAAAAAGACTGAAATCTAAACCAAAACAAAACTATTTATTAGTAGGCAAAATCACTAAATTTTTGTCAAATTAAACTACAATTTAAACTCTGACTGTACTAGAATTGAGTATAAAAAAATATTTCAATTTAAACTAAGCCTGTACTAAAATTTAAACCAAAGCTGTATTCAATTTGTGTTTTAGTATTTTGCAAGTACTAGATTTAACACCAAGGCTGGTGTGGACTTATATGTAGTACAGTAAAGTTTAAATTTTAATACAAGATTTCTAACCGTGCAGAAATAATTTGTAAAAATGTAAAAAAAGTAAGAAAACAACTTTAAAAATTTTATAAAATAAGCCGTGTTCTTTTAGATACAATCCAGAATCAATTCTATTTTGCTTTTAACGAAGCAAATAAAAGTTAACTATTAAAATAATTTTAACCCGACTACATAGTTCGATTGTTCAGCAACCGACTTATTTGTGCCGCTTCTTATAACGAACGCAAAATCTTTAAGGAAAACATTTAATAAAATAAGCCGTGTTTTTTTAGATATAATTCAGAATCAATTCATAATTGCCTTGAACGAAGCAAATAAAAGTTAAATATTAAAATAATTTTAACCCGACTACATAGTTCGATTATTCAGTAACCAATTTATTTGTGTCGCTTTTTACGGCTAGAATTTCGTCAGACAACGTCACGCTTCATATTCATCGTGCTCTCTACTTAGTATCTATATCTGGCTCAAACTACGATGCGTTCTGAACTGGGCAAAATATCCATGGATAAAGTTTTCCGACGTCACAATGTTAGCATTGTGGACTCCATCCGTAAGGTAAGTAAAGCTTGGAGCATAGCGTATCTGCGTTACGAAATAAAAGATATTCGTTTACAGACCAGAGTGCATAAAGATTTGCAGATGCAAGTGAAAACTGAACGACGAAAGCGTGATTCTTTTTTAGAGTATGATGGTGTACTCGAAGCAAATATTAATGTCGCGGAGGGAAAACGAAAATCCAAAATTCTCGGATATGAAGCTGAAAAGCAAGGAAAACATCAAGAAAACAAGTGGTGAAGTAGCGGCAATGTTAGCCGTAGCTAATGCGCGTGCTAGAGGAGTAGTTTCTGTTACAAAGTGGAGGAAAGAGAAGCAGCTGCGCTTGTTCCAGCGGAACAGTACATTAGTGCATTCGCAAGGACCAACAAAATTCGAAGCCTTAGACCTAAAGAGAATGCAGGCGCCATCCCAGCGCATTTAACCCAGAAAGACAATTCATATATTTTTAATAGGTTTGTCATATAAGTTTTATACATATGTAATATATAAAAATGTTATATATAAAAATAGTTCTTCTTATTGTTTCTATAGGGTTTATTTAAAAAAAAAAAAAAAATTATGTGTGTGGCCGCCACCCATGGTAGAAATGAAACTTTTACCCAAAAATGGATTTTCTGGGAAGATTGCTAATTTATTTTATTAACATTCTCTCCTTCAGTGCAACCAAATGGTTAAGAAGCAGACTGCCTTCATAACAGTAATAGTTGAAGAACTGTCTTTTTTCATAAAGCCAACTAGTATATTCAACATAGTAATATCATGGGAAATATCAATTGTCCCTTTTGTTTATAGACAGTTAATGAAAAGTTCAATATTCACGTACAGAATTAGATCACAGTTTTTTTTTACTTTCGTGACACAGTTGGTTATCAAGAGGATGGCGATCCTCATAGCATAGACGACAGATCTTGCTGTTTTATTTTTTTGTTGATTATATTTTTATTTATAAATATTAAAAAAAAAAGCTTTGTCAAAAAACCTGCGTCGGGAATAATGCACTTTTCCCTTACCGTACTCGCATCGAACCGCGTACATTTCGACTGCAAGTTGAACGTGCTACCATCTCACCATTGCCTCCCTTTCATCAAAGCGAACAAAATACGAACAAACCTGAAAGCAATCATAGTATAGATTTGTCATCTTATTCCATAGCATTGATGCCAAAAAGAATTTTTTGTTTATCCAAAATAATTATCAATCGATTATATAATTTAGGCTTTATTTATATTATTTATTTTAAATTTTTCTTAAAAAAAAAAACAAAAACCGCCCGTATGCTTGTAAATACTTTTATTTTAAAAAAGCACAAAATTTAAACTGCAGTTAGGACCACTAAACCTTTGCTTCGTGGTCAGAAACTCTGACCTTATGCTCCCGAGCATATCTGTTTGGGTTTATTTTACCGTGCCTACACAGTTAAAAATGTTGATGCGTGTTTTTCCTTACAAGATTTGGATAATGATAAATGATAAATGATGCAAACATGTACATATATAGAAGAATCTTCAACATTATCACAAAAATTCCGATATTTCCCACACGGCCCAAAATCCGACTTCGATATCGAAAATTTAAAAATTTACGAATAGTTCGCGAATTCGATTCGAACAATCGAGTTCGATTACGATTAAAAAAAAATACGTTTGGCGGACGTAACGGTTACTTCGTAAACGAAGGTTCGCTTATGTTCCGAAAAATTATTCGTTTACAATTCCAAAGCGATTAATTCTTCAACACAAATGCTTAGGTGGATATTTTCGGATAAATATTTTGGCACTTTCAGATTTACTTTTATTATTACTGACGCGATAACACTGGTATGTAATAACTTTCGATTTTTGATCGCCAATAAGGGAAATACAAAATTTTTCTTTGATAAAAGTTCATTGCAAACGAACTTTCGCCGGGTGGGTTGCATATGCATTGACAAGTCTTAATTTTCGGTACAATATTTTAGTGACATATTCTTCTTATATTTTAGTTTCGACCAACATATCGTAGGTAATCTGACAGCTGAGTTGGTAATAGAAGAACTGTAACCAGTATTTTGTGTGTTAAAATACCGCAGCATGCGAATATTTTCTTATTTCGATATAAATGTGAGTTAAAACTTACTTACTTACTTACTTAGGTGGCCGTGACAACCCGTGTCCGGATTTCGACCGACCTCATCAGCTCTCGCCAGGCGCCTCTGCTTTGCGCGCGCCTTCTCCAATCGGATACACCAAGTGCGGTTAGGGCTTCCTCAACCTGGTCCATCCATCGGAGGCATGGTCTCCCTCGTCGTCGTTGACCAGCGACCCTCGCTTCGAGCACCTTTTTCGCTGGAGCTTCGTCGTCCATACGATGGACATGACCCAGCCAGCGTAGTCGCTGCACAGTTATACGCCGAACTACGTCAATGTCTCCGTAGAGCTCATACAGCTCGTGGTTCATTCGGATGCGATAGTCATCGCCGACTCGAACAGGACCGAAGATTTTGCGAAGAACTTTTCTCTCGAACACCCCCAGAGCGGCTGCGTCAGTTTGCGAAACTACCCATGCCTCAGCGCCATAAAGCAGCACAGGTAGAACGAGCGTCTTGTAGAGTGTTAGTTTTGTCGATCGAGAGAGGGCTCTGGAACTTAGTTGCTTACTGAGCCCGTAGTAGCACCTATTAGCAATTATTGTTCTTCGCTTTATCTCCAGGCTGATTTCGTTGTTAGTATTAATGGCGGTGCCAAGGTATACAAACTCCTTGACTACTTCAAAGTTATAGCTGCCGGATGAAACGTGGGAGTCTAAACGCCGAGCTCCCTTGTTTGTAGACAGCATATACTTTGTTTTACCCTCATTTATCGTCAAACCCACTTTGGCTGATTCCTTTTCGATAGCGGCGAAAGCAGCGGTAACATCTCTCTTGGTTCTGCCAACAATATCAATATCATCAGCGTAAGCAAGGAGCTGGACACCTTTATAGAAAATGGTGCTATTACGATGCACACCGGCCTTTCGTACGATCCCCTCCATGATGATGTTGAAGAGATCGCAAGACAGTGGATCGCCTTGCCTGAAACCTCTTTCGGTATTGAAGGTTTCGGAGAGGTCATTTCCTACCTTGACGGAGCTGCGTGTGTTGCTCAACGTCATTCTGCAAAGTCTAATCAACTTTGCAGGTATACCGAACTCAGACATTGTTGCGTATAGGCAATCCCTTCTCGGGCTATCGAACGCAGCTTTAAAGTCGACAAAGAGATGGTGTGTGTCAATTTGATTTTCGTGGGTTTTCTCCAGGATTTGTCGTAGCGTGAAAATCTGGTCTATGGTTGACTTACCAGGTCGAAAGCCACACTGATAAGGTCCAATCAGTGTTTTTGTAATTGGCTTTAATCTTTCACACAGTACGCTTGAGAGAACCTTTCAAAGGTTCTCTCAAGAGTTAAAACTTACATTTGAATTATATGAAAGATACGATATTTATATGGAAATTCACAGATCTAAGCATAAAACAAATTTTTGATTCAAAGTTGCATTCTTTAATATTGCAGCATGTGCTGTTTCCAAATCAATCAATGCAATCAATCTGAAATTATCAGAACTCAATTTGAGAAATGCATAAAAGTATGCTAATGTTGTGAAAAAAGCTAAGTTTAGATTAAAATTTTAGACCGTATTGTACTTTCAGAGTATTGAACGAAAGACCCAATTCAATCATAAAAGAAAGATAGAAGTACTGATTGTTGATTTAACATAAGTATGAGCTACTCAAATAAATATGTCTACATGGCCCAGTGGTTAGAACAGCCGGCTGTGGATATAAACGTACTGTGTTCAATCCTCAGTGGAAGCAAAAATATAAAAAAATTTTAGATAGTAATTTTTCCGTTTTTATACAACTAGTGTGGCGAGTTGCTATGTTGTTGTTTTCATAAGAAACATTTTGTTACATTGGTTTTATCCCCCCTCTAGCTCGCCGTATTTTTGCATACGCGGCTATAAAAGTTTCACTTCAAAAATAATAGTACGAGTCATATAAAAACTAAAAAAAAATTTGAAAATCGTATTGTTTCGTGTACTATAAAATCAATAGGCTGCCTATTGGTATGTACTATTTACGGAATTCAAACTTAAAAAATTTAATCTAAATGCGTACATGTGCTGTTAAATTCAATGACAGTCTAACAAAATGTAACCTATTTTTTTAATTTTTTTGGTTTAATTCTAACTGATAATTTTGATATAAATTTGGTTTATTAAGTAACTTACTGTACTGAATATTAATCATATGATTTCGCATTATTAACACATTCAATGCAAAAACTGCCTAATAAATAGCCTTCTCCATCATATTGAGTCAATGGAGTCAATACAATTAATAATGGAGGTCACATAACTTCCTAAGGTAATTTTCAATTTTCTTAACTCTAAAATGAATTAAAAACTACTTTTGTTTACTTCTATCAGTTACATCTATTTCCTTTAGCATTTTTAAAAAACTATTGATTTTCTAATAAAAAAAAGAAAAATATTTTAAAAATATGTCTTTATTTCGTTTTTTTTTTAATCTTGTCCTTTGAGAACTTAATTTCGTAGAAAAGATTCATTAAAAATTTAACTTTTTTGCTTGTTCCATACAGCTATTTCATTGAGTGTATATGATAAAGATATAGTATTTTTAACTTGCTCTGTTAAAAATGTCCAAGGAATTCTTAAGGAGAAATAATGTTTATAATTGAGATGAACTTATGAGCAGCCAAATGAGCAGGGTTGATGTTCCTTACTAACCAAACCCCAAATCTTCTGAATAAACCAAAGCATACCGTAAAACAGGGCAATCAAAATTACAAATTGGCTCGTACAAAAATTTAAAATCCAAGTCATTACTCCACAGCTCTCACCACCCTGTTTCAGACAAAGTTGTTCCTTAAGCTTAAACTTCAGTTTTGTTTCTATTCGCTAAGATTATGGCAAGAATGTTCCTTGCTTAGTTAAATCCGAGCACTGCTTATGCCAAGAAAATTTGTAAAATGTTATTCGGAATTTTTGTTTTTTGCTTTTAATATAATTCTGATATTCACGGAATTTATGAACATAACAAGAGATTAAGTTATGCAGTTAGCCATTCGACATGGTTTATCTATGCTACTGCACAAAGGGTTGTTGCAGAAAACACAGATTTTACATATTTTCGCATACAAAAAGCAAAACATAAAAAGAGAAAACCTACAAAATGTTAACAGAATCTCGTAAGCGAAGGTCGAGAAGTGTTGCAAAATGCTCCGATATATCGGATTTGTTACGATTTTCAGACTTGAATCAGATGATCCAATATTTCGCAGAAATTGTTGAAAATTGTTTTATTGTGGTCAACATAAACAATTCCCAATTTGTTCAACCCCCATGACACTCGCAATAAATACAGAAATCATAATAAGCTCATATCTACTTATTGGAATTGGAAGTAATAGGTACCAATTTATTGTTAGTTACATAAAGTTGAATAATCTTAAATTATGTACCACGGATACTTAAAAATCTTATCTGCCACTCTATATTCAGAAAATATAATAACACGAGAATGGTAGAGACGATTTAAACTATAGTCTAGAGTTGTCAGAATTGTTTCGTGTTAGATTTTAATGAATAAAAGCCAAGCAAAATGAACTGTTGAATCGATTTGAACGAAATAGAAAGCAAAAAATCTTATTACATTTGGACAAATTGTGTCTACAATAGTGTTGTCAGATTTCTTTTAAGATAAAATGGGACAAAGGCAAAATTGTAATGGATAAAACGTTATTTTTAAAAATTTAACGAGACAGTTGAATAAACTGATAAGATAAAAAAAAATATTTGACAAGGATATAAGAGTTTTAAGTTCAAGTCAATTAAGTTCATCACCTTATACACGTATATTAAAAAAAAAAAATCACTTGTTTGAAGTAAAAAAGTGTCGATTTTTATCATGATTTTATGCATAGTAAAATAGGCTTGAAAGGTATCAAATTCAATTCAAGCTAAATAAAATTATATATTAGAAATAATTCTATTATATGTTTAGAACCAAACTATTTCACTATCAGTAATTTCACTGCATAATTTGCATAATTTGAATTAAATAATTCTTTAATTCTTTAAAGACTCTTCTTTTAAATTTATTGATAACCCGTGCATCTGGAAAGTAGTTTTTTTCACATAAAAAAACGTTGACAACTATGATTTAGCTCAAATATGCAATTTTTGCTTTGTTTTAATAAAAAATTCACAAAATTAAGTTTAAGGAAAACGATTTAATTCAATCACTGCAAAACTAGAAGTATATTCGAAATCTTAGTTTATGTTGTTGAAAGGTTATTTTTTGATTTGTATTGATGACGTATTCTATTAGATGTAAGCCCAAGTTTTTGTAGGTTGTTTCGATTGAATTTGGAAAATTAAGAAAATTTTCTTTCAAATTCCGTTGAATTTTATTTATCAAAATCAAAATTTAAACGATTAGTGACTTAAATAGTATTTAAAAATGTTATTCAAATAATCTGGTGAATTCAAAGAAATAGGTTCTCTAGGTTAAGCAAAAGAAATTAGGTTTTAAGCCAAAGAAATCAAATTGCATGAATATAAATTGTCATCAGAAGTATTGTTCGTATCATTGGCGCAGCAACCGCCATGCCAGCCGCATCAAAGATTCGGGGCCCCCGGGCTTCAGGGAACCCGAACGTGTATAAGAAAGCATTCGTAAAATGTCATCCACAATCTCACTCAAACTCTTTGACTGTACGCTAAGCTTCCCGGGAAAAAATCATATGGTAAAAGGTCATTATATAGATTCATTCACTTATATATCAATATGATCGTACATGAGTTTTGGACATGTCTGCGCAGTAATGACCCTTTAAGTGCATTGTTCAGTTTTTTGTACATTTGTACTTTATTACAACTTTACTAAGCAATAGCATAGTAAAATTACAAACTAAGTGCTTTAATGCAATTTTAATATACTTATTTAGTATTATTACATCTCAGTGTAGTAAAAGTTCTAAGGGGCTTGTAGTTTTAATATACTTTTATACTATTAGATACTAAAAAAAAAAGGAAATGGCCATTCAGCTTCTTATGATCAATTGTGTTGTGAGTGTTGTGAATTTTTGAACACAAATGATCGAGAACTGGACCTACAAGTTTTATGAAGACTCCGAACAGCTTATGTTCTCAGGAAACTTTTCATGGCAATTTTTTTACTCTTTGAGGTTTTCCATTGTCTGCAAAGAGGTGACTGCCGAACAGAAAAATTAATTATTTTGAAAAAACTTTCTATGTCAGGTGGGAATCGAACCAGGGTTCTCTGGCGAATTGGCCAAGCACTCTTCCCACAGCCCACGGCCGCCGAACAAGTTTAGTAAACATGTGTGAAATTTAATTTTGTACAGCTGTTAGCACAATTACAAAAAATAATTTTAATGTGAATAACATAAAGTATTTGAAAATTTATAAATGATTATCCTTTTACACAACTTCTGCTTGTATTTCTGTTATTTTTTGTGTTAATTGAATACGTTCTGTAATATTGTCGTTGTATATTTATTGTTTACGCTTACAAATGGGAATAATAACTCAGAATTTTATTTTATGGTTACGTTTTAATTTAAATAATTTTGATTTATTAAGGCGTTATTTAGTAACCGATAATTTATTGTGTTTTAAAAAAAAAAAATATTTAAAAAACAAATAAATTTAACAAATTTAACAAATTTAAGTTTTAATTTTAAAATTTGCCGACGTTTCGCAAATTGTTTGTCTGCTTTATCAGTGCGTCTTTTATTTACTGATTTAAAACCGTTATAATAACATAATACAAACAATAATATAACATCGAACTTACAGGTGTTCATACTGTACAACAACAACAATCATAAACACAATACAAAGTATTAGCACAACACATTAATAACCCTAGACACACAGCTGATCTTGACAATTTTAAGATTATCGACAAAGAAACAAATTACAACACAGGGCTAATTCTGGAGAGTCTCCATATACAAAAAAACATCAAAGAGACTGTAAACAGAAAAGAGGACATAGACAACATAAGCGTAGTCCATCAAAGCGCACTAAGCTAAAATTATGTTAAATGTTTATATATATATTCTAACAATAAGAATGTTAAAATTTTATGATTGTTGTTGTTGTACAGTATGGACACCTGAAAGTTCCATGTTATGTTGTTGATTGTATTATGTTTGTATTTTGTTATTATAATGGTTTTAAATCAGTAAAAAAAAAAAAAAACCCCCTCATCAGGCGTCAGCAGACAAACAATCTGCGAAACGTCGGCAAATTTTAAAATTAAAATTTAAATTTGTTAAATTTGTTTTTTAAATCGTTCTTTTTTTAAAATATTATAAATTATCGGTTACTAAATAACGCCTTAATAAAGGGAATTATAACTGCTCATTTCTTGTGTGTAATGTGAAATCGATGATTAAATTTTTCTAATAAATATTTTTTTAGAAATATTTATGATTTATTTATTTCAAATATAGCTTCAGCTCAAACACGTTTTCACTGAAGTTCGAACTCCGTGTAGTACGCTTTTTGAAACACGAACTTAAACTACACGTGTATTTCAATCACAAACTACACGTCCAGTTCGTATTCACGTGATTTCTGCATTCACGTGAATTTCAAAAGTTCTTTTGTGTTTCTGAGAACTGCTGCATCTCTATGATTTTTATAGCTTCTGTAGATTCCAAGTGCATTATTTGGTCAATTTCTGGGTGTGTCACTTGAACTTTATAGGGTTCTGTGGGTTCCTAGGACAGGAAAGATGGTTCCTCTGGACAAGGGATTCAACTTGGATTTGGATAGTTCCTGGGTGCGTCATTTGGAGTTTTTAGGGTCGTGTGGATTCCTAGGACAGGAATGAAGGTTGCTGTGGACAAGGGTTTCAACTGGGATTTGCCAGTTCCTGGGTGCATCATTTGGACTTTTTAGGGTTCTGTGGATTCCTAGGACAGGAATGAAAGTGTCTATGGACAAGGGATTCAACTGGGATTTGGACAGTTTCTGGGTGCGTCACTTGAACTTTATAGGTTTCTGTGGATTCCTAGGACAGGAACGATGGTTCCTCTGGGTGCGTCATTTGGACTTTTTAGGGTTCTGTGGGTTCCTAGGACAGAACCCACAGGAATGAAGGTTATTATGGGTAAGGGATTCAACTGGAATTTGGATAGTTCCTGGATGTGTCATTTGGACTTTTAAGATTTCTGTAAGTTCCTAGAACAGGAATGAGGGTTTCTGTGAACAAGGGATTCAACTAGGATTTGGACAGTTCCTGGATGCGACTTTTGGACTTTTTAGAGTTCTGTGTGTCCCTAGAACAGCAATGAAGGTTTCTGTGGACAAGGGATTCAACTGGGACTTAGTTCATACATATTAAGTGATTGAAAACTGAATCTACAAGTTTAAGTCCGACTCTAAAGGGCTCATGTTCTCAAGAAGCTTTACATGACATTTTTTTACACTTTGATATTTGCCATTGTCTGCAGAGAGATGACGGCCGACTAGAAATATTATTTCAATGGAAAAAACATGGTGTGTCAGATGAGATTTGAAACCAGGTCTACCGTGGTTCTCTGGCATACGAACCACACACAGGTTGGATATTATTATTGTACTTCAAAATACGTATGTTACAATCCTGGATGCGAAATTTCTTTGAAAAGAAATTTGGTATAGCAATTTCTAATTTACTGTCATTTTTTGGAGATGTCTTCCAAGGCCAGACAATTTTGCAGTTTCAAACTGAATATTCCAACTGAATATTCGTGGATTTTTCTGAACTCTTCTGGTGACTGTGTGTTGCCTGGCAAGTGGATAACCGCCGAATGGATGGATAGGCCTGGAAAAAAGCCCAAGACACATAGATCTAGCAGCGAGATAAATATATATCTTTATTCAAATTCTAAAAACAATTCTCAGCCTTATACAAGTAAAACTACCAGTAAGTGTACGAATAATCCTAACTCTAATTTTATTTCCAGTTTTAGTTCTCATCATAATTCTTTCAACTCTAACTTCAAATCTAATTCAATCTCTAACTTTAAGTTAAACTTGTATCCTAAATCTAGTTTGAGTTCTAATTCTAAATCATATTCTAAGAATCCCTTATACAAAGAACACAAAAACCTACCTGCTCCTTACCCCCAACCTAATTCATCAAACAAACATGTGAAACCTATATCCCATCATAAGTCAGATCCCAATTAGAATTTAAAAACTAACATTTTCCCCATATTTTTTCCCTTTGTCAAGCAGAATATTACCGCAACCAACAATAAGGTTGATATTCCTAGCAAGTCGACGACAAAATCTTCTACTTATCAAAAACGGAACCGGTTTCATTTAATCTTCACGACAATGAAGCAAACATCGAGAATGATTCTAATTTCATTCACTTCCATACCTTAAATCCATCACCATCTTCTGGAAGTGTTTTACTAAAACGTGCTCTCAACATAAGTGCACCAGCTTTAACTCCAAACAAGGTATTCCAAACAAAGTACTCACCCAACTACACCCTTAGTAGACACGGCTACCACAAAACCAGATTCCCCTACTTTTCTCGATCCTCTTCTTTCGCCTTCAGCAAAATTGACAAAAAATTTAGCGGAGACAAGCACTGATTTGTTATGTCTCGTCTAAGAGAGCTTATATGAAAATGTACGCCTATACCTTTCATATCTACATGATAAATCTGATTCAATATGCATTGATGGTTCGACAAGAACAAGCGCCATAGTAGCAAGAAAGTCTTCCGACTAATCCAATTCAACTTAAGAAAATCTTCATTCATTTTCACGAAAGCTGCAATATCTCCCCAGCTAATGTTGAGATGGATTTGACAGCATTTGTGTCACATACAGCATCAAGACGTCTTTGGCATTTGAATAAATCTCGTTAAAATTTTAAAAACTACTATTGCTCCTAACAACATTCCTCAAGTAATACCCAAAGATTCATGCCAATCGGCATCCTCAATTTATCTTTAAAACAGCTTTGGCTCCCACAAATATCACCATATAACACCAAACTCTACTATTGCTCCTCACTCTCACCCTAGCGCAACACCTATTTCTCAAAACCAGCCT
This sequence comes from Coremacera marginata, assembly GCA_914767935.1. Lineage (NCBI taxonomy): Eukaryota > Metazoa > Arthropoda > Insecta > Diptera > Sciomyzidae > Coremacera > Coremacera marginata. The sequence continues at coordinate 89,434,408 of OU612047.1, read as the reverse complement.
AACCCACCAATAACTTTATCAAAAATATTTTGCCACAATTGCGGGGGTATGAGAGACTCAATAAACTTTTTGTTGAAGCTAAATCTTGCCACTTTAATATTCTTGTCTTAACGGAAACGTGGTTAAATGATACTTTCAAAAATGAGGAAATTCTGGATAGTAATTGCACAATTTTCAGAAATGACCGATACTATACAAACACAGGTATATCTCGTGGAGGAGGTGTTTTAATCGCCACACACAACACCCTATCGAGTGAGCTGATTGCAGCCACCTCCCCAATACACTTTGAGCACCGAATAATAAAAATTAGTCTAGACCAAAATCTTTACATATACATTAGTGTCATTTATATTCCTACTAATTGTTGAAAGCGCGTACAATGAATTATGCGAAACTATCACAGCAATAATAGCCGCTTTAAGCGAGGAAGATAAGTTTATTTTCATAAGAGACTTTAACCGTCCTAATATTTATTTTTTCAACGATGATAATAAACATCTCCCAATAAACATCTCCAATGCTTACTCAGTACCTTTTATATTAACGATTGTCAGCAAGTGGCTCCAATTCCAAACCGGAATGGGCGATGGTTAGATTTAATTCTTACTTACTCCTATCTACAGGTGCGTCCAACATGTGAAGCCGAGCACATATTTTCCAATACCCTCCACCACACTGCCTTTACTATAGAGTAATGCGCTACCCATATTACTTTTACACACTCCTTTAATAATTCTGTTGTGCATGATTTCCTTAATGCCAATTATAATAATATAATAGATGACTATAATAGATTCAAATGGTTTGAATTGGACCCACTTATCAGCCTTAGGATTGGAAGAGGCCATGGGCGTCCGCAGGATTTTTCCTAGGGGGGAAGCCAAGACGTACGTGAAATGTTCACGTACTTGATAATTATTGAGGAATGCTCCTTGAAAAAGATGACCATTTAAATTCTGTTTTCAGAGATGTTTGGTGATAATTTAATGAACATTGTCGCATTTTATATCGTTTCTCTGAGTGAGATTTGGCCGAACCATCAGGACAAAACTCTAAATTTTTGTAATATGATTCCCATGCTCATTCTTTAGTGAAATATTCAGAAGTTAGGGTATATCTGAAACACTCTTCTTTATGTAGGATGTTCATGAAATTGGCTATACTGAAAAATACACTCTTAGTTTAATAATTTATTTAATCACAATATTTTTAAATGTTCAACCTTAAAACAAAAAATTATATTTTAAAATCGTGAGATATTGTCATTTTGTAGGACATCATAGAGCTTTTAAGAAATGAAGGTATTATTTAAAATAAAAGTTGTAAAAAGTTGCAGCTTCATGTAAGTTTTATCTACTGGACTCAAACTTGGTAAAAAATTTAATCTAATTGCGTACATATGTGATTAAAGTTTATGGCATTCTAACAAAATGCAACCTAATTTGTTTTAATTTTTTGCTTTAATTTCATTAGATAATTTTATTACAAATTTGGTTTATTAAGCTACTTAGTATATTGAATATGTAACACAAAAACTGCTTATTTGAGGCTGAGACATAATTTAAAAATACACAAAAAACAGTTTTTCGACTGTCGTCTTAAACATAACGGAGCAAGCAACCATTCTGAAATTTTTTACATGTCGTTGTGTGCTTATATGCTGTATTTTAGAGAAAAAATTAATTTTTTGCAATTTTTTTTGTTTTGTGTCGCTAGAATGAGAGCACACTATGCGTTCACACTATGAGAGACAGTGTGCGTTCGACAAATTTTTTTTTATTTTGTGTCGCTAGAATGAGAGCACACATGCTTGCTGACATAAAAAATTCAATATATTTTAAAAGATGGGCTTAAAAGAAAAATTCATCCCAGTTTTCTTGTAACAGTTCAGAAATATTTTTTGACATTGGAATTGTTGCTATGTAATGCTTTTTTATAATTTTTGGCAAAAGCATATATCACTATTTTAGCTTTTTTGGTTAAGTAAGTGTTTAACAGACCTATTCTTGAAAATCTACAATTATAAACTAATATTTTTCATATTTCTATTTGTTTGTTGTAAGTTTTTGATTTCAAAACAAAATTTGAAGGTCAAAAAATAAAATTTGTCAATAACATTGTTAATATATGAAAAGCAGTGGCAATTTTAACCAAAATTTATTATTTTTCAGATTCAAATTATGTTTTGAAATCAAAAAATATAAATATGAAAAAAACTGGTTTACAATTGTAAACTTTCAAGAATGTGTGCACTTAGAGTTGCCAGATCCTGAAAGGCTGTAGTCGGGAAAAGTCAAGAAAATTCCGAAATTTCTTATAAGACGTCGTGAAAAAAGAAAATCACATTTGTGTAATAGTGGTTTTATTTAAAAAACATAAAACTAAAGGCCCAACCAAAATAGACGAGTTGCTCCGTAATGAGTAGAGACTTTAGAACTAAAATGTTCGCTTTAATGCAATTGTTGCCCAAAATAAACTTACGCAATTTAACGAAGCTGAACGAAGCAGCTTGTCTATACGTTTTGTTCCATAAGAACAGAACTTCTACCGTCTCAACTCGTCAAATGATCGGCAAGTTGCAATCGTCTCGTTTCGTCTATTTTGGTTAGGCCTTAAAGCATAAGCAAAATGAACATAAATTGAATCTTAATAATAAACAATATGATCATAAATTGGTTTTTTAAATTTTACAAATGAGGCAAAATATAAATGTAATTCTTAGCTTTTGTTCCGACACACGTTTTAAGACTTTATTTAAAGTTTACAAAAAAAAAAAAAAAATAAACGATATGGTCATTTCACCCCATAAAAGGACTTGGGCTGAGCTTCTTTTCATCAATTGCATTGTGTGTGTTGTGAAAAGTTTGGACAGAAATGATCGAGAGCTGGACCTATAAAGCTTTATGCCAACTTCAATCTGCTCATGTTCTCAAGAAACTTTTCATAGCAGTTTTTACTCTCTGAGGCTTGCCATTGTTTGCAGAGAGGTGAAGGACAAACATGGTTTAAGGCGTTAAAGTTAGGCCGTGATTTTTGGTCGGTGGATCCGATGATGGTTGAAAATGTTAGATCGAAAAAAAAAATTCTGCTGTTCCTCAATTAAAAATATTTTGATTAAACATATTTTTGATTTGCACGAGTTGCTTTAAGCTTTTCTTTACCATCTGGTGTATTTAATAAGTTCTTGAAATTTAAACAAGATTTATATTTAGCCTTATTAAAAGCTCAGAGTTAATGAGCGTACAATTGCTTTTGTAAAGTAAATATTTTCAATGCCAGTTCTTTTTTTAATATTCCGGAACAAATTGCCCGATAACGGGACACGGGACAAGCACTTCAATAACTGGACAATCCCGACTACCTAGCAACCATTTGTGCAATGCATTATATATATAATTTTAAATTCTCAATACGATGAGGATAGGCAGTTGCTCGGTGATGCAAATTTTAAAATTAGGATAGTATACTATTAATGAAAAGGGTTGAAAGTTTAAAGAAGAAGAAGATATTGCAAAAAATAAATGTGTTATGCTTAATTCATCTTATAAAAATCGTTCAACTAAGGAAATGATTTTTTTCAGATTATTCCTTTTTTATAATCTTTGAAATAATAAGGTAATGTTCCCTTAGACAGACCACACTTTGAAATTAGTTTGTATCTTCTTCTGGTGGAAATAATATTGATATTGTGGGGTACTGCTGGAAAGAGGATGAACAAAGAAATATTTTTGCCGAAGACAGTTTATCGATGGGATTACAAAAAAAAAAAAATTGATCGCAAAATTTCCGACCATTTGATTTTTCGGAATTTTTTTTTGTGCCCTTAGACGGACCACTTGGAAAAACTTGAAAATATGAGTAAAAATGAAGAAATAACATCAGATTTTGGATATTTATTGAACATTTATTCATTGTTCCTTCATTTAATCGACTTTAGGATACATTAGGTGTCTAAAGTAATGATTAATGATGTTTTTTCATCCATTGGTTCATCCTCGGCTTCGCTGGAAAATTCATCCAAGTTTGGATCGCAGTGTTCACATACGAAACGGCTACCTTGGGTTTTGGCACATATGAGGTGAACAACTATGCCACCTTTTCTATTGCATTTGACCGTATTCAAACCGTTTAGTGGCAAAAATTGGGAGCACACAATGCAAAAATGTTGATCTAAATCAGGTGAATAACGTTGACGGGATGTTAATGCTCTTGCCTTTTTTGCTGTTGTCTTTGCTGGTAGCTTTGTCTTTCTTGCTGGTGCCTTGGCCTTAGCCTGTGCCTTCTTGGCTCTATTCGCCTTCCTCTTTTCGGCCTGTGCTTTATTAGCTTCGAGTTTAGCTCGCTTATCTTTCAAAAGGGCAATATTTTCGGACGTCTTAAGTCGTCGTACGCCGCTTCTTTCCTGATGGTGGTGTTATTTTTGGATGTAATGGTCCAACTTCGTCCAAAATTGAAGCCAAACTAGCACAACGGGCCACTGTTGAACCACTAACTGATGGTGGTTTCGAAGTTGTTACTTCACTCTCTGCACGTACGTCATGTGAAGAACCAATGACAATCAGGCGTGGATTGGTTTCATCTTCTGGATCTTCTTCTGCTAGCACGACCGATTGATTTTCGACACTTATTTTGGCTTGAATGAAGTCGGATTCAGTAAAAACAGTTGAATCGTAGGGCCAAATGCCTCTTGCGAGAAATCCCGCCTTTATATTGGCCGGTGTTAAAGCAAAATCGAGGGTTTTGGCAAGTAATCCAACAAGATGTCGTATCAAAATTGGATCCGTTCCATGATTCTTAGGCCAATCATTGCAAAGTTTGAAATAATATGTGCTTATTGGCTTAAAAACTGAAACATCAAGCGGTTGAAGCATGTGCGAGCAATGGGGGGGAATCGTCAATAGAGTCACAGCATGTTGTTCAGCCAAATCCAATGCTTCGATGGATAGATGCGATGTGTGTCCATCAAGAATGAGAAAATTGGGTGTAGTCAATGATGAATGGCTGAAGCTAATGAACACAACGAAATCATCTTTTTTCATATAACCGGAATCGTTCGCAATACAGATTGAACCCGCCGGTTTATTATCCATGTTTACCGTTTGCATATTCTTGCCAGGGAATATTTGCATATTCTTGCCAGGCGGGATCGAGTATCCAGCCTCGTTTATGGCCAATGCCATGGTCACTAATTGACCACGCTCGGCCGATGACAATTGCCCGACTTTGCTCATCCCACAAATGGCTATCACTTTTCCAATTTTGTTGGGACCACAGCTGAAACCAGACTCGTCCATATTCCAAATGTGCTCTGACGTATATTTGTTTTCCGTCCCAAAACTTCGCCCAGAGTCTTGATGAAATGGTAGAACTTTTCTTGAGAGAATGCTTTCACCTGATTGATGCTTGTTTGCTCGGGTGTGCGCAGCGAAAGTTCCTTATGTCAGCGCATGAAGCTGGAATACCATTTTCTGCTTGCCATTCCTTCCGTTGCCCATGATTCAGGATAGTCAGATCCAAGTTTCACAGCATATTGATATGCTAATTCACGAAGATCGGTTGTTCTAAGGCCACAATACGGCAAACAGTACTGTTTGGCATATTCAACTAATTGTTGTTCTTCTTTAGGTGTGAAAATCTACGAAAAAAATAACAAAGCTGTAAAAAATTGTACACGTTTTTTGTATATTTTCTAATAAAATCAAAATACCATGCAATGTGCTCCGAGCGGTTCATTCTTTCGAATCAATCTATTGAGTTCAGCGTCAGTAAGTTTGGTAATGTCATTGTTTTCTTCATCAAACTTCTTTATGTATCGTATCAAGGTGGTTTTGGAAAGACCAAATTTTGCTGAGGCGTCACGCAACGATCGCTTGCTGATTTTAACTGCTTTAAATACCTCCACTACAGCCTCAAAGTCGATAGTTGTTTTTACTGGTGTTTTTGCCCGTTTTTCAGGTGTTTTGCTCGCACTTGCTGACATTTTCACAATAAAACTGTATGATAATTAAAAAAAATCAATTAAAACGCATTCACATCAAATATAATGCCTATTCCGAACATAAAAACACTCAAAATGGCGTGCCAACAAAAAAACATGAAATATTTTTCATGTAAAAACTGGTCCGTCTAAGGACACAAAACTGGTCCGTCTAAAGAAATGATGGCCATCTTGGCCATGTGGGCGAAACAAATTTAATCACGCAATATCGATGGATTTCTGTACGTATATTGAAATAAACTAAATTTACTTACTTTTGAGTGTATTCAACTTCAAAAAATGTTCACAAATTTTCAAAATATGAGCGTACACAAAATGTTTAAAAAAGGTTTGAAAACTCAAAATTTCACGAAATTTTATTTTAACACGATGATATGCCAAAACTGAGCTCTCAGTGTGCTAATCATTTGGTATAAGTGACGTTTTGCTTTGACAGTCAGATGTCAAAAATTTATGAGTGGTCCTTCTAAGGAGCCGAACCGTCTAAGGGAACATTTCCTTATTAATATTATTATATTTAAAATAATAGAATAATATTAATGATTATCACAGAGAATTTAGTATACGTTTGCTCATATGCATAAATATATCCCAATAAAGTAAAAGTCAGTGACTTCATACTTTTTTATAATTGAAGTCATGAATGAATGGAGGTGATATGTCGCAATTATCTAGTTTCGAGAAAATCGAGTTCAAAGCTTCACATTTGTACTGAAATCTATATTTAATCAAACTTTGTCAAGAAGTTTATTTCTAAAATAGCCACAAAGATGGTTGTTTTAAGTTATAAAGTTGTTTTTGTGCACATAAGGCCTTCATCCATGCATAGAACACAAAAAATCCGGAAATGCGGAATATCCCTTCATTCATTCATGTCTTCAATTATGTTACATATTGCATGAAAAATAAGAGAAAATAATTTTATTACTGAACTCGTTCCAAATTCTAAAAATGTTTATGATTATGTAACATATGTAATATACTAATATAAATTTTTTTGGCTGAGCTCTAGGGGGAGGTGAACTAACCTACCCTGCTCTCCTCTACGGACGCACATGGATATTTCGTTTTTTTTGGGAAAAATGGAGAGCCAATGCAGATTAATAATATCGAAGAAATGCATACTGTCATCGGTGCTGCTGAACGCGAAGGTGAATGCTGATGATCTATGTTTATTTATTTTATTTTTAGAGTTAATTATTTCATTTTTTTTCAATATTTTTTTTTATAATATTATATCTGATATGTTCTATTTTTTCACTTCTTTTAATTTCTTCATGTTTCTTCTTCTCCTTCTCTATATATTTCTTTCCCTCTATCATGCATATGGTTGTGTTTTTCAAATAATTTTCTGTAAGCGATACCCAAAAACCCGGATTGGAGTGCTGTATAAGCAACACTTTGGTCTGAACATAGTTCACTTTAATGCAAGAAGCCTTAATGATGTAAAGCTTGATGTTGTTCGGCATTGTTTTGAAAATTCAGCTGTTCATATTATTTGTCTCCGAAAACTGGTTTTTAAAGCCATAAATGATTCCTGTTTAAATATAAAGAACTTTAAGCTTTATCGAAATGATCGTACTGATAAGAAAGGCGGGGGTGTTGCAATCTACTGTAAAGATAATTTAAATGTGAATCTGTTAGAAATGTCCAGTGGTTCTGAGATAGAATTTATAAATGTTGAAATTCGTGTTAATTGTGCTAAGATGTTTGTGTCTTGTGTGTATAATCCCTATCGTAACTGTTGCTTGGATCAATTGTTTTCTACTCTGTCAGATTGTGCAATTGGCTACGAACATTATGTTATGTGTGTTGATGTTAATATTAACATGTTATGTAAAGACAATCTTGTTAATCGATTTATCGAGAGACTTTCTGAAGTTGGTCTTCAAACCGTTAATACACGCATACCAGAGATCTGCAACGGATAGCTTTTTTGCGACTCTGAGTATATCCGAAAAAAATAAGTACAAAAACCGACTCAACCCTTAGCGCACGCAACTCGACTCATACTCTCTTTTACGTAGGTACGATGCGGCGGCTGAAATAAATATGAGTATCCTAAATAATTAGTCGGATCGGGAGAAATCGGGTTTTTTCGGTTCATAAATACTTATGGTTGTTGTCGTCTTGCTGATAGTTATCCTACTTAACGAAATACTCATAATCGACACAAGCAGCTGAATCACTCGGCTCATGTGTCACAGATATGAAGCAGAGCGGAGCAGGGCGCAGCAGTGAAAAATGAGCGAGTTTTTGTAATTGCTTTGTGAGTTTTTTTTTTTTTTTTTGGTATATTTGTTGAATTAAGAAATGAGCAGAAAAACACGTGTTCTTCTTTTGTTTTTATTTTGCTTTTTGTTTTAAATTTTCACTGCGAAAGCTGCGCATCAGGTAAAAATGTTCAGGCTTAAAAAAAATACACAGTTTCGATAGTATCGATAGTAAGTGTAGATAGTAAGTGAAGACGCAGATTTTTTTTTGTTTGATATATTTGGTGATAAATTTGTTATTCTTGTTAATTTTTATGTTGATTAAAAATAAATGTAATGCAATGTCATTAGAAATAAATTATTTTGGAATATGCATACCAATTTATTTTTTGCCCTGCAGTAAAGAATAATATATTTTTAAAATTAGCGGAGAAAATATATATTTTCAGAATGGAAATAATATTTAAAATTTATTATGCTATTAAAAAATAAATGGGGTTTCCATAGCACAACGAGCACAATGTTACCTTTTCTTTTTGTTACCTTTTTCTTTTTTTGCATTAGTTTGAAGCTTTCATTAGCAATTTTTTCATTTATTTCTTGATTATTTATTTTCTGTAATGAGCAATTATTATCAAATTTGTAAAGGGTTTTTTTTTATTTTTCTGTCACTTTTAGTTGCCAAATCACATGCGCATAGTTTAAATTTAAATTCTATTTTACTTGTTCATTTACACACAAGAAGCAAACGTTCACTGGCGGCGGCTTTTGTTTTCGTTTTGCTTATTCGTTACAAAAAAAAAAAAAAAAATCACAAGGGTTAGTTGTTTTTTGTTTTTTTCCGATACAATAAAATACAAACAAGTTTTCGAGAAAAAACAAAAAAAAAAAAACGAGTAAGGATGGAGCTTCTGCAGGGTACCGAAGCTAAAATACCCCTCGGCGGCCATATTGAAGTATATTCGAAGTCTTTAGCCACGACATACACGATGACATTCAGTTTTATATATTAACGAAAGTTTTCCTATGATGACGTCACTTTGTATGGGAGGTAGGCGTAGTTTTGATCCGATTTTGCCATATATCATAGAGATGGTTCATATTATATATCAAAGCTAATGTGCAAAATTTCAAGACATTTCATTAATTTTTGTTGATTTCTAAGAGGTTTAACGTTTAAAATAAAGCCAATTTGTATGGGAGGTGGGCGTGGTTTTCATTCGATTTGCCAAACATCATAGTGGTGGTCTATGTTATATATAAAAGCCTAGATGCAAGATTTCAAGACATTTCTTTAATTTGAGCAAAATTTGTAAGAGATTTTACTTTTAAAGTAAAGCCACTTTGTATGGGAGGTAGGCGTGGTTTTCATCCGATTTTTCCAAATTTCATAGCCAGGATTAAGACTTAAGAGCAAAGCTCACCTACCAAATATCAAGGCATTTCTTTAATTTTTGTGGATTTTAAAGACATTGTACGGTTAATAAAAAGTCACTTTGCTTGGGGGTAGGAGTGGTCTTTATCCGATTTGGCCCATTTTCGAACTTGATCTTCCTTTTTTAAAAATAAACTTATGTTTTGAATTTCATCGCGATAGCTTTAGAATTGCGGCTGTAATCGTGTCGACAGACGGACACACGGAAATCGACTCAGGAGATGATGCTGATCAAAAATATATATATTTTTCTATACCTGCCCCGCCTCCTTCTTGGCATTACAAACGGAATGACAAAGTTAATGTACCCCTTACGCAGTACGCGTTGCGGTATAAAAACGAGAGCTGATTTGCCTGCAGACAAGTGCTTACGAAAAGTGCATACGCAAAAAAAAAATATTCAAACAAAAAACCAGCAGTCGTGATCTGTTCCAATTCCAAAAAAAAAAATTAAAAATCTCAATCAAAAAATGAATTTGCATTTCTAATATCATTTTATTTCAATAAAAGCCTTAGCTTTCACTAATTAACGCTCAGAGACGTTGGCAGAGAAAGAGCAGTACTCAGAGTACACTCAAAATACATTCGGATAGAGCGCCTTTGTAATAAATTCACTCAACGCACACATTGAAAACGGCTCGAAGTGGTTCGGCTCACGTCACTCTCGGATATAAGAATGTACTTTTACCTGAAAATATGCTAATGAGCCGAATGTGTTTAAGTATTTTACATATTTTATTGAGTCTGGATAGAGTTGAGAAGAGCAAGAACTCGGATATGATTTGAGTATCCGATTTCGGTCGGATACTCATCGCAGTTCTCTGAAGCAGACCTACTCGCTATGCGAATAACGTGGCTTATTAGATATTTGATTTTATTATAAGAAATAACTTATAAATATTTATTACAACATGTGTTTTGTTCTAGGATATAACAATAATTCATAAATCTGCGTTCATGGGGTCTTAAAATTACATACACATATCTCTAATTAAATAAATGATTTTTTTTGTTATTTATTAATGTAATTAATAATTGATTATAAATGAAATTAATTGCAAAATTTAAGTATGAAAAAATAAATCATAAGAAAAAATAAAAAAAAAAAATATATGAAAAGATAAGGAAAGAAGCATGTGTAACTTCTGCAACTAAATTTGCAGACGAAGTATGAAATCTAATTCCGCATAGTTGAATAAAAACAGCCCAGCTTTTACTTTTTTAAGGAAGAAATGCTTATCATGTATGTAACGAATAGCATCTGCCAAACTATTATACAATCTCGGAGCTATGGACGAATATGAATTTAGGAAAATCTCTGTACTGTGCGGTGGAACTATAGTTTGATTGAGTCTGTTAACTCTTTAATTGTAGTTTGGGTTGTTCCTGTTTATTAGAAAACCACTGTTACAAAAAAAAAAATACCTTAAGGATTTTGTAAAACTACAAATATTTAAGTGGAAGGGTTTCAAGGTTTTTGAAGAGTGGAAAGCTTTTTTTAAGTCGACTTTTAGTGCAGATGATACGAATGATGTGCTTTTGAGCGATAAGCAGAGGGGTGATTTTATTACGATGTGTACCGCCCGAACAAGCCAGTCCATATTCGAGTCTTGGGCGTAGAATACCATAATAAACAGAAGTCATTAATTTTTTCGAACAAAAGGTCTTTAATTGATAAATTTGTCGTATAGCCGATGACGCGTATCTCTATAGTGCTCTCGTGTGCTCTAACCAAATCATCTTCGAGTCTAACCAAATCCCTCAATATTTGAAAGTTGTAACGCAGTTAATATTGAAGCATTCAGGACAGCAAGCTACATGGTCGTTGCAAGTTTTTTGCCCTGCAGTAAAGAATAATATATTTTTAAAATTAGCGGAGAAAACATATATATTTTCAGAATGGAAATAATATTTAAAATTTACTATGGTATTAAAAAAATAAATGGGGTTTCCATAGCACAACGAGTAATTATTATAGTAATTATACATGTGCTGTTAGATCAAGAAGAGAATTTCTCGAATACGTGCATGCCATATCATCTGCGAAAGCTACAGATTCGCTTTAAAATATTTGGTTAAAAAGTGAATTAATATCAATTAAAAAAGACGGGTCCTAAAATCAAGCCTTGCGGCACACCTGTGTGAATTGAGACGAAGGAACTAACACGTTGTTTATTTTCAGTCTCTGTATCCTATTTTGTAAATAACAGCAAAGACATTTGTAAACCGATCCACTTAGTCCACTTTTATACATTTTATTTAAAAGAAATTTCAGAAGTGCATCTTCAGTTGAAAGATTTGGTCTGAAACCAAACTGGTGTAAAGAAATTTGTTCTATTCAAAAAATTCAACATTCGATATTTCACAAGCTTTTCATACACCTTCGAAAACACCTGTAAAATAGAGATAGGACGATAATTATTTGGTAGGAATATCTTCCACCTTTTTTAATTCCTCTGGGAAATCTCCAACATCAATACTTTTTTATACGAGGTGACAAAGTAAGTCAGCAATATTGTGCACAATTTGTTTTTTGAATGCATTTTCAACGACATTATACTTTTGTATGTTACAGTCGTAGAAGCTGGTTCAAAATAAATGCTCCGACTGTAAGATTTTTCCCTTTCTAAACAACAACAATTTGTATCATTCCTGTTTAGTAAGTTATTGACTAACTCCCATTATTTCATTACATCACCCTTTACTTTGTTAAACTCATTGATGCAGAAGTTCTTTTTACAAGTTTCGGTATCTTTTAGAATTTCCTTACAAAATGTCTTATATTCTGCTTTTAAATTATAATTTTTGGGGTGTTTTGCTAATTTTTTGTAAAGTTTATTTTTATGATTGATTTTTACTAGTAATTCATTACTTATCCAAGGTTTAAATCTTTCATTCTTTTAACATTTGAATTTTTAGCACTGGAAGTGAAACTGCAGCAATAAAAATTTTGTAATAGCGTTTTCATAAATATATCAAAGGCTTTTGATGGATCAGGTTCATTATAAACTGCGTCTTAAAACTCAAATCTTAATTTACTATTTAATAAGGTAAAATCTGTTTCTATGAAAACTTTATCACAAAGATTGGCCCAAGGTATATTTAACAAGGTAGTGTATTCTCGGAGCGGCGGGTACTGCAATGTGTCAAACACATACAATATTATAATTTGCATATCTTGTTATTTGTTTTGCTTTTATTCGTAAAATCCTGGTTTTGACAGGTGCGGTACCCACCACAAGACAGAATTTTAGCTACTAACACTACCTTGTCTCATTATACCATGGATTGGCCATAAAATTATCACATTTTGCGAAATTCTCAAAAGGGAGACATGTTTAGCAGTGATCGGACAACTGCAGGTCGCACACAGAGCTGCATATGGTTATCTCACAAGATTGTTTAAGTCGCAAAAAAATATGATCAATGCAGGAAGCAGAAGATTCAGTTGTTCGAGTGTGTAGATTTATACAAGATTCAAATCCGTGAGACGATAACATCAGCAAGTATATATCTGCAGACTTTGATTCCATTAAAATATTCAGATTTATATTACCCAGTACAACTGTCATTTTTATTATTCTCTAATAATTCACTTAATTCATTCAAAAACACATCATTTACATCACTGTCACGAAATCTGTAAACGCAAATTAAAGTAAACTTTTTATTATTTATTCAACACAATATTTTAACTACATCACAACTAAGAAGACTTATTCCGGAGAATTCACAGCTTATATATTTTTTAACAATATCCGCAACTCCACCTGCTGCGTATTCATTATTATGTTACACAAACAGAGACACTTCTTCATCATAAATCCATATCTCCGTTAAAAATATAAAATCGGTCCTAATTTTGAAAGAATCTAAGTTTGAAAGAAAATAATCAACATTTTTGCGCATGCTTCTAATGTTTTGTTGAATGATAAAGAATTTTCTGCATTTGTTTGAATTATCAATAATATCATAAAAAATGAAATTTTTGCAATTTGTAAGGGGAACATTTAATAAATTCGCTTAAATATCTTCCTTTTCCGCAAACATAATAAAATTTAAGGGTTTTAAAAAATAGAAAAAAAACTAAGCAAGAGAAGATTTGTTATTTAAATGTCTAAGATTTTCAGGTCCTCAAGTGAATTTATTACAACACAATTTCCTTCTTCATTTTTCGGATTAAAACCTTGCCATTTGAAATTCAAACAAATTTAAAGTTTAAAGATTTATTAAGTTTTTGAGCTTCTTTTAAAAGAAATCTGGTCCTCCAGAAAGAACGGCATTAACGAAGATTTGATTGTTTTTTTCACAACCAAATATTTTTGAGCGTAGTTTAGATTTGTTTGCATATTTCTTTTTCATAATATTTTTTTCAAAGAGAAGAGAAGTAAATTCACACAGAGAACATTAGATGCTGTATTATTTTTGTTGGTAATTTTCTTTACATAACACTTGTCCATCTGTGCCTCTGGAACATTTATATTTAGCCCTTCAAAAAAAAACTTTGAAAGCAGAATTGATAGCATTGTTGTTATTAATTTTCGGTACACCCACAATCTCTATGCACTTCTCTCTTTCATGCTGCTGTAAATAGTTGACTTCTTCTTGGAGTTTGCCAATTTTCTCTACCTTTCTGATTTTTGTTGTCACGGAGATTTTTTCTGTTTTGCTTTTTGATCAATTGTTCTTTGTTTCTGACCATGATCTTATTTTTTGTTCTTTAAATATATATATAACAGAATTTGTCATTGTCCATTGATTATGTCTCTTTGTTTAGTGACGTGTCTTCTATTAACTGATCTGAGTGCTGGTTAATGAGTTCTATTAATGAGAAGCTAGGGTATTTTATGAACAAAATTGTTCAACTTTATGACCTCCATGTTCCTTTAGTCACTAGCCGAGTCACTAACATAAGTATTCCCTGGTTCACAAATAATGTAAAATTTGCCCTAAAAAAGCGTAATACAACTTACAATAGTTGGAAAAGGAATCCCACTACATCGAATCGGGAACAACACAAAAGAGCGAGAAACATAACTAACTCTACAGTCAGAACAGCACAGCGCATATTTTTCATATCCAAATTAAGTTCATCGCAACCATATAAAAAGCTTTGGAGCAATCTGAAGCAAACTGGTGTATACAGTGTGAAATCCGATGGTTGTCGGGTTGATTCTAATACCCTCAACTAGAGTTGGGCAAAATCAGCTCTTTGGCATCGTGCACCCGAGCGAGCTGAATGCGTGCTAAGCGTACTTGATGAGGGGGGTTGCCATTGCACGAGTAAAAGAGAAAAAAACTTAGAGCGTGCCAAGCGTGCATGATGAGGGGGCTTGCAATAGCACGGGTAAAAGAGACAAAAATTGAGCGCAAAAGCAACTCTCTCACATGCCCTGAAGGAAATTTGCGAGTAATTGCAGAATTACAGAGTAAAGACCACGCGAATAATCGAGAAGTTAATTTTTTGATTAATAAGATTTCCGATCTTGTGTATTTAAAATAAGTCAATAGCAAATTTCAAGAACAATAATAAATGTTTTGCACTTAACATGTTTGATTATTCATATTCCTGATTAATCGAATAATAACTCAAATAATTAATCATAATTCTTATTAATCGACTAATCAATGATTTGATTAATCAGAAAAACTGGTTAAACAATTAGTCACTTAATTTGGAACCTGATTTATCAAAAAATTAATTACTGAATTAATCCCTCAAATAGAATAATTAATTAAATAAGAATAATTAACCAATACAATTTCCTTATTCTCTACTACAAAGGTACTAAGGTTTTTGCAGTGTTTCAGAAATTAATTCTGATAAAAAAATGGTCTTTTTATAAAACCTTGTTTAAAAATACTTAATGAAAAAAAGCCATTTTTATATTGACTAACAGCACTTAACCAGCATTCAATGTCGCTATAATGTAAGTACTTTTTTCTACTGGGCTATTGAACATACCAGCCTGTTCATGCATAATATGCTATGCACTGCACACGTGACACCAGTATTTATAGTAATATAAATATAATTGATCCTTATAGATTTCAAAATATTGCAGTAATTGATTAAATGTTTTGCATGCTAAGGGTTTAACAACTACTCAACGCAAAGTCAGCCGTCCTTTCCTCTTAGTTTGTTGGCAAGGGGTACCTAAAATAGCTTTGCACGTGCAGCTGCGAAAGTGCACCGCTGCTGCCCGTCTCCACCCTAAACGATTACTTTATAGCCACCTCCACATCGCCAGATAATGTGATTGCTCTTAATGCAAGGCCTTTAAGTTCTGAATCACCAAGTAATTTTGAGTTTGTTGCTTTAGTGAATGTGATGTAGTACACTCTGCTAGTAAAATAAAATCCAACGCCACGGCTGAAGAGGGACTATCAATTAAATTTAAAAAAATTATCTTGCCATACATCCTCAGCCCGCTTACCCATATATTCAATCACTGTTTTAAAAGTTCGTGCTTCCCTGATGTTAAAGCAGAGACAATTATTCCAATAGCGAAAAAAACGAATGCTTGCAATCCGTCTGATTATCATCCTGTTAGTCTGTTGTCATCCTTGTCAAAAGTTTTTGAGTCTCTCATGGCCATGCAAATCTTGGATAGATAAAAATATTCAACCTTTTTTTCCCCATATCAGTCTGGCTTTGCTCTACAGCTGTAATAAAGGTCTTAGATGACATCAGAGTGTGCTATGATTTGGGGCACATAAGCTTGCTTTGTCTCTTAGATTTTTCGAAGGCATTTGATTCTGTTGATCACTTAATACTGTGTCAAAAACTTGGCTAATGAAAATAAGCTTAGGCTAAACCCACTTAAATCATTTCATCATCAGCATATTTGCAAAACTAGTTATTCCGTTTCCAATATACCAACTATTTATTTAACCGTTGTGTCAACAGCTGTTGGGTTTTATCCACATCGACAGTAGATGTACCCGGGTACTTCATACGTTTTGTATGGCAGATAGTTGCTTTTGATATACAAATATTAACTACTACCTGGATTCTTGTAATTTTCTGGTTTTTTTTTTTTTTATTTATTGGAAATATTGTCTAGTTAACAAAACTTTTATCATAATTTGGGAAAAAAAAAATTTGGTACCTAAATAATCCATTTTTACCAAAAATGGGAATTGCCAAAATCCATAAAAATTTAACAATTTCCAAATTCTTTTTTAATCCTTGTAATTTGATCCCTTTTTACCAAGAAAAATAATTAACATTGAATTTTCATTCGCAAAATTCCGTTATATTTGAACTGAAAATCAACCCCTCTTGCTCATAGTGCTATTTTTAGTACCTGCGCAGAATAATTATAACTCATAAAATATTTGTTCAATGTAAACATTTTTTTTTGGAATGTGTAGGAAAACACGTCTACTAACAGGAACAAAAGGGTATTTGGGAATATCTTGCCTACCTACCCTTGCACAACCAGTTTTGCAGGCAGAAACATGATTTTTTGCGCAGGTTTCGTTTTGAGTAGTTTTGTATGCATAAGTCAGTTTATGTGCGATTTTTGAAGTGTAAAGACCTAAAAATTTATTTTGTGCGGCAAATATATAAAAAGTGAAAATAAAATGGATGGTGCAATTTGTAATAAGCCTGTGTGCGCAGAGCACTCGAAGGATCATCCACAATGCCTCAGATGCTGCTAAAATTCATAAAATATATTTTTTACTTTCATTATAATGATTTTCTATAAATAAATAAACAAATTTCCATAAAATAAACTAAATATTTCCATTTATTTCTATATATTTGTATGAATTTTCATAGAACATCAGCTGTTGACGCTAGGTCATTTTCTAGTAACTGGGTTATATTTTCCAAACGGTTGGTCCAATTTGGTTCAAATGGTCCAAATTGGTCCTGAAATTTCACACCAATATCAATTACATATTTCCAAGCTATGATACGAAGTTTCATCAAGATTGGACCAGCCGCTTGGAAGATATAGCAATATAAAGTGAACTTTGCCATTTATTTCTATATATTTGTATGAATTTTCATACAAGTACCCGGGTACATCAGCAGTCGACGCCATTCCACTAACTTGAATTTGGGCTGTATCGACTGAACTGCTGCTCCAATCTTGATGAAACTTTTCCACATGATGCAAAAGTGTATGGTTGAAGTGTATGGATATCATGAAATTTCAGGTCAATCGGACTAACCGTTTGGAAGATACAGGAAAATTAAAGTTGCAAATGTACCCGTGGGCTCTACGATCGACACAACGGTTAAACAGTGTTGGGCTGGACTTTGTTGACAAAGTTAAAAATCTAGGATATACTATTAACTTGTCACTTTCTTGTGAGGATCACATTAATTCTGTTGTTTGTAAGGTCTATTATGCTCTTAGGAACCTGAAGTGGACCGCGTCATTTGTACGTGTCGATACTAGGAAAAAGCAAGTGCTCCATTTTATGTTGCTTTTCATTTCATTCTCAGATATTGTCTATAGAAAACTCGATTCCAGGTCCAAACTTAAGCTACAACTAGCTTTCAATAGCGGCACAAGATATGTATTTGGCCTTAGAAAATTTGAACGCATCAGCCACTTGAGCAGTAAAATACTCGGCTGCAATATTTTCAACTATCTTGATGCTAGGAACTGCATAATTTTACATAAATTATTATAGACAAAGACACCTAAATACCTTTTTGAGAAGCTACAATTTGTAGATTAACCAGAAATATGAACCTGATAATACCATTATATATTTTTTTATACTCCAACAGACTCTTTTTTGTAAACACCGCCAGAATTTGGAACACGCTGTCTTTAAGAATAGAATACATTTAAAATAACCGCAACTTTAAGCATGAAATTTTTCAACACTTTTCTTAATACTATAATTTTCTTCATTTTTTAGAATAACAATTTATTTTATTACTTAATTTATTACTTATTAAATTACTTAATAAATTTACTTATTAAATAATAAATTGAAATTGAAATTGAAAAGATTCTTGCTCCGTCGGGCTTACCATAAGGTACCTTGAACCATTTCTCTTCAACATATTTATGGCAGATATATCAGAAGCTTTGAATGACATTCCACATCTCTTATATGCAGATGACCTTGAAATGTAATATGTTATTAAATCAGAAGAAGATTCGGTAGTATTTCAGAATAAGCTTTAATCTCTGGAGCATTGGTGCAGACAAGCTTTCCTTAAATGTAAATAAATACTACTTTATAAGGTTTTCCCATAAAAATGAAATAACTCATAGCAGTTATGTGCTTAATGGGGTCGTTCTCAACAGAGTTAACCACATTGCAGATCTTGGGGATATCCTAGATAGCAGGCTGCACTTTAACCTTCACATAGATCATATTACATCCATGGCAAATAAACTGCTTGGAACTGCTAATTTTGCTCTTATTCATTTTTCACTCACCATTCATTTTTAAACAAACATTTTATAATGCCCCTATTTCTTGAATATAACCTCTTATTTCTTACTCCCACTGCCACGTCCGCTTTAAATCTTCATTAAAAGTATAATTTAAAATTATTATAAACTATACAATAATTTATTATTAATATAATCATAAGACCACTTTTTCGCTTTTCCTTGTCTTTTGTTTTTGACAAGATTTAAAAAAATTTCAGTGATGCGGGCATATCACGCCCGCAACGAAAAAATTCCTTCAATCACCAAAAAAAGGAAAGGAGAAAAAAGAAGAACAAATAAATAAAATAAATATACCTGTTAGAATAGTGAAATTTGCCTTGGTTGGCTAAATAAATAAATAATACTTACCACATGTCCTTGGAGCTCAGCTTCCCTATGAGATCTATGTATTCCTAGTTGATCTTGAGTAGACCTTAGGCCAGCTAGCTGATTGTAGTGATGAAGTGGAGCATGATGCAGTGATGACAAAGGCTGGCCGTATGGATCTGTTCCTAAATATTCAAGAGCCCCATGATTCTGTAAGTAGGCAGGTATCTAATTAATATTAGAACATTTTTAGTATACGTTTAGCAACGGGTTTTTTTCGTTATTATGGTAAATGTATAAGTAAATAAAATTATAAATTAATAGCCTTACAATTTATAACATTTGCAATTTTACATAATATGACATAAAATTAGTTAGCAAGTATGCATCATGTTTTGTATCATTGGCAGAGGTCAAAGGATAATAATTACTTTTATAAATCTAGTAACATTTTAATTTGGTAATTATTTTCTCGAGTTATGTGGTTCCGAAACTTCAAATCTTGTGAGTTGAATTGATCACCGAATATTCAAACAGACCTGAATCCTTATCGAAAGCTGTGCAAAAATATTCTATCTATTCTGGATTTCTTGCAAAGAACTTCCAAGACTTGAGTTTTCAACTCTTTTGTGCTTGCTATGAAAATAGTGAATTTTACTATTCTAAAAATGTTTGTTTTTGCTGAAACAGTAAAATTTTTCTAAAATGAAAAATCAGATTTTTGAAATGGTTATAGTGTTAACATTTTGCAGAATTTCAAATTAAATGTATTCAAAACTGGCTTTTAAAAAGTATTCAATGAAATCATTTTACATTTTCGTAAAAGAAAAACAAAGACGAATATCAATAAAATAAAAAGCCAATTCAAAATAAAAGCCAGAAAACTAGAACACATAAAGCTTGCTTTTAAAGCATTATATCTCAACGAATTTTCAACCAACTCATTGTTTAAAATGGACACTAATCAGAAGTTCATCCTGTTTAAACCAAAAACAAACAAAAAAGAAAAAAAAACACAAAAAAACATATACGCCTATACGTTTGAACGCCTATACGTTTGAATCAGACTAATTTCATGTTTCTCAATTTCTTGCCTTTGCAAAGAGTATAAAATGACTTAAACTCATCGTTTGACTCGTCAAAAAATACTGCATCGCGCGAACAACAATAATGATGAAAGAACGCCTAAACTACCATACAGAGAATCGTTGTCTCTCTCACCACAAGTTCAGTTTTTGGAAATGGAAGAGCGTCTGAGCAGAAAAATTAAATCTGATCTTCGCCAACTTGAGGATCGACTTCTACAACAAAGTGATTCTTCTTTTAAGCAACTCTCTGAGAAAACGTAAAGCGTTGAACTAAAATTGTTTTCGAAGATTAAGGCTGAGGTGAGTTACTTAAAAGTAGAGATCAGTGAGTTTGACACAAAAACATTTAAGATGATGAAAATTTAAAAGCTATTTCAATCAGATTTGTCTCTTCATTAATTTCCAGCCTCCGCAAATTAGAGATATTTTTCGCATCAGGCCGAATTCGAACAAAAAAAACTCTATTGACATTATCAATCATTTTTCGCCATATGATCGCAATCGTGTGCTCAAAGCTTTCGGAGATTATCGTAGACGTACAAAATGTGCGGTTAATCTTAAAGATGCTGGCTTCAACTGGGAAAGTAACATATTCATTCACGGGAGTCTTGATGCAGAAAGTCGCAAACTCCTACAAGCAGGAATTGTTTTCAAGCGAGAAAAAACCAAGAATGATATATTACAAGATTGCGTATTGCTGTGGGCTGTGAAAAACCGTGACGCAGAACGAGCTTGTCAAAGTGTTGGTCAAAGGGAGTAAATGAAGATTTAGTC
Organism: Coremacera marginata; assembly: GCA_914767935.1. Lineage (NCBI taxonomy): Eukaryota > Metazoa > Arthropoda > Insecta > Diptera > Sciomyzidae > Coremacera > Coremacera marginata. The sequence goes on along the minus strand of OU612047.1, from coordinate 89,413,154 downwards.
ACAGTTTATTTAAGAGAGTATTCCTGGTTGAAAGTCTGTTTTTGGACCCTTTTTGAAAAACTTCTCATTTGAAAACGCAGAGTTATTTAAATTTGGTTATTAAGTATTGGTATTAAGAACATATCAAATTAAACAAAAAAATTATTTTTTCTTTGTACGAGGCTATTCAAAAAGTTGTCGGCCTACAAAGTTGGGCATCGGAAAAAAGGTATGCTGCTTGCGTCCCGGATAACTTGACTTCGGATCTCCTCTTCGTGGTCTTCAATCTAAATTTCATATGCCAGTGGGTCTTCTTCTTTCTTAGCTTCCCAATGCTTGCAACTGATACTACGCTGGACTTTACAATAAAGTCGACTATTTTTAACTATATCAACGTTGTAGCGCCGTATAGTGAAGAAAAGCCACGTTTTTTCCAAGTGCCATCACCTGATACGGTTAACATTGTTGGGTCGCACTGTGGATCGGCTGTGACCATGGTATATTTCTCTTCTTTCGCGGCTTTTGAAAGAGTGTATCCATAGATCGCGCTTGCATCTGTATCAAAGTCCTCCAGGGCAATGTAGTATAACGAGTTACCCACACCTTTGCCAATATCCATGAGGCCACAAAACGTGTTAATGCCTTTTGGCCCAATGCCTAAAAGCCTTATGGCAAAAATCAAGCGCTGGTTCAGCAAATATGATATGCCAACCAAAGAGCAGTGAACACCAATTTTGAAGCCAATTCCATACGGCGATGCTTTTTTAAACTCGATTTTTCCATCACATTTGGCACATATCACCAAATTTGCAATCGCCGAGAAAACTGTATAAAACTCCAAAATGCAATTCTCAGTTTTGTTGTCAATGCTTATTTTTCCGTTTTCATTAATATTAAATTTTTTTGCCGATGTACTTGTGAATTCCGTGTCCTCATCTCTTTCGTGTTGGTTACCACGAAACTGGCGTTTCAAGGGACGAGTTTTTCGATTACTACCAGTGTTTCTTTTATTTTTATTTCTATTACTTTTTCTATCCATTTTCCTTAACACAATCAAAAATTTTTATCAAACTATACTTTTCAAAACTGTATGCGCACGCGAGTCCGGTTTATTACTCAATTCAAAGTTACTCATTCAAATACCTAAGCTCTAAAATGTGTATTCATTTATTTTTAAAATGCGTACACAAACAAGTTATTACCTACTAAACAACGCGTTGTACGAAAATCGGTGGTTGCTTCAAACCGTTGCATTCAAAAAGTAGCCAAATTAAGCAAATCGCATTTTGGCGAAAACATTGCTGGACAAAAAAGGCCATATCTCCTAAAATATTTCGAATTTCAAAAAACCCTCAAATATCAAATATCCGAGCTATAAAAATAATAAAAATAAAAATAATAATTTTTGCCAACCAGGAATACTCCCTTAAAGGGGATGCTTTATTTATAGAGATGAAAAAATGTCGATATTTTCTTGTTGAAACTTGGTTTATTGAAATGAAATCAATAACATTATATATATATTTATAAATAAACTAGCTTATACCCAGCTCGCCAAATTTTGGTCTTATGGGATCAAAACCGACTGATATATAAAAGAAGGTGTGGCAAAAAATCCGATTGGAGAAGCGCGCGCAAAGCAGAGGCGCCTGGCGAGAGCTGATGAGGTCGGCTGAAACCCGGACACGGGTTGTTACGACCACCTAAGTAAGTAAGTAAGTGGCAAAAAATACAAAATCAGGAAAAGCAACACGTATATGCATCTTTTCTCACGTTTTGACCGGGATTTTGGACTCATAACGTTTGAGCAACTTTTCTGCACGTACGTTTAGAAAGTGAAGGTTTAGACGCGGTATTTAAGTTTTTATATGCGGTTAAGCTTTTCTGCACGTACATTTAGAAAGAGTAGTTTTAGACACGTCATTTAGGTTTCTTATATGCGGATGTAATATTAGGGTTTCTGCATCTACATTTAGCTTTTCGACACTTACGTTACAGATCTGTACCGGACAAAAAATATTTAACAAATCAATGAAAATTATTTATCCTGTACCATTATCATTAACTAGCTTATACCCAGCATATAAGAAACCTTATCCCCTAAAAGAGGGTGTAGCTTTAGTGAGGCCATGCTTTTATAGTAAGTTCGTACCGAGTTTCATTGATGTGCGACTAATTTCGAAAGCTATACCGAAAATTTAGAGTGCTGAAAAAGTAGCACACCCCTCGTCCAACGCCCATAAAATGTTACCAGTAGAACGGCATGTGTCAATTGAGGTCGAATACGGTATTCCGAGGCTGGGGGACCTATAATTCCATAACTGTTCGATATCGAAAATTTGAGGTGTATTTAAGGTGCCTTTTACGATCGGCACAAGACTTCACAGGAACACTCTCGAGGCTTTGGTTTAAAAATTGGCTTAGCGGTTTCGGAGTCTTAACGTGATATACACATATACCCACATACGTATATAGATTAAGTCGCCTCACGCTCCGTAGAAAAAAAAAGTTGTTCGGTTCAAAATAATCTATGGTTTATGTTATGATGGTCCCCAAAATATTTCGACTAAATATATTGGCTGCTATGGTAATTAAAAAAAACAAACGGTCAGAAATAATCGTAAAGAAATAGTTCTTCTGCATCTCAAAATCTTAAATTATTACCGTTGGACCAAAGATTATGCGGATTTTTATGGATTGTTTTAACATTTTTCATATTATTTTCACTAAAATTCAATTAATTTTTTTCCACACTACTTTCTGTCAATGACTTGTAAAATGTAAACTGTAAAAAATGTGTAAATTTTATTGTAATTTTATTCAATTCAATTCTTCTCTTTTCACTATATAATAATAGATAATTTATTTGACTAAAAGTAAAATGGCTAGAAAAAAAAAAAGTTTTAATGTGCATTTTAGTGAAAATAACATAAAAAAAGTTAAAAAATTGATTAAAATCCTCTAGTCCGCCAGCAAAAATTTTAAATTTATTGGTGCAGATTGGGAGAAATTTTTTATTACTATTATTTCTGACCGTTTGTTTTTGTTGATCAGTAAATATTTTTACAAAAAACTCGATTTTTAGAGTTGGCTTGTATGCCAAAAAACCCAGGTTCGAATCCCATTTGGCACAGACAGTTTTTTCAATTGAATTAATTATTCTGTTCGGACGTCATCTATCTGCAGACAATGGGAAACTTCAGAGAGTTAAAACTGCCATGAAAAGCTTATTGAGAACATAAGCCGTTCGGAGTCGGCATAATACTTGAAGGTCCAGTTCTCGATCATTTGTGTTCAAACATTCCACAACACGCACAACACAATTGATCATAAAGAAGCTCGGTAAAAGTGCTTTAAAGGGCTGAAATTCGCCATTTCGTTTTGTTTTTTTTTGTGGGTGGTACAAGTGGGCGTGGTAAATTAGAGCACCTGCGTATCAAGTGTTAATATCAAAACGTGTACAACTCAGGAATAAGCATGATTTCGAAAAAGTGGGCGTAGATATGTTGCGACCACGCCAATTTTTTAACAGTTGCAGACAGTAATCATATAAACTAAATTAGCAAATCTTATATTTCTACGGCAAAAGCCGTCTGATATAAAGCATTTCTTCTGATTTGTGGGCGGTAAAAGTGGGCGTGACAACATTTATATATACATAGTGACTGCCATTTGGATCCATAGCACCTGCATACCAAGATTCACTATCAAAACTTGAACATCTCAGGAAATAAAATGATTTCTGAAAAGTAGGCGCATATATTGTGTGATCACGCCCATTTTTTGTACGGTCACCGAAAAATACCTTCCGAACAAAATTACGAAATTTTAGTTTTATACGACTAAAACCGTCGGCCTTAGCATTTGTTTGGTTTGTGGGCGATAAAGCCAATTTGGGTTGTATGGGAGGTACCACGCCCCCTTGCCCAATCAACACCAAACGTCACAGGAACACTCTCAGAATGTTGCTACAGTATCCCTAAAAACTTCATAAGGATTGGATATACCCACATACCCACATACATACATCCATTTTTATATATAAAGATAGAAGATAATTATAAATAGATTCATAAACCACGCCTTATACAGCCAATGCTTGGTCTTGATTCGAAGAATTGGTGGGAAACCATATGTGAATTAAAGTTTTGAATTGAAATGTGAAAAGTTGAACTTGGCAGGCACACAAATATATGTACAGTCAACCAGCTTAATTTTTATACAAAATAAAGCTTCATATTTCGTGCAAATTTTCAACACGGGCATTTAGTTTATGATGTTTTTAAATTTTGTGCAGAAAACTTAGACACATCGTGCAACTTTGGGATTTTAATTTGTGAAATGTGAACATCGTACTATTTTTAACACCAGCTGAAAGTTGCACATTTCATGCAATTTTTCTTTACAGGCATATAGCTTATTTTCTAAAATTTCGTGCAGAAAACCTAAAACCCTGAAACACTGCATGCGGCTTCTTAGTTCCAACACGATTGTGTGGTTTTTCTACAAATATGTTTAGTTTTCATATTTCTAAATGTCGCATGTATAAATTTGGTAAGAAAAAGACTTTTTCTACACGTGTCGTGTAAGATTAGATATCTACATGCTCCGTGCAGCTAGTTTTGTTATATCTGCGTAGATATTAACCCAAATATTGTATGTTCAAAATATGGTGGCCTTAGGTGTTACCGCTCGTGAGATCTTAAGTAAATGCCCTATTCTAAGTTCCGAGTCGGGATTGCGTAAAATTGGGAGCTCAAATCCTATCGGATTTAAAATGGTGGTATGCATTCCGATCGGAAATGTGAAGCTCGAAACAAAATGAAAATGAATTCGAATATGTCAAAATTAGCAGTTTTATTGGAGTGTGAGAACCACGCGTACAAAAAAGCAAAACGGAGAATTCTGCGCCACCACAGCAATCCTTTGGACTTTTCTGATTCAGCGTATGTAGCAACTTGTAAGGTTTATTAAAGACCATTTGATGATGTTTCTTTTAATTTTATTGCACAATATCGTCTAAATAAAGAACCATTTAGTTTGTTTTTAAATGAAATTAAATCTTTTGCCCTGCGATCTTCGATTCCTACAATTATATCAACTGACCACAACTTTACGGTTCCTTGTTGACGGAGGCTATCAGCGTTTAGTGAAAAATGATGCAAACATAGCTTTAAGAAGAATACAGTGTCGAAAGTGGTCCCGAACATATGAAACTATATAGAATGCCCCCTATGCCCAAAATGGATTAAGCTTGCCATTTCTGAATGCTAATCCATAAACAAAAGCACCACGGAGTTTTGTGCGGTATTCTTGTATTCCGATCGAAATCGGATTTCAGAACAGGGCTGATAGATACTCGTTGCTACTATTACTCGGTGAGCTGTGCTACGTCTTGATATAAATTATTTGTAGCTTTTGTTGTGTGCCTGTGTATTCGTTTTTCGTGTATTACGTTTTTTGGAGATATTTGTACTACAGCGTCCTCTGATTCTATTATAACATTCTCACATTTGTTTCCCTAAAAAGTAGCAACGTTGCTTGATGTGTTTGACAGCAGGTTGATAGCTGCTTCTTTGCTTGCATTTTGTTATGTTCTTCTCGTTTGTTGAATAATTTTGCAAGAAATTCAATTTGTGGCCCAAATTTAAATCGTTGTTATTCTCATCGAAAGCATCTAAAAGTTTATTTCTCATTTTAATTGCATAAAATATAATTCAAATTATAACTTACACGTATTGTAAAAGTATAATATTAGAACTTAAACTAAATGAATCCAATATTTTTCTCACAAACTTAAATCAATGGTCGGCACACATGAAGCACATGCTTTGCCAAGAGTCATACGTATTTTTATTCCCTTTCACTCATTCAACAAACAACTATTGGCGAAGCACCATTGTTTCGGATGATATGCAATTGTTTTGTCTCACTTTCACTTATAGTCTCATTTTTAATTTTGCTGACCACTGCCTTAAACGCATGCGCTTGTGCTGCTTGTAGCATTGCCAAGTGGTCGGGATTCGTAGGGATTGTCCAGTTATTGATGTGCTTGTCCCGTGTCTCGTTATCGGACAATTTATCCCGGAATATTAGGAAAAAACTTGCATTGAAGAATTTTACTTTGCAAAAGCTTTACAGGAGAGAAGCTGACGGTGTTCGCGTTTTTAATTTGGAAGAGCTTAAAAATGCGGTGCATCTAACGAAGACGGATAACGCGGCGGATGCTTAAACTGCAACTAGTCTCTGTACTTATGTCTATTGTTATGATAATATTATTTTCATTACTATTATTATTTTAATTTTTATTCTCATTCTATCTGTTTCCGTGGAATATATTTTTATATTTTCTCATCTCTTCATCTTCATACCCAATCTTCATATAGGGGAGCTTATCCGGTTGTGGTTACAGTTAGCTATTTCAGCCATAACTTTTGACCAAGTCAATATTTATGAAGACGTATATATATCAATGGAAAGGTTTAGGAAAGACCTTAGGTAGCTACTGGTGCGAGAATTCATTTGATTTCATTAAAATAAAAAAATAATCAAACTTTTTATGAAGTAATAAATTTTGAAGAAAAAAATTTTTTTAACCGGTTGTGGGCACTCCTGGAAAATACCCTGAAAATGAGAAAATATGAAGTAAAACGCCCTTAAATATGAAGAGAAGGAAATTTATTTATTTTTTAAGTCCTTAACACATTTTAGTCCGCTGGTCGATAATTCGAGCACTATGACCTCAAATGCACCGGCCGGTGGCAAGTGTTGCATTCGATGGAGTTTTAGGCACCTTATTATTCGCAAATAATGCAAAAATCGCGATCCCCGTCATCATCTGATGCAGCCTTCTTTACATTGGCGCGTTAAGCCAATGGTTTCACTCGCGTTACTGAAGCTGCTCGCTTAGCGGATGGCTTGGATGGTGTTGCCTTAGTTGCCTTAGCTGCTTGGTTGACTACTCGCTTTGTGGCTTTCTCTTTCAATTCAGCGAGCACTGGCGGTAAAGTGAGTAAAAATAAGCCTGACGAGTGTAAGAGGACTATGGGAGGACTGTTTTTAGGCTTACCGTTTTCGCCAGGGTTATGATAAGTCGGGGGGTTGTTGTTAACATAAACAACGATTTTTGACAGTTTGTTAAGCTAACCACACCCTATCAGCCGAAAAAAATTTGGTGCCCACTACTGGTAAATTCATAGCTGTCAAAAAATGGCCAGTAAATTTTTCGGGAGAACATTTTTATCGAAACAATATAAAATCACAAAATATATTGAATTTCCTTCAGAAATAAACATTATACTAACCTTTTTGCAATAATTCACTACAATTTATCGCACTTTGAACACAATACACAATTAGATCACTGTTGATTATCACACATGGTAAGATAGTATCGATTGTAACTACTTCACATATCCATCTGTTCGCTTCAGTGTCAGCACTAAAACATCTTGCTGGCATTGCGCACAAACGACAATTACCAGATCAGCTGCATCTTCTCACTGTCAAAAGTTACAAAGGGGTGCCCACAACTGGATAATGCCCACAACCGGTTTACTAACCCTACAAATTATAATTTGAGGATTAAGTAATTCCTTCAAGAGCAGTATCTAAATCTGTACGAAAGTTAGTCCAATTTGTATTTTTATAAGAATTAAAAGTACGAGGAGGATAAAAAATAAAATCAAACTCCAAAAATTTAATTTTTATCTTCAAAGGAAAATGATCTGAAAATTAAGGTAAGCTAGAAATTAAAAAATTAGAATTCATATTGTCAATAATATTTGTGCTTTATCAAAAAATGATCAAGAAATGAACCGAAGGATTTATATCAGACAATCTACAAAAATCAAGTGAAAATGATTGAAGCCAGTTTTTTAATGTACGACCATTATAATTTTCTAAAGAATCACCCATTCTGGACTTTTGGCGTTCAAATCACCTCCAAGAAAAGTACTGTCAAAGTTTTGAGAAAAATTTCTAATTTTAGATAAAGAATCTGCCATTTATGAAGGAAATCTATTATAAGGAAAGTATAAACTTCCTAAAAAGAATTTTTTTTAAATTAAGTTTGACACTATATTGATAATGATAAAGCAATTGGGAAATAAGAGATCTGGTACAGATGTTGTTATATACTTGAGATTTTTTCTAATAGCTATACCAACACCAAGAGATGAATTGTCACGAATAAAATTATTATTGTCCATAAAGATTTTTTTTTAATGATATATGTGTCTCCTGAAGAAATGCAATATCGATTTTATTTCGAAATAGAAGTGTTGATAAGTCAAGTTGTCTGCTTTTATCAATTAATGATCTAACGTTAAGTAAGTAAGTAGAGAAAATTGATTATGGCCCATAATTGATCAAAACTTCTTTGAGTAGAATCATGTACTCTTTTTTGGCTTGTTCTCTAGGACGTGTTTTATATGTCAGAAGAAAAGTTTTAATCCTCTATTGAAAGAAGGAAAGAATTTTTAAAATAATTAGATGAGTTTAGGAATTCATCAATAAGTGATGATCTTTTAATAGCTGTAGAAGTTGATGACGAAGCAAAGTTTGTTTTCCAGGAATTACTGATCTTGAATCACAAATAGCATATAACACGTTATTTTCAACAACTAATTTTGTATTCTTGGCCTCTCTTGAACTTGTTTTCTTCCTTTGTAGATATTTTTTGAAAGCAGTTAATACAAAATGGTTTATAAATTGAATCGTCCACTCGTGCACAGTTACCCCGCTCATGATTTTGATCGCATTTAACACAAGCAAATTTTTTATTGCAATTCTTTGCAATATGACCACAAGACTGGCAACGTTTTCATAGGATTTCTTTTAAATTTGATTTTGAGGTTTCCCATGAAATAACATGATTAAGAATATACTTAATTTTAGAGAGATCCCTAATCTCTCTACCAGGAAACAAGGATATAAGATAAAGCCCAGAATCTATATTATTCAAATTAGAACTACGATTATTAGTTTTGAAATCTTATTTACAATACCAGGTGCTTGTGAATCTAGTTCAGATTTAATATCTTCTAAATGTCTACTATGATAAAGACCTCTAAGCATGACACTTGGCTGTTTTAATTCATTAGGAGTGAAGGAATATTAATCAACACCTCTTTCCCTTAAAAGATTCATCATTTCAGTGTGAACTTTTATATCTTAAACAAATATTTTGCTTTTATATTTACTCTTATTGATGATTTTATAATTAATTTTTGGAATATTAGAGTTTAATTGTTCTACCAGTTTTTTAATATCAACATTAAACAAACATATTGGAGGACACTATTTTTTTTTTTTTTTGAAGACAACTCCCCACCGTTAACCGAATTTTTTACATTTGTTGAGTTAGTAAAGGGTGGTTAAATTTTAAGGGAATGTTGAATGTAAAGCACACCTAAACGTCAAGTTTTTTTTCTGCATTTCATTTGACATTTCTCAATTTCAGACTAACTCAATTTGAACCATGGAAAGATACACACTCGAGCAACGCATTAAAGTTATTCAGGCTTATTATGAAAATGGGCGTTCAAATCAAAATGCATATCGTGCACTTCGTGATTTTTTTCGGTCAATTTAATCGTCCAAATGTGCGTACAATCGGAAAAATCTTGCAAAAATTTGAGCAAACCGGGTCTGTAGGAGATGTGAAAACACCAGTGCATGCTCGTACAGCTCGTACTGCGGAAAATATTGCTGCTGTTCGCGATAGTGTGGCTGAAGAGCCGTCCACCTCAACTCTTCGTCGTGCCCAACAATTGCACCTCTCACGCTCGTCGTTGATGAACATTATGCATAAAGACTTGCATTGACACGCTTACAAGGCTTAATTGACTCAAGAACTAAAGCCTCTTGACCATTTCAAGCGTCGTCAATGGTCAGAATGGTGGCAAGAAATGGCAACAGTGGATGATCAATTTTCGAAGAAAATCATCTTCAGTGATCAGGCACATTTTCACCTCAGTGGATTCGTCAATAAGCAGAATTGCTGCATTTGGGCGAATGATAATCCAAGAGTGATTGTCGAAAAACCAATGCACCCACAAAGAGTGACGGTTTGGTGCGGTTTATGCGCTGGCCTGTCAGGCAGTTACTGTGAATGGTGTTCGCTATCGTGAGATGATAACGAACTTTTTATGGCCCGAATTGGAAGATATGAATGTGGATGATATGTGGTTTCAACAGGACGGTGCCACTTGCCACACAGCTTACGAAACAATGGCTCTTTTGCCAGACAAATTCAATGGCCGTGTTATCTCACGCGGTGGGGATTTCAATTGGCCGTCAAGATCATATGATTTGACACCGTTGGACTTCTTTCTTTGGGATTATTTGAAAGAAAAGGTGTACGTCGATAAGCCAGCAACAATTCAAGAGCTAAAGGATAAGATAATTCGGCACATTAACGGCATAGAACCTCACTTATGCCTCAGCGTCATCGAAAATTTGGACCATCGGATGGAGGTGGGCCGCCGAGGTCGCGGCAGCCATTTGGCCGATATTTTGTACCATACATAATTGAACCATACCAATATTATCATTATAGAAAGAAATGACAATAATTACCTAAATAATTTGTGTTTTATTCAAAATAAACATCGGCGCTTAAAATTTAACCACCCTTTATTAAAAGAGTTATTGATTGTATTTTGATCAAGTGTAACATTATCAGGAATTGCAAATTTACTTGGTGAAGGAAAAAAACCAAAATTTGAATTTGAAAATATTGTCTAAATTACCAGCAACAGCATTTTTTGTTAGATCGGAACTTGATCTCTTCAATCTCTTGTAATCAATATTATGTATTGTTGATGAGTCATCTTGTGATTGTAGTAAATTTTCCGTAGCTAAAAAATGCGCAATATCAATCAATTCATCATTTATTATCATTGGGCCATTTATTTCGGAAGGAATAGGAACGTATATATTAGTGTCGCATTTTTGACCCGATGTTTATTTTGTTGTTTTGATAATATTCGGCAATGTTTTAAATTCAAAAATAGGAATTTTTGTTTTGTTTTTTTCATTAGGACTTGATGTATCACTTAGTATTCTGTTTGGTTTTTGATTTTTTTCGTCTGATTACCTTATCCGGAGCTTTTTTTAATTGTGTGAAAGCAATGTCTTCCATAGTCTGGTCACCTTATTTATTTCTTCGCGTACTCCAAAAAACGATGTACTGCACGTCAAATTGAATATTTTGATCACGAAAATTCGCGAGAATTCGGAATTCAACACAGGATGAGTAACAATTAAACAATAAATTATTAATATTTAATAAAACGAAATGAAATTAACAAAATTTTCATGAAGGAAGAAATATTTCAAAATTATAAAAATGTTTTCTTTCTTATTTTCCTTTATCATTGGTCTAATTTCAACTATCCTGTAGCTGTTTCTTCCTTTCTCTGCGTTAGGTTCTAGTATTTTGTCTACTGGCGCTGATGATAATCATAAAACAATGGTTCAAGTACTGTGTAAACAACCACTGCCTTCAATATTGTTCATTTTAATGCTCGCAGTTTAAATATGTCCAAATTAGACTATATTAAGTACATTTTTGAATATTCATTTGCAGATATTATATGCATTTCAGAGACGTTGTTATGCAGTGAGATAAGTGACGCAAATTGTCATATCAATAACTTTAATCTGTTTAGAAATGACCGGTATGAAAAAAAAGGTGGAGGTGTTGCAGTTTACTATGAAACAAATCTGAATGCTAAAGATGTTAGTCAATCTTGTGGTCCTGGTATAGAATTCTTAAACATAAGTCTGGCAAATAGTCTTATATAAATTCTAGTGTCTTGTGTGTGCAGTCCCAATAAATGTTTTTCTGTTGAACCATTGGTTTCTGCGTTAGCTAATTGTATTGTTGACTATGACTTGGTGATGGCTTGTGGTGGTTTTAATATCAATCTTCTCTCAAATGACTCTTTAAAACAAATTTTTTGTGACAAGACATCGTCACTAGGATTGTCTGTGATCAATGATATTATACCTACACGATACTGCAACAATACTACTCATAGTCTTCTAGATTATTTCATTGTTTCGGATATATCTGTTGTCTCTCTTTTTCATCAACTGTCTTTTATCGTAATCATGATTTAATTTTTTGCTCGTTTAGTGTAACTCTGTCTCGCAGTGCTACTTCTAATACCTTCTTGTATCGAGATTTTAAACGTCTGAACTATCAGTCACTGTATTATGACATGTTTCAGATCACTTTCAATGAGTGTAGGTTTCACAATGATGTTGATGTCACACTTAGTTCTCTTGTACAACCTATAAAATATATCTTTGGAAAACATGTGCCACTTTGTATGTTAAGAATTAAAAATATCACTTGTCCTTGGCTTACACAGTATGTGCTTAATAGCTTAATAAAAAGGAATAAACTTTATACAACAAGAAAGAAAAGACAAACGCCTGACATCTGGGAATTATACAGATAAGCCAGAAATGAGACTGTTTTTAAAACAAGATAGGCAAAAACTCAATACTTTGCAAATCAATTGAACCTCTCTCTTCCATCTAAAACCCTGTGGAACAACATAACAAAACTTGGGATACGAAATTGTAATTCCAGCAAGTGTGATCTAAATCCTGATATTCTTAATATTTTTTTTTTGTTGACTCTGCTCCAACGTCCTGTGATAATTCAGTCTCCTCTCTATCCATTAGTGGTCGGACCATGCCACAGTCTTTCAAATTTACTCCAGTCAATGAATTAGATATTGGAAAATGTGTAGGACTCATAAAATCAAATGCAATATCTGAGGATGGCATTCCTATGAATGCCTGTCTAGACTTCACGTTTCAATACCTTGTCATATACCTTGGCACCGCCATTGATAACAATAACAATTGCTGATAGGTGCTACTATGGGCTCAGTAAGCAACTAAGTTCCAGAGCCCTCTCTCGATCGACAAAACTAACACTCTACAAGACGCTCGTTCTACCTGTGATTCTTTATAGCGCTGAGGCATGGGTAGTTTTGCAAACTGACACAGCTGCTCTGGGGGTGTTCGACAGACATTAACGTAGTGCATCGTATAACTGTTCAGCGACTATGCTGGCTGGCGTAGTGCAGCGTATAACAGTTCAGTGATTATGCTGGCTGGGTCATATGTCCATCGTATGGATGACGAAACTCCAGCTCGAGGCGAGGGTCGTTGGTCAACGACGACGAGGGAGACCATGCCTCCGACGAATGGACCAGGCCGGTCCATCCGATCCACCAGCCGGTCCACTTGGTGTATCCGATTGCAGATGGCGTGCGCAAAGCAGAGGCGCCTGGCGAGAGCTGATGAGGTCGGCCGAAACCCGAACATGGGTTGTTATGTAAGTAAGTAAGTAGTAGTAAGTAAGTAAGTAAGTAAGTAAGTAAGTAAGTAAGTAAGTATTTAACGAAGCATCAACGCCCTGCGAAGCTTCTTGGATATTTGAAGTTTCCATCTTTTTTCCTTTCTATAATTATTTTCGGAACACGATGTAGTTTAAGGTTGCACGTTCTATTCGTAGGCTTGACTCATCCTCTCAAATGAAGCTGCAAATTGCGTTCAATTATGCTACTCGTTATGTATATGGGGTGAGAAAATTTGACCGCCTCTCAACCTTTAGAAACTCTATACTTGGTTGTGACATAATAATCCACTTTAATGCTCGGAACTGTATTTATCTACATAAACTCATATATGAAAAAACTCCTGCCTACCTGTATGAAAAACTTCAGTTTTGTATATCTACAAGAAGTTTTGTTCTCATTGTTCCAAGACACAGTTCGTTAACTTCGTCTAACTTATTCTTCGTCAACGCCACTAGACTATGGAATGCTCTGCTATGTACGATAAGAGGAATTAGTGAAAGAGGTGTTTTTAGACAATATATCCTATGTCTCTTTTCTTCTACTTAATATATCTATCCACATAACGTTTTTGTATCTTTTTCTGAACTTGAATTATTTTTAAATTTTAATTTAATTTGGAAATTTTTTTTATTAGTTACTACAATTTGTTTTTGCTGTTGTTATATAATTATGTAATTTAATTTACACATAATTCTTGTTTTTGTCGTATTGTAAAAGATCTTAGATCTTATTGTACAATGTTTCAGTAAATAAATAAATAAATCAGCGCGCAAAACTCTCGATGAGAACGGACGTGTATTTCTTGTGCTCTTAACAAATTCAATAATTACACTCTCAAATTCAAAATATAATAGCATTTTTTCTTGTGTTCACAAAACCTACAACAATTACACTTATTACATGTGCTCAGTGAACTAAAATGCATATATGCTTGCATATATGTAACAATTAAAACTCTATAAATGCACAAAATTATGTGTTCATATTAGCTAAGCGAAAAAAAAAAAAAAAAAAAAAGAAAGAAAAAAGCAAAAACAAAAAACAAAAACCACAATAAAATTATCACTCATAGAGACGAAAATAAGAACAAAATTATTGTGTTGTGTTGTTATTGATCACTCTTTGTGCTTTGTGCTTCACATCTTGCCGACCATTGACTGTGGTCACAAGCGGTATTTGTCTTCTTTGCTACTTCGATTCTTTCTGCGTAAATTGCACTCAGTTTAGTGGACCTGCTCTTCCCATCTATCTATCGGCATTTTCTATAAATAAATAAAAACTAAAATAAATAAATAAACATAAATTAAAACTCTATAAATGCACAAAATTATGTGTTTATATTAGCTAAGCGAAAAAAAAAAAAAAAAAAGAAAGAAAAAAGCAAAAACAAAAAACAAAAACCACAATAAAATTATCACTCATAGAGACGAAAATAAGAACAAAATTATTGTGTTGTGTTGTTATTGATCACTCTTTGTGCTTTGTGCTTCACATCTTGCCGACCATTGACTGTGGTCACAAGCGGTATTTGTCTTCTTTGCTACTTCGATTCTTTCTGAGTAAATTGCACTCAGTTTAGTGGACCTGCTCTTCCCATCTCTCTATCGGCATTTTCTGAGCTGATGTCGCCGTCTCCCATGCTAACGCGTCAACAGCGAGAGCAGGTTGCAAGGTTGATTTATAAGGTTGTCGCAAGGGAGAGAGCGAGTACCCATAATTGTCAAATCGAAGTTGACAGCTCATAGAAAATCTGCATGTGCTCTCTATTATCATCCATTTTTCTTTCGTAGTCATTCGCAAAATTGGCTGGTTTTGACAATTATGGGTACTGAGAAGAGAGTACGATCAGCCCTGCGACAACCTTGTAAATCAACCTTGGCAGGTTGCTTCACGTTACAATAATAAAACTGAAGCAACGCCTAAACTGCATAGCAGCTGCTCTCTCGGTGTTCAACTTCTTGAGTTAGAAGAACGCATGAAATTGAGTAGAAGAGAAGAACTTCAGCAGTTAGAACAGCGGTTAAAACAACACTCGGACAACCTTCTCAATAGCCTATCAACTGATATCTCGGCAAAACTTGAAAAGCTGGAGTGTGAATTGTCTACCATACGCGACAAATTTGCTGAGTACGAATCCAAAATAATATTTCTGGAAACTCAAGTTAATGCTCTTACCACTCGATGTGAAGAGTTGGCAGAAGAGCTAATTAAAATCAATACCAGCAACTACAACAACAACAACAACAACAACATCTCTAACTGCATTGATTATTCAACAGATGCTGTGCTCTTTGGAGTGCCATTCTCTGAGGGCGAAAATCTCCGAAGCATCTTTAATCTTATCTGCAGATCTTTGGATTTCCTCTCACCCCAACTAAAAGACATTTTTCGGGTCAAGCCAAGGCCTAATAACAACAGCATTGTCATCATCAAATTTTATACATCTTTTGACCGAAATCGTGTCCTTAAGGCCTTTGGTGACTACCGCAGACGGGCAAAAAACCCGTAAATCTAAGAGACGCCGGGTTTGAATCAGACAATAATGTATTCCTGCATGAGAGTCTTGCGGCCGAAACCAGAAAACTTCTGCATACTGCTATCGCCCTCAAACGAACTAAAAAAATTTACAATGCTTTTAGTTACCGTGGATGCGTTTATATCAGACTACAAAAGGGTGAGGAAGGTGTTCAAATTTTGAACTTTACTGAGTTGCAATCTTTATCTAGTGGCGTTGCTGATAATGTCTGATTTGCTTTATGGTACATCACTATACATTTTCAAATATTGCGTATTAATTTGTTTTTTATTTCTATTACTATTTCTTATTGCATATTTCTTTTCTCTTTCGTTATTTTCGCACTATCAACTTCTCTGTTCCTACTCTGCATATATCTTAACCTTAAATGCTTTTGGTCATTATTCTAAATTATATAATCTTATATGACTAGTGTGGATGGCTCTGATCGTTACGCTTGCGAGAATCATAAAACTGTAATTGAAGTTATGAGTAAACGGCACCCAGGTCTCAAAATCGTTCACTTTAATGCACGAAGTCTTAATGATTTTAAGTTGGACTGTATTAAATACGTTTTTGCAGATTCTTCTGTCGATATCATATGCGTCACGGAAACCTGGTTTAATGAGGGCGTTAGTGATTCATACTTCAACTTACCTAATTTTAAACTTTTCCGTCATGATAGAGCAAATAGAAGAGGTGGAGGGGTCGCGATATATTGTAAGGAAAATCTCAATGTTAAATTCTTAAGTAAGTCTAATGGATCCGAGGTCGAATTTTTAAATATTGAAATATGCGGTAACGTAACTAAAATTTTTGTCTCATGTATTTATAGTC
Source organism: Coremacera marginata (assembly GCA_914767935.1). NCBI lineage: Eukaryota > Metazoa > Arthropoda > Insecta > Diptera > Sciomyzidae > Coremacera > Coremacera marginata. The sequence goes on along the minus strand of OU612047.1, from coordinate 89,396,435 downwards.
CAAGTCGTAATTGCAGTTTGGAACCTGTCTTCTCTTCCATCTCTAGCTATGCTATAGATTTTCAGCACTTAGTTTTATGTGGTGATTTCAATTTAAATCTATTAAACAATGATAACCTTACTCGAAATTTCTTGGATAGACTAACTGAAGTAGGACTACATGTTGTGAACATTATTATGCCAACGAGGTTTTCAAATAACGCTAGCCCCAGCCTGTTAGATATATTTGCAATTTCTGACGCATCGTCTATCTCGCTTTTTGATCTCTTTTCTATCCGGCCACGATCTAGTTTTTTGCATATTAAACGTAGACGTCTCACATTCTCCCTCTGAAACTTTTTTTACATACCGTAACTTTAAAGCTATAGATTATGTCTCACTTATGAATGACTTGTCTGTCATAAATTGGACTGACTGCTGGTACCTTACTTCTGTCAATGAAAAATTAGCCTTTTTTACTGATACCATGACTAAGCTCTTCAATACTCACGTTCCACTATGCACCCGTCGGGTTACCAATAGTACTTGTCCTTGGTTTTTCCATTCAGTTAAACTGGCTCTAAAAAATCGCAACAAAACTTACAACAAATGGAAACGCTATACCACTGCACTTAACTGGCAGCGGTATAAAAAAGCTAGAAATGAAGCCACTCGTGCCGTCAGACTTTCAAAAAAACTATATTACGTATCCAAATTAAGTCCAAATTTACCATCGAAACAACTTTGGCAAAATCTAAAAGGTATTGGAGTATGCAAAAATGAGACTGAAATATGTCAGATTGATGCTAATTCCCTCAATGACTATTTCGTTTCTAGCTCTGTAGATGATGTGACTTCTTCGCCTTATTTTGTCGAAAGCACCTCAGCTCCTTCGAATGAATTTAGTTTTGTAGCAGTAAGCGAACTTGATGTAGCGATGTAGCACGGTGTATTAAAATAATCAAATCAAATGCTATCGGGGAAGATGGAATATCGATTAGATTTCTTAAACTAGTACTACCACATGTGCTAAGCCCCCTTGCGCATATAATAAATCACTGCTTCACTACCGCAAGTTACCCTGAGATCTGGAAAGTGGCTACTATTATTCCCATTGCAAAGAAAAAGCTTGCTAGTGAACCCTGCGATTTTCGACCTATAAGTTTGTTGTCCTCAGTGTCGAAGGTGTGTGAGAGTCTCGTGGCAGAGCAAATCAATGGCCACATTAATTTATATAACCTCATGTCCGAGCATCAGTCGGGGTTTCGACCAGGGTACAGCTGTTCGACTGCGTTGGTTTAAATTATGGATGATATAAGAGTTTCTTACGATATGCGGCATTTGACATTGCTGTGCTTACTGGACTTCTCTAAGGCATTCGACACTTTGAACCACTCACTACTCTGCAAAAAACTTAAGCTCTATTTTGGTTTCTCTGACTCCGCGGTTCGTTTTATTCAAAGTTATCTTGTTGGTAGGTCTCAAAGAGTTAAGGTGGGAAACAATTTTTCTGTAATTAGAAGGATCATGAGGGGAGTTCCACAAGGCTCAGTTCTTGGCCCACTACTATTTACCATGTTCATTAATGACATATTCAATAAGTGCAAAAATGTCACCATGCATGCGTACGCTGATGACCTTCAGCTATACTTATCCAGACCTATTGGACTCTTTGATGATTTATTTCTTAAAATGAATGAGGATCTACAAACAGTTGCAGAGTGGGCCAGAACCAATATGCTTAAATTAAACCCCCTTAAATCATATATACTGCCAATCTCTAAAACACCCCTCCAGAACACTGATTTCCTACCAGTACTACTAAACGACACTGAGCTGAAAACAGTCAAAAAGGTAACCAATCTTGGATACATTGTCAATTCAACTCTGTCCTGTGAGGACATCAACTCGTGTGTAAGTAAAGTTTATTATGTTTTACGAAACCTTCGTATGACTGCTTCGTTCATGCCAATATATACTAGGAGAAAGTTGGTGATACAATTGCTGCTCCCAATAATAACATACTCTGAAGTTGTTTATAGCCAGCTAGATTCAAGGTCGTCTCACAAGCTGTTAGTTGCATTCAATAACGCTGCCCGCTATATTTACGATCTGAGAAGATTTGATCTTATCTCGCAATATTGTAACCTAATTTTGGGCATGAGTTTATTCGATTACCTTAAGGCAAGAAACTGTATGTTCTTACACAAAGTTATCTACTCGCGATCCCCACGATATCTTTTTGATAAACTTGAGTTCTGCAGGTCAAGTAGAAGTATGAACATTTTGGTCCCAAGATACAACTTCATTAACTCCAGTCGACTGTTTTTCGTAAGCGCGATCAGATTGTGGAATTCACTTCCACCCAGTATCAAAAGTATTCCAAACAATAAGACCTTTAAGCATTTAATTTTCAAATACTTCTCTTAACCACTGATTCTATCTCTCTGTATCCCACTCTTCTCTGTCGCTATCTCTAATTTTATTTTCTCTGTCGTTTATGTTACGGCTGGTAAAAATTATTTCTACAAATTATTGTAACTTCTTTTGATTTTTATATGAAATCGGTTGTTATGTGTAATGTATTCAATTTTATATTTTGAACTAAAATTGCTTTAAATTTTATATAAATTCTGTTTAAATTGTATTTTCATCTTATTAATGATTTTTTCTTCCAAAATTTGTAAAATGTTAATTGCTTTAATTTTATATAAATTTTATCTGTATCTTAGTAATGGTTGTTATGCTCTCGTGCAATGTATTTTATATTTTTCTCTGGGCTTCTAAAAGAGATTTGACTCTTATTTGCCAACATCATATGTTAAATAAAAATAAAAATAAAAATAAAAATAAAAATAAAAATAAAAATAAAAATAAAAATAAAAATAAAAATAAATAAATAAATAAATGAAATAAATAAGTCATTACTTGTGAAATCGATAAGTGAATAACGTATTGAAGAAGAATATATTTTTAATTTCGTTTTGCTCCAATTACATATAAACTATCAATGCAAACACTTTTACCCATTTACAATAAAATTAATCGATATATCTGTGGCAATAAGTAATAATCGCTTAAGTCGACTTAAAACTGATCTGAGTTATTGATGTAGCCATGTTTTCTGAGCATATATCTATATACACACAAAATTTGAAGGTTCTAGCGTGATCCTAGCCAAAGTATGAAAAGCTTTCATACAACTTATTTGGCGATTAAAAACTTTGAAGCAAGATTCTTTAAACACAGAAATCAGACTTAAGCTGTTATTGCTTATGGACACAGATATATAAAAAAGTTGCAATTGTGTTAGTAATTGATTTTCTCCGTAATGCGTCAACCGATTTTGTTTCTGGAAATTCCCAATGAAAGGTGACGTCGATAACAAGGTTTTTATGCATATATGGTATGTGTAATTGTTCAAGAGTTATAGGCATTTTAGTGAAATCCTCTTTGATCTATATATGTAAAAATTAATTTCTGAACGTTTGTCTTGCTAAAACTCGAAAACGACTAGGTCCATTGAGCTCAAACTTTAGCAGCAAATATGTTTTGTGTTCGAGATGGTTTAGAAATAATGAAAGATAGTATTAAAATATGGGGTGTGGCATCTCCCATACAAATCAAACACCTCAAACGTGATATTTTGGCCAACATCTAGCCGATTTTCATAAAATTTTGTGTATAGGAGTTTTACGATACGATTAGTGTTTAGAAGTTAAAAATTTTGCTCTATCTTAAACAACAGATGTCGCTGTAGTACAAAATGCTCATCCGCTCATCCGACTAGCATAAAACTTTGTATATAGTGGTTTTAGGGTAAGACGAGTATTATGACATTAATTTTTTACTTTACCTTGAACAACAGAGGGTGCTGTAGTACAAATCTTTTTAAGATACGCGAAACACTACTAAAGCGTATGTATGTAAGAATTTTTAGGAAGGCCGAGTCCCTTGGACATGTCCAACTTTATTTCTAAGAGCTGCCAATCGAAGCACCAACCAACCTGGCAAACGAAAAAAACTACACTAAGTGTCATTACAAAAAAAAAAAAAAAATTAATTTTAGGTTTCCAAAAAAAATTTTAGTAACAAACACTATTTAATTACGTGATAAAAAGCTACTAAAACAGAAAATAAATAGTGGCAGGTGAAAAAAATTGATTTTCCATATTCAAGTGTGGAATATGTTCATTTTGATAGACCCGGTAGGTGGCGCTGAGATCAAGTTACAGGAAATTGCTTTCGAAATCGCTTATCCGATTTACATGAAAATTTGTAAATAGGGATTTTCGGGTATGGTGAGTGTTGATGACTTATCTATCAAAAATGGGCGGTAGTAGACAAAGAGCGTATGGATTTAATTGTAATCGAACTCCTTTTACGCCATCTGTCCGACTTCAACTAATTATTGCAAATATCGCACACTAAATACAAAACAGTCACAACTCAAAATTTACAAATTTTTACTTTATAATGTAAAGCTATTCGTAGTGATCATATACTTCGACTGTAACACATCAAATACATTTTGTAAAGTTTTTTCTCATTGCTTTGTAAGAAGTTCCTTCAAAAATAAAATTGTTTTTGTTTCACCTAGAAATTTAAAAATTTTGATTTGTCGCATTTTTTGATTTGTTTTGTATTAAGTGTGGTTTAATGAGCAGTCCGTAGTCCAGAAAAGTGGGCAGTATTATACAGGGGGCGTAACGCTTTAATTTTAATCGAACTCGTTTTACACCGTTTGTCCGACTTTAACCAATTTTGCACATATATTCTTCGGTATAATGAGCAGTAGTTTAGAAAAGAGGGCGGTATTTGACAAAGGGGCGTATCCCTTTTATTCGAACTCCTTTTAAGTCTTTTGCCCGACTTCAACCATACTCATCAACCATACGCATTTTTTAAAATTTTGAATAGTCCGCAGAATAAAAATTATTAAGGATTAGACTAGTGCCTGTCACTTTAATTTTAATGAAACCCCTTCTATAGCGTTTGGTGTAATGAGCGGACTGTAGTTTAGAAAATTAATCTTTATTAGACAAGGGGGCGTGTCAATTTAATTTTAGTACTTTATTTCAGTAAATATCTAATATGTGATATTGATATTTGGCATAGGGGTGGGTAGGATTTGTATCAAGAACCATGCAAAAAGTGGGCGGCAGTGTACAGTGACGTGACAATTTTTTTGAAAACTATATATAAGTTTTAAAATTTATAATTCGAATATGACAGCTAAAAAGCTTAAGGTGGAAAAATAGTTTTTTTAACTTTCCTGGCTAAGGATAAACCTTTGCGTAGATTCACGTAAAAAAAAAAAACTGCAACAATAAGGTGATGTAGGCACCTAAAAGTTTTTCAAAATAGGCAATTCAGGCCGGGAACTTTGTGGAATTGATATCTAAGTGACAAGTGACAAAAAAAGTTTGTTTAATAATTTTAACTGTACTAAGAGACAATTTTTTATATGGCTTGAAGCTTTAGCCCTATAATTGGAAATTTTGTTAACAGAAATAATGACAAAAAAATATGTGTTTGTATGAGTTCATTGATCATTGTGCATTGTGGCTTGTATTACTTTCCATACATTACACACACTATGAATGATACACCAATCCCGGGCGACGCCGGGTATTCCTGCTAGTAAGAAATAAAAAGTATCTGTTATATTATCGCTTTAATTGTTAGAAAGAGGACACATAATGCTTATAAGAACCAACTAATTTTTCTCTAGGAGGCAGTCTATGAATAAAATTTGAGATATATCTCAAATGCAGTGATAAGGAGAAGCTCAAACCAAAAATAATACTATAAATAGGATCCAATCCCTAGACTCGAAAACATTTTTTGTGGTTGTGAAAAATTTTTTTATTTTATGACTGAAAAAATCTTGCCTGCGGCGTGGCATACTGGCTAAGGTGCGCGGCTTGTATGTGATAGAATCCAGGTTCGAGTCCCATCGGACACAGAACGTTTTTTTTATTGCATCAAGTTTTCTGTTCGGCCGTCACCTCTCTGCAGGCAATGTACTTAGTGTACTCAATCCATGTACTCAATTAAACATAATATTCTAGATTATCTCCAGCACCGCAGCTGATGTGAATCATTCTCTCCCAAGGGATTTAATTTTTTTCTGGCGATGTTTGGCAATATATTACTACCATGCTGAATCAAATTAAACATGATTATCCAAAGCGAGACTACGCCCGTCTGACATGTGCCGGAGCTAGACCCCGTCCGTTACGCCTTGCATGTGTGAGCTTTACTCTAACCATTGTTTACAGAAATCTACACACAACAGAATAGAATTTGATTATTTATTTATTTTATTTATTTATTAATTATTAGTAGTACTATAAAGAACTAAGTTCTTTTAATGTACAATATACAGCGATAATACAGAGACAATATTATTTATTATAACATATTTTGATAATATCAAGAATTATAGTAAATTAAATTATAAGATTAACCTAAAATTATCATTTAAATGCGAGAAGCAAAAAATAATAAAGGAAGTTTGAAGATACCAGAAAAAAGAAAAAGGAAAAGTAGAGTTAAAAAAAGCTGGCAAAGATTTTAGATTAGAAAAATATTGAAATAAAGAACGCCTAAATTTTGTTGTTTCCTTTATAGCTCTAACATGGCTTGGTAGAGAATTCTACAATCGAGTGGCATTAATAAAAAACATTCTTGTGAAATTGAGGTAATTAAAGCTGGGTAGGGTTATTATTCTTGTTGAGTGACCGAATTGAATTTTTTGAAATAAGTATGGAGGCATCTATCCGTTAATATTTTATGCAGGAAGATACAATTTCTAGCATTAAGATAATTAATTATATCACATCCAAGAATACATTTTTTAAATTTGGAAATATTGTCAAATCGGCGTAGTCCAAAGACATATCTTGTGACTTGATTAAAGGCTAAACTTAGCTTTAATTGAGATCGGGAGTCTAATTTACTATAAACACATTCTGCGTAGGTTATTATAGGTAGTATAAGTTGAAGGACTAGTTTACGTCTCACATCTACGGGTGTAAATTCTGCTGAGACTCTGAGATTACGTAGGATGTAATACATTTTTCGTACTACACTGTTGATATGGTCAGAGCATGTTAGTGTGGAATTGACATGAAAACCAAGATTTTTGATTTTTCTAACGACATTTAGCTTTCTGCCACTTAGAATCACATCCGGAATATCTTCTAAACAAACATTATCTTTACTGATAGGTAAACACATAAGACTTAGAAGCATTAAGCTGAAGCCCATTGCTAGTAGCCCACTGCTCTACACTTTTTAGATCCTCGTTTAATCTACATACCAAGTCTTCAGCATAAGCATGCAGGGATGAATTATTACATACGCTAAAGATACCATTTATGAAAATTGAAAATAAGAGAGGGCCAAGAATAGACCCTTGAGGTACCCCACTGCAAACAGACGCATATTCCGAAAATTTTTCGCCGACATTTACTCTCTGTACTCTATTTGAAAGATAGTTATTTAGAAAGGACACAGCGCTATCACAAAAGCCGTACAAAAATTTCAACTTCAAACAGAGCAAGGAGTGGTTAACCATATCAAACGCCTTAGAGAAGTCAAGTAAGCACTGCATTGTTACTAGCTCGTCATCGTATGCGTCATCATCCAAGACCTTAATCATAGCAGTAGAACAGTTATGTCCGATGCGAAATCCCGACTGAAGCGGAGATAACAGATTCTTATGGGATATGTAGTTCGATATTTGATTAGCCATGATACATTCGCAGATTTTTGATAAGCAGGATAAAATACTTATTGGTCTGTAGTCGTTGGGCTCACTCGGTAAAGTTTTTTTGGGAATAGGAGAAACGATTGCAGTTTTGCAGGAGCTTGGAAAGTAGGATGTTGTGAAGCAGTGGTTTATAATATGTGTTAGTGGACTGAGAATATATGGTAAGACATGTTTTAAAAATTTAATATGGATTCCATCTTCACCAACTGCATTGGGTTTTATTTTTTGAACGATTCTTCCAACATCGCTTACACTTACTGTGGAAAATACTAATTCTTGTTCAATATGATATCTAGGGGTGATCAAGTTGAAATTACTAAGGTTCTGCGTACATGACAAAAAATAATTATTAAGGACATTAGGTTCAATATCACAATCAGACTTTATATTGCAACCAATGCCAAGTTTTTTGACATTGTTCCATAAAACCTTGGATGGAAGAGATGTTTTGAGTTTAGAGGAGAAGTATATTTTTTTAGACTGCCTGATTATACAATTGGATTCATTTCTTGCACATTTATATCTTTCCCATCTTTCTGCAGTGGGATTATTTTTCCACTGCCTGTGTAATCTATTACGCTTATTAATCACATTTTGCACTCGGGTATTAAACCAAATGCAAGAACAAACATGGTTAACAAGAAGACTATTAATAATACTCGTAAAGTTTTCCAACTTTTCATCAACAGTTTCACTATTCCAAACATCATACCGTTGAATTGAACAAACATCTTGAATGAGTAAAGGAATATTCATATTTTTAAAATCATAGTACGAGAAGGTATTTGAGGAAACAGAGCGCGTAAAGTTAATGTTTAAAGTACAAAATATTAAATCATGATCTGACAGAAAATATATTTGATCAAACAGTAGAACAGATGTTAAGTCAGACACAATGAAATAATCTAAAAGGCTAGGATTATCATTAAAGGAAAACCGAGTGGGCATCACATCATTTACAACGAACAGACCGACGGACGCAATACTATCATATAGACTTTTGGTGTAACTATCCTCGCACATGAGATTTGCATTAAAGTCACCACAGATGACAAAATAGCTATAGTCAATCAAGATATCGGAAACTGCAGAAAAAAAAGGATTCTAAGCTATTCAACTTGCTGGGGTTGTAGACGCACGACACAAACAATTTGGTGGAATTATCATATACACATATATTAATAAACTCAACACTGCAATTTACTGATTTTTGAATCAGTTTAGCCTTAAGATTCCTACGACAATAAATAGCAACCCCACCCCCCCTTCTATCTAACCTATAATTTCTGATAATATTATAGTTATCAATACAATAAACAGAATCAGTCACATCATTACAAAACCATGTTTCAGATACACAGATTATATCTACAGCCGACTCTTGAAACACATACTTCATGTAATCCAGCTTGTTTGAGTTAAGGCTTCGTGCATTTAAGTGAACAATTTTTAAGCCGGTGTATCTTCCACATATAACATTCACAAGAGCTCTATTATTAACGCCACGATTGTTTGTATTAGGTTGAAACATACAGTTTAAAGTAAAGTATAATGGAAACACAAAAAAGCAGACATGCTGGCACAGTAACAAAAACGACAAGGTATATTTAATATTCCTAATAAGCAAAGCACTTCATAAACATACATATGTATATAGTAAAGCACTGAGATAGATACAGATCAAAGATGACAAGAATATGATAAGAGTACCAGAGATGAGTACCAAAAGATTTAAAGAGTAGTAGGCAAATAAGAGAAAACTACATATAAACATTATAAATTAAAAGAGATCGTTCTTGCTTAATTAGTTGTTGTTGTTGTTCTTATAATATTGTTATGTTGTGTTGCTTAAGGTTCCAGCGACGCAGTCAACGCTTTCTATGCTGTTTACTTGATTAGCCTCACCATCAAAAGATGCTCTCACGTACACACGCCCACGCAGCGTAAAAACAGCGAAAAGTTTGTTGTCTCGCTTCAGCTGATTAGCATATTGCATTATTGCATGATTTGTTTTGGTTAGGCTTTCGTGCAAATATAATTTTTCGCCTCCTCCGTACCCGATGTCTGTGAGTGTAAGCAGCCGCCTGTTTGTCTTACGAAATGTCGCAAAAGCTTTAAACAGACAGTTGCGCTTATATGCTGTTGCAAGCTTACACCCCTTTCACATTGGTCAAGAATTGAATTCAATTTTCAGAGTTTGTGGGCAATTCGCCGCAAATCGGAAGCGACGAAAGGGAGTAAAATTGACGGTACCAATGTCTCTGTACCGTCAATTTTTTCGTGTTCCCTTTTGTTCTCACTTTCATTGCTTTCAATTCTTGACCAATGTGAAAGGGGACTTAGCAATGATCGCAGTGTTTTTTCTGTTGTTGGTTCGAATTCTAAAGATGTCGCGCAGTCTGAGAGAGTCACAATTAAGAAGTGAGCAAACTCTGCTGAAAAGATCACCAAGGTTTTCATCTGCAGCATAGGGGATTCACTCTAATAATTTTCCAGTTTTGTTTTCAGCACTCTCACTTCATCATCCAGAGTAGTGTAATTTTAACTGATCCAGAGCAAGACTTCGTCCGTCTTGCCTTGCATATGAGGGAGCTCGACCGCGCCCGTCTAGCCTTTCATATGTGAGCACGGCTCTAATCAATCGATCTATTAACTATCAAGATGACATCGGGAATATACATACAACCTTAGAAATTCTAGCCTGGCGATTTGTTTTTATTTTTCGAATATTTTTGTTTTCCTGGGGTCAGACCAGGTAATTTGTACGTACAGGAAGTAAAACGCACCTGTAAAAAAAGCCGTAGAACAAATGTTGTTCAAAGTTACATAAATACATTTTTTTCCTGCCAATAAAAAAAAAATCAGGCATTTAAGGGTTAAATAAGCTCGAAAAATTTATAAATAAGGATGTGTTATTTAAAACCGTCTAAAGTTACGCAGCCTCTAAAATGATATAATGAATAAGACTGTACACAAATTTCAGATTTTATTTGTAGCCTTCTTTTCAGTCTTTAAAATATTTTCTCTATTTCCTTATATATATCTTTATTTTTACACTGAATTGAGTCAAGTTACTTCTAAACAAAGTAAACGTGTTGAGTTGCATTTAAATCTAAAAAAAAAAATTTATAATTTTGAAATTAATTTTTTATTATCAATAATATTCTTAGTTCAATCCTTTTGTTTTTTAAAGTCAACTGTTTGAACGATTAAACCAATAAATGCTATTTTAGCGTGGCGGAAACGACATTGCTGGTTCGATTCAGTAATTTTTTTAGATAATAAAAATCACATGAACGTAATAGTTTCCTGCCATCTGTTTTTTTTTTGGAGGGGATTTTCGAATTTTTTTTTAATTTCTTTAATTTTCTTTCTAGTTATAATCATATAGCATAAAAATTGGTTAAATTACTTATCCGATATAAGTACATATATGCAAAAACTAGACATCCAAAATCTAGAAATTAAATTTTTAATTTGGTAATTTGATTGTCGTGCTATAACCACGACATATATATAAAAAATTTGGTAAAAAATTATTCTTTACGACGTTAAGGAGAGGGTGAGGAGGGCGAATTGGAGTTGTTGTAATTTTTGTTATAATTTGACTTCGGAGTGATACAAGTGATTGCTTAAATGAAAGTTGTTAATGTCTAGTTTTTGGATATTGTATACGGATTTTTAGTATCATCAAATAATTTTGGAGTGATGTGGCCATAACTGGAAAAAAAATTTAAAAAAGTTAAAGTAAGAAACGAAAAACAGCACTAAAAAAATGTCTAGAAACAATACTGAATCGAACTAGCAATGTCGCTTCCCTAGCCCAATTTTTTTTTTGTTTTGTTAAAAATTGTTCAACTGTGTTATTATGAACCCATTTTACACTTAAAACATCACTTGAATCTTACTGGAATAATAAAAATATATTTAAATAAATAAGTACAAATACGAAAATGAACGTTTCTACTTATGACAAGAAATAAAATTCCAGTTGAGTTTTATTATTACCTGTTGTTGTGGCGGGCTTTGTGTAGAATGATGAAACGGAGGCGGGAAATAAGGTGGCTGGAAGTCTGACTGTAATGATTGGTGATGCATTGTGGCAGCTGAACCATGTGAACTACTGTGCCCTCCATGACCAGCAGCTGAACCACCTCTTCCTGTGTGACTCCCTGTGTGTGTCGTGTAGGCAGGACTACTACTCGATAATCCTAGACTTCCATGACTAGTAAGGCGCTCCTATGACGATAAGATGAGATATAAATTTTAAAGTTTGATTATAGTATATTCATACCATAATATATAAATTATACTACAATATATAAAGTTTAAACTTTGATTATAGTATACTCATATAATTCTATTAATGATAAAAAAATTAAGAATTGTTTAAATAATATAAACTGTTTAATAATATTTTTGTTTTAGTTGCAATCAATTCTCTGTAAATTTATATTTATGAAACAGTGTGCTTGGGACCTTAAATTTTTTCAATATTATTATTTTAATACACATAAATCGTCACAGAAATTATGTAACGAGTTACGTTTACGAAACTTAAGAGTTACGTTTTCTGTCTCTCGTCTAGTGACTCCCCGCTCAATGGTAGACATTTCGTTTTGACAGCTATGGTGCTCGACTCTCAGCCGTGCGACTACCTTCCGAGAAGATTTTTGGGGACTTTTAGGACTTTTTTTGAGCTTCTTTTAATTTCATAAGCCCCGAAGTCCTTTCGAATCATTTTAGGCCCTTTAGAAAAATCCCTCTGAAAAATATCATCTAACATAAGTACCCGTACAGTTAATCATTCTTTGCTGTGTCAAAAACAAAAATAACTGTACGATTTTAGTGATAGTGCTACACGGCACTATTAGATATTAGATATTATTACTATTAGATACGGCACTATAAATATTTGTCTAATCGGGTTCAACGAGTGAAGTTTAGTAATAAATATTCGGAGTGTAAAATTCTATCTAGTGCTGTACCCCAGGGTTCAGTTCTAGGTCCCCTGCTGTTTGTAATTTTTATCAATGACATATTTTGGGTCTGCAAACACTCAACAACGCATGCCTACGCAGATGATGTACAACTATATTTTTTCAAGCGAGCTGGGCTTCTAGATGACTTATCTTACATACTAAATAATGATCTAGACCAGTGGTGATCACAACATGTTTTCCCATAACACGCGTGCGTCGTGTGTTTTTGTGCACGAAGTAGCAATCGACACGCTGTGTTCGTACACTGCGTAAAAGTTTGTTTTATCTGCTCTGCCTTAAGGCCCGAAGTCGGTTAAGAGAAATTTCATATTTTTTGTCCGTTTAAAATTTAGAAATTTTTATTTATTTATTTATTTTTTGCTAAGCCTAAACTCTTTATAGCAATTTAAAATTATAAAAGATAATATTCATTAACAATTGAATTTGTAAAATGTAAAATTTGAACAATTTAAAAGGAATATACAATTTTAAAATTTAATTATTGCTTAATATATATTAGAAAGATAAGATATTAGAAGAACATCATTGTGTTGATATAATCTTGACAAAAAATGTCAAGTTCGCCATACTACACGCATCATGATATCGGCTTAGAACGGTGGGAGGTATCAAGACAAACGTACGCCACACTAATGAGATAAGTTCTATCTTGCTAAAGCCGATGGATTACTGGCCCAGCAAAGTGGGAATTCGACAAACTAGGTCATATTAACCACACCAATATCATGAATGTGTGTACAAATCGTTAGTGTGGTGGTTTATTGGGAAAGTCCCAAACTCATAATATAATTGTAAGGCAGCGTTGGCACTTTGTGAGGAATTCCTCAAAACGTGAGGAATTTGCAGTGGCTGTGAGTAATTTTTAGGAATTTTATTTTGAGGAAATTTTGAGGAATTTGGCAATTGTAACCATTACTTTTATTTTACTCGTTAACGCCCAGAACGACACTTTTTGTTTGAAACTTTGAGCAGAAAAATAACGATAAGCCCGAAAATATTTAAAAAAAACACCTATTCCTACTATTTGATGCAATAGTTGAAAAATCTCAAAAATTTTATTTTGAATTTTTAATTGACATTTAAAAAAATGTCAGTTTTTTCGGTGATTTTGAACAGTTTCAAACATTTTTTTCTTAATGTCGGAATCACAATAAAAGGTGGTGAGAATGTTTTAATTTACCAAATCTGGCTAATATTTTGACTACGATTTTTTTCTCTCAGAATGGCGGCCCAAAAATGAAGACTTTCAATTTCTAAATTTTTTCCATTGCGACCATAATTGAAATGTTAAACATTTAATTACCAGAAAGCCAAATATTTAAACTACTATTTTTCATATATAATTTACTATATCAAAAACTTTATTCTGCTTAGTCGACTCCATAATAAAATTTTTATCTCATGAGAAAAATTTCTCCTTTTATTAAATTTTTTTAGGGTCACCATGGAAAATATATAAAATGTTGGCTCTTACTTTTTGAGGCACCATTTTGAGAGAAAAATCGAAGTAAAAAAATTAATCTCATTTGGAAAATTCAAATGCCGTCCATCTTTTATTATGTTTCTGACTGTAAAAAAAATTACTTCCCCACTGTAAAATTTCATTAAAAAAAAAGAAAATAAATTACCCATAAAACTATTATTTTTATTTGTCAATTAACAATTGGAAATAAAATTTTCGAGATTATTTGACTATTGCATCGTGTAGAGCTCATACGAAAATATTAAAAATAGGTATTATCTAAAATATTTTCGGACTTTGTGCTCCAATTTATCTGCTGAAAGTTTCAAGTGTCATTCTGGGCGTTAACGGGTTAAATGAAAAAACCATTGCAAGAAATATCTAATACGGCAGCGTTTATGCCTACAACTAAATTTAACTAAAAACTAATACGTATCTTAAATTTTTATTTAATTAAAATATCGTTAAAATTTTATTTTTTGAGATTTTTTATTTAAATTTGAGGAATTTTTGAGAAATTTGGGCTTTAAAAAATGGCAACACTGTTATAAGGTAGCATACAAAAACTCCCCGAACCGACTGCTCATGTGAAAAATTAATTTTAGCGGTGCAATACCATATGTATTTTCATTTTTGATCCGGCAGCACTGTCTTTTTATACCCCAACGCGTACTGCGTAAGGGGTATACCCTGCCAAAGCTCCACACTTACTAGTTTTTTTTATTGGTTTTGACATTAGCAGTTGGTGTGGGGATTTTTTGTATACATAATTATATCATGCGCAAATCATCACTGTACGGCAGATAAATGAGGTCAGAAATTCCAGCAGACTTAGTTCGATTCAGATTATTACGGTATTGTGTTAACATCCATCACCATCAGATAGCATGATCGAAAACAATGGCGGTACTGTAGATAATCTAAAATTTTATTTTTAATTGAGTATATGGATTCGTTTAAATATATAATTTCGGATAAAACATTGAAGTCTCCACATGCACTTCTTAGTGATTCATTTTGTAAATAGTTTGTTCTACAAAAATTCATATATAGTAGCTCAAAACTTATTCTTGGACGAAGAGGAACGTTCAAGTACATTTTACTCAATAAGTAAGGGCTATTTACATATCCATATAATAATTTAACAACCCAACAAGCATTTTGATGCGATTTTCTAAAGTAGGAACATATATAAGCTGAAACCGATACTTATATGGTTGTAATTGAAAAATTAGTATTGTGCTACATACAATATATATATGTCGCAGTGTTCGATACTGTTAACAAAGCTAAAAACACAACAAGCATTGACAATGCTTGGATAGAATCATGGGTTGCACGTTACATTTAGTCACTTTAAAAAAATACTTTACTCTACTTTACTTTACTTGGAGATACTTGCTACTTTTCATTGAGAAGGAATTCAAAAAGAAATGATAAGAAACGAAAACTGAAAAAACTAAGGAATAATTACTGAGAGAAGAATTGTGGATGAAAAAGATATCATGCACCCATTGGGACTATCTTGTGTTGCTGAATAACCTGTGTCTTGTCCTAACGATAATGGATGCCTTTAATACTGCAGATATTCCGCAAATAGAGGTTTTTGCGACATATATATATATATTTTTTTAAATTTGCTCCACTCATACCATTGACAAATAATTAAAAACTAATTTTTTTTACTTTTGATATGTTTCAAATGGATGTAACACCCTCAGTTGGTCGCTGTTTTTTTATGAATTGATTTTTTTGCAACATTTAAGTAAAGTTGGTGTGCAAATATTTTTTTCCGAAAATTTTTATTGTGAACCACAATGCATGGTTTGCTCTCGTACAGTAACTACAGTAAGACACAGAAACCCACAGAAGCTTGAGAACCTCCTCTTTTTTGAAGTCAGTTAAAAAAAACACGAATACATTCTATTGATCACTTCTACAATATTTTTGATCTTTTCTATATAAAAAAGCGGAATCTACACAAAAATAAAAAATACTACTTTATATTGAAAATATTTAAAAAAAAAACGAAATGGCCATTTCAGCCCTTAAAAGGACTTTGACGAGCTTCTTATGATCAATTGTGTTGTGTGTGTTGTGAAAATGTTTGAACACAAATGATCGAGAACTGGACCTACCAGCTTTTTGCCGACTCCGAACGGTTTATCTTCTCAAGAAGCTTTTCATGGCAGTTTTTTACTCTCTAAGGTTTGCCATTGCCTGCAGAGATTGCTACGCACAAAATGTTGTGAGAGCTTTTAAAAACTTCTTGTTTCAGTGTAAAGCTGTGCACTCTGTAACCATTGTTCATTAATATAGGTTAAGTCACTTGAGAGAAAGGCACTCTTTTTCTGCCTTTGCTCGAACTGTCACAGTAGCTGTTAGCTAAAAATTGTACAGATTCAGGTTTTTTTTTTCTTGATTTCCTTTTATCCGTTCTGACAGTTCGACCGAGCTTCTCTCAAGTGACTTAACCTGTATTAATAAACCTTGTCTGTAGCTCTCTTTGTTGTTGTTTCAAGCGTTCGCTTATCACCTAGAGTTGCCAGATCCTCAAAGCTTTTTGTCGGGACAAGTCAAGAAAATTCCGGGATTTCTTATATGTCGTAACAAGTAACATGGGCGTAGCCAGGGTTTTGTTCAGGGAGAAGCAGAATTATTTTTCATGTAACTGATAAATAAATAAAAAATGTCTCAGCCGTAAGTTGTTAATAAAAAATAAAATTAGCTTTAATAAATATGAATTAATTCTATGCTTTTTAAATATAAGAAAAATATGTTTTGAATTTCTTAATTTAATACTAAAATTTTTATTTTTCTAATGTTCAGGGGGGCAACAGCCCCTGCCTGCCCTACCGTCGCTACGCCTATGCTAAGTAAAGAACTATATGATCATAAATTAAAACTAAATAATAAAAACAAACGAATACACAACAATAAGACATAAATGTTTCATAAAATAAAAATCACGTATAAATTCGGGAGCAGCAAAACAAAACCGGGTAAATTCATTTGTTTAAATTTTTTAGGAGAGGCCAAAATATAAATGTAATTTCTTAGTTTTTGTTCCGACACAAGTTTTTAAGATTATATTTAAATTAGTTTAAATAATATTTAGTCTTTGATTTTTTGTCAGTGAATCACTCGTTTAAAGTGGACTTATCCTGTTTTGTTTTGCTGTTTCTCAATTATAAAATACATTTATTTAACATATTTTGCACTAGTTGTTTTAATCATTTTTCACCATCTGGTGTATTGAACAAGTTCTTTAAATTTATACAAGATTCTTGAATATGTAGCATTTTTAGCTTATATAAATTAGCATATATATAAAGCTTATATTTAATGAGCCTAAAAGCTCAGCTCCGAAGGCCCTTTTACACTGGTCAAAACTTGAAATCAATTTTCAGATTTTGTAGACAAATTGCGGAAAATTGGGAGAAAAAAAGGGAGCCAACAACTGTTTTTGTACGATAAATTTTTTCAATGTAATTTTTTCAATTTCAGTGTTTCTTTATAGTGTTTTAATTGATTTTAAAATAATGCAAAAGTGGTTCATGCCAAGCTTCATTGCCACTTAATTCAAAAAAGGACTAGTAATTACATTCAAGGAGCGCAATAGAAGTACGCTGCGATGGTAGATATAATTTCATTATTCCTTTCTTCATTTCTGCTTCCAACAGGTGATAGTTCCAGAAGCTGGAGGAACTCTGGGCTTATATGTGAACTTGCCTACCACGGAAGCAGTTTACAAAAACGGGCACGCCACCGCCTGGTTACATGATCGAAGGTGCCGATCCAATTTATCGGAATTGTATGGATACTACGCCTGTTATTTAACACGAGCCAGCTTTTTGATGCTTCATTTTAAAATATGAGCTAAAAAAGCGTGTCAGCGAAATTTTCCACGCCTTGCAACCATCAATCATGGTCGATGGACACACCGATATTTTGCTTAGTGCTTCTTTTAAGTGTCAATCGCAATGAAGTGATGGAGCAGACTCGACGCTACGTAGTGAAAGGCATGCGTCTTTACTATTGAAGTGATGAGGTGTTTGCTGAATGGTTAAGCAATGCATCAATTTCCGTACAGAGTCCAAATTGTGCAATTTTTGCTAAACAGTACCAGTTTGTAATTTGAATATCTTAAATAATAAAGAATTTTTAATCGTTTCACAGGGCTTAGAGGCAATTTATTAGTTTTAAAGTGTGTTTACCATGTCTGTCATGCAGCTCAATGTCTTAATAAAAAAATATGTCTTTTTGAAACAAAATGTTAGTGAAGCCTAAAGTTAATAATATTTGATGAAATAACATGGTTAAATATTTATAAACTTGTAATCTAATAAAAATTTGCAATTAAAACTCGTCCAAGTCAGAGTAGTTGCCGCCTTAATATAATTCAAAGTAGTTTATCAACCACTTGTTTTTAAGTAGTATTTCAATTACTTCATATATAATGCAATAAAAACTATTTAGAATTGAAGTGGATCCCGCCTTAATATAATTCAATGTACTTCATATACTAGTTTATTTTAAATTAGTTTTTTAATTAGTTGCTTTTAAAAACAAGTTAGTTTGTTCCTATAGGGTATCGATTTGCTTGATTAGCTATGCGCGTGTAAGGTATATACATATTAAGGTGTGTATGTATACCCCTCATTTGAAAGCAAATTTTAAGAGGGTTTTAGTACTATAAACATGTAATTTTTAGGTGGACTCAAAATGTGGCCAAAATGTTTTTTTTTAAAATAACTTCACCATTTTTTAACCGATCGTAAAGAAAGTATGTCGTTGGATAGGTCTCAATAAGGACAACAATTCGTTTTTACAACTTTTTTTACATCAGCTTTACATGAACTTTGATTTGAAGGAGTACCATTTGTTTTCGTTGATTTGCTCTCATTCGTGCTTACTTCCAATTTTATCAAAACTATACTTCTTTTTGTATGAATATAAAAAACAAAAAAATCAAAAAATGATAAAATTACACATGTCCCTCGTACCTTTCATTCCAAATAATCTAAATTTTTGGGGGTAATAATATGAAATAAATATCTAAATATAACGCCTAGACCCACTTTGATAAAATGAAGTACGAAAATACTGCAAGGGATAGCTGATAGTTTGTGTACTCGTGTGTGAGATTGTGTGCTTTCTCTTTAGTTGCTGCTTTGCTTGTTGGTTTTTTTTTTCAATAAGTTTCTGGCTAAACGACTGGAGGGATTTTGGTGAAATTTAGTATAAAGATACTCCTGGTTCAAAAATAAAAGATAGGCTATTATAAGTTTGAAATAGTTTTGATAGAGGGCTCTTAAAGTAATAATATATATATGGCTCAATAATGCCTAAGCGACTGAACTGATTGTGAAAAAATTTGGTATAAAAAATTAAACCAAACGAAGCTGAACCGAAGACTCGCGAACAAGACCGGAGATGAACGAAGCCATTTTGAAGGCGAACGAAGATGCACAGAAGGCTAAAACCAAACATTAAAATAAACTTTGAAAATTAAATTTACTCTAATTTTTTTCCCCACGAATGAAGTGTAAAAGTTTCTTTACAAAAGTTAAATGATTTTTTATGAACTTTTATTTTCTATTTAAAAAAGGAATTAAAGTTTTAGGCTGAGGAAATAAAACGAAAAGTTGAATTATATAGTCAAAGATGGAGTCGGAGTAAAAAAAATTGTTAAAACGAATTGTTGACCTTATTGAGACTTTCCTTACGATCGGTTAAGAAAATCTAAAATCGGTTAAAAGAAAAAAACTGTTTTGGCCACATTTTGTGTCCACCTAAAAAATACATTTTTAAAGTACAGTAGTTTCCGGATATAAGAACTTAGCTAAATGCTCAAAATTCAAACTCTTTATCCGGGAAAGTCTTTTATGAAAATCCCGGTTAAAAGCAGTTTTAGGCTTATACGAAAAACTCGTTTAATGAACCATTTTTGGCTTATATAAAAAATTCGCCCTAAGAAACAACCGCTCTTATAGGAAACTGCATACACACCCTACTCGTATTTATAAAATAAACTATGTTGTAATAACTTTTTAAATTAATATGTATTTATGTTAAAAACAAAGAAATGTTAATTCACATTTATATAAATAAAAATAAATCATCACAACGCTGCCAACTTTATATTTTATTTTATGCGGGGATTTTTGTATGAGTTTTTTCAAATGGTTCACAAATTTGCAACGTTATAAGCGGGGCGATTTTTTAAGCGGGAAATACCTTAAACGGGAATTTTCCTATGTATTGCTTATGGAGATTTTTCTTGACCTAATTTTGTTTACTTATAAGAGGGGAAATCCATTAACCGGGGGGGCTTACATCCAGAAATTACTGTACTAAAACCCTCTTAATATTAGCTTTCAAATGGGGTGGGTCTTTTTAATTTTTTTTTTTCATAAAGATGACCCACCTTAATATGTATATACCAAAAACGGTCATAGCTAATCAATCAAATCGATAAAAAAAATTAAACTTAATACCTTTCCAACGAGATCAATTTCACGTTCTTTAATTCAATGAAAAATGTGTTGTGCCTTTTTAACAAAACATGTTATTAAAAATAGCATAAAATTAGATTTTTGATGGTCAATAAGAGTTATAATAGTACATAATTTTAAAAAATTGTTTATGCGAAAATGTTGGTATGGGTAAGGAGTTTATCTTTTTATATATACGTATACGTTCTCTGAAAAATAAAAAGTTATAAGTGGAATGTTCTCAGGTTTGAAAAAAAGAAATCGTTTTTATGAGTTCCTCTCCAAGTTTTGAGACGGTGAACGGCTGATTTTTTTTCTCCATACAAAAACGATCCGAGTAGGTATAATATGTGCGTTCTGGAGCAGGAGGCTCAGAGGCTCAAGCCGATGACGTCACTCCCTTTGCTTTAAGCGTTGATAATAATTGTATGCACTACATTATCGGTAGTGGTAGTCAAGCGAGTTCTTATCAGTGTTTGCATGTTTTTCTTAACCCTCGAATACCTAATAGCAATGACTCAAATTCTGCTAGCTGACTTTAGCTGAAATGATATGACTTGCTATATGAAAATATATGCATTTATGTGGGTTGAAGCAATTTAGGTACGGCGAAGGTTGAAGGGGTTAAATAAATGTTTATAAATTTAATAAAGTCGGTAAGTACGTATATTAGGTGGGAGTCTTTGTTTTGAGCTTTTAAAATTGGCAAGTTTGGTGTATGTCTTTGCTTTAAGCTTTTAAAATTGGCAAGTTTGGGGTATGTCGTTGCTTTAAGCGTTGCTCATAATTGTATGCACTACATTATCGGTAGTGGTAGTCAAGCGAGTTCTTATCAGTGTTTGCATGTTTTTCTTAACCCTCGAACACCTAATAGCAATGACTCAAATTCTGCTAGCTGACTTTAGCTGAAATGATATGACTTGCTATATGAAAATATATGCATTAATATGGGTTGAAGCAACTTAGGTACGGCGAAGGTTGAAGGGGTTAAATAAATGTTTATAAATTTAATAAAGTCGGTAAGTATTAGGTGGGAGTCTTTGTTTTGAGCTTTTAAAATTGGCAAGTTTGGTGTATGTCTTTGCTTTAAGCTTTTAAAATTGGCAAGTTTCGGGTATGTCGTTGCTTTAAGCGTTGCTCATAATTTCATACACTACATTATCGGTAGTGGTAGTCAAGCGAGTTCTTATCAGTGTTTGCATGTTTTTTCTTAACCCTCGAATACCTAATAGCAATGACTCAAATTCTGCTGGATGACTTTAGCTGAAATGATATGACTTGCTTTATGAAAATATATATATTAATATGGGTTGAAGCAATTTAGGTACGGCGAAGGTTGAAGGGTTAAAGAATTGTTTATAAAGTTATCATAATGATGCTAAGTATTAGGTGCGTGTATTAGATTTGCATAAGAAGTTTAAGTAGGAGTAGTAGTATAATAAAGCGGGTTCTGGAGATGCAAGGAAAATGTGCAAGGCGCTACTGGTGTGTAGTTGAGGGGAGGGGTGAGGGGGCGATGGGGTTATGGGTGGTGAGGGGAGTCGAGGTAGCGCGGGGTGGGGATGAGTGGCGTAGGGGTATGGGGGATAATGGCGTGGGGCGAGTGGCGGTGGCACGCTGACGCCCTCCGCCCTCCGTCCTTTTACCCCTCCGTCCGACCGTGCGTCCATCCGTCCGTTTGCGGTTTTTCGATAAGCATTTGTATAAAATATAAAATTTTTGTTTTATCAATGCTTAGCAAAATAACAAATTGTCTTCTGCAGTTTTGATAAGTAGTTGCATAAAATATAAAATTTTTTTGTTTATCAATGCTTGGGAAAATAATGAATCGTCTTCTGCGGGGTTTTTTTTTTTGATAATATAACCATTTAAATAAAATATTAAAAAACTGTTATAAAATATTTTTAAAATAATTTTTATTAATTATTTAGAATACATGTTACAATACAAGCTTAATGTCTTATCACTAATAGGAAGTCCACCGCGGTTGTTTGAAGATAGCTGCATATAAATTATAGACTTTTCTTATAGTTTGATATCGTGACCACAAAGTTGCGCAATTACAAATGTTATACATTTCGTTATCTGAATTTTCAGCATAACAACAGTCTATCCTATGTAAACCATGTATTGAATATTTAAAATGAAGAGATGATCTCATTTCTGTAATCATGTCCTGAAAATCTTTGACATGATCGGGGTCGATTAATTTTTCATATTTAATTAAGAATTTTTCTAGTTCGCACGATGAAACCATAGTTGTTTGTTTCAAGTGAGAGGTATACTATAAACTAATTTTATTTTTTAAACTATACTTTATCAAAACCAAAACCGCGATAATGTCCAGATATAAATTTTTTAATGTCTTCTCACAATCGTAATATTTACTATGATTATATTAAAATTTTGTATAAAAGTTAAAGAGTTTTATAGTTTTCTTTCATAATTGTGATCGGTTTTTATAACGAAGTAATAATAAATCAAACTTTAAAAATGGAGAGCAGGAAAAATACCTTGAAAGCTTTGAATGAGCTAACAAACAAAAAGAAGCTCAACACTTTTTTGAAGAGTATCCTTCCGATGAGTAGTATCCCACTCAACACCAAATTAATTATATTGAAAGCGGAGAGGAAAAACACAAAATTTGGATGGAAGATCATGTTGGAATTGGAGGAAAACGTTATGTTTCTACCACAATGTTACAATGAAATGAGTGATGAAACTCTGGAGAGCTTAAACTCTAAAGATTTCTATATCGAGAGAATGTCTACAAATTCGAAAAATCCAAAGTATTTTGAATTTAATTTTTCTTGTGAGAAAAAATAAAATTAAAAAATCAGAAGTAAAGCAAAAAAAATTGTATTTATTTATTTATTTTTGTTTCATATTTAACATATTGGTGTGTAAAACTAAAAATTGTTTTTATTTCAAATGTAAAATATTTGTACACTTATAAATATGAAATTTATTATCAATAAATCGTACAAATCCAAACATTGATTTGTTACTACATATAACGTTCTTCAGAGTGCTAACTTTTTTATATTTATATATAATTCCTATTAGTTGCTTTAGAAATTTGTCTTCGAAAAACCATTCGATATCGCTTCCAATATCCATTTTAGAAGGAGCACCATGCATCAAGTCAACAGTTTCATCATTCAACACTTCATCATTGCACCATTGTTGAATTATGTTTTTCAATTTGGACACTTGATCATTATTTTTAAAATTTATTTCAAAAGTTGGTTTTTCCTCATAACTTTGTGTAGTAATTGTAAATTCATCACTTTTAAATAAATTTAAAACATTCAAATCTTTATGTATAATACATTTACTGCAACTAGCAGTTTGAACATCTTTTTCAGGTCTTGTTGTTCTTTAAGACTTTTCTTGCTTTTTATTGATTTTCTTAGTTTTTTCAATGCAGGTTCCTTAATATCATCAATTTGTTTTTCTTCATCATGAGTTTTCTCAAATATTTTGTTAAAGCCTTCATGACATTTCAAAAGTTCACTCCCGACATAATGTTGTTGAGGTTGTAGTTGATGATTTTGGTGCTCTTCTTCATTCTTACTAATATAATTTTGTGTTTCCTCCAACTCTTTGTCCAAATTTTCATAATATTTTTGAAGTTCACTCAAAAAATCCATATCCTTGTCAGCACCCCAAAATATATCCTTATTAATTTTTTTGTTTAGCGTCACAATTTTAATTGAAACTGATAAATTTTTAAAAATGTTGCAACTATTTATAAGTAAAATAATTTTCAGCTTGTATTGTTATCATTATTTTGCGGATAATTTTTTTTATTTTTATGTATGAAAAGAACAATTTTTACAACGATTTAAATTATATATATTTGTATAAAGTTGAATAATTTTATTCGCCTCATTTTCCATGTGGTCAAATTATGAACAACCACAAGTCTCTGGACCAGATCTGCAATTATCATCTGACCACGGGCAGTCTTCAAAATGTTCACCAAATCGAGAATTTATTTTTCTCAAATTGTTTTTGTATTCCATTTTCGTTTGAATGTTAACAAGTCTATCCTTTTCATCTTCGGGTAAGATATGTGAAAATTTTTTTAAAAAACTATAAATATCTTTGATGATGGACATTTTTTAAATTACTGTATTGTCATATGTAGAGTTTGATAATAAGCATCAACATCAATTATTGTTGGTTTTATAGCATAATTTGATCGTTCATATAATTCTTGTCTACTTTCATTATCATTTTGATTTATTGCGTCATTATATTCAAAGCAATACATATTTGGTGTACGTAATTCATAATTGCTATAGTAGGAACATTTAATTCGTATTTCTAATGTTTGATATTTTAAATTAAAGTGACGATGAAAAACTCCTGAACTTTCATAAATACCACCAATTTGCATTTCTTTCTCTATAAGATTTCTTCTGAAAGCCTCAATTGCATCTTCAATAGAAAATTTCTTTTCTGGATTTGGGCTATTTCTTTTATAAAGTTCTACATTTTGTTGATAGAGTGAGTCATGATAAGAAGGCTCTCTGTATGGATATCTCAATGTTGTGGTCGGTGATGGGGTGATCATATTAATATCATCATATTTAACATTTTCCAATTGAAGGGTTATGTTTACTTTTATCTGAAGAGAAGTATTCGGGATCTGTATGACAAAACTAACCTGTTTTCCATATTCAATATTGTAAAAAGTAGTAGTATTTTCATTTCGTTCATGTAAATAATTTCTAGTTTAATAGCAGACAATATGACGTATTTGTAATATTACAGAAGCAATAAATATAAATAATAAAAGTTTCCTTAAGCTCATGTTTCTGTGTTGAATCTTTCCACGGCTGCAACTATTTAAGTAATAACCATATGTAAAGTCTGTATATAGTCTTTTACATCAATAATTCCCACTTCCAATGGTTTATAATTTGGATCTTGAATTCTTACTTTCTCAATTTCACCACTACTTAGAATGATTTCTGTTTCAGTTTCCCGATATTCAAAACAATTAATGTTGAGTCTTTTCTCTTCAAATCTACTATCATAAGTACAACGGATTGGAATATCTATTGAATTCCATATTTTTCCATATTTTTTTATTAAATTATTTTTTTAATAACGTTTGTGAGCGGTACATATTCATACATTTTATCGTGAATTAGCATACAATAAGCTGATGTACTTGGAGGTGCATTCTCTCGAAATTTTAATTCAATCCTAATATCTATTGGACCACCTTTTACACTCTCATTTTAATGAGAGACATCTAAAACAATTATTGGTGCAATATCAACAAAATTTTCTGGCGATAATAGTGGCTGTGGAGAACGTCCATAGTATCCTTGTTGAAATTTTTGATACATGTCATAGAGTAAAGCGTAACGATTATGATCAAATCTAATGTTGAGGTCGTCATAGGGATATACATCAGAGTTAAGATGAACTTTTACATTCGATAAGTTACAATGTATAAACTTATTGGCTTTTTTAAATCCTATAAGTATATAACGAGGCCTTTCCTTTTCACCTGCTAGTTTGACATTCCATAAAATATTTGTACTTTCTACAAGAGAAGGATTATGATAAACATCCCAGCTTCTAAACGATATATTAAGTGGTTGTTTACTATTTATTGTTTTTAACATTTTCAATCGGTAATCATCTGAAAGTTGGATGTGTGGTACTTTCCATGTTATATTCAAGAGCTTTAATATAAGCTTATCAGTGGCAGTAGTTGAACTCATAATGTTCTTATCATCTTTAGACCGCATCGAAATCAATTCATGTTTACAATTCACAATTAATTTGTCAAAATCTTCAGCGAATCCAAGTAAATTCTTTAACGGAACACAAAAATTAAAATGACCCGTTTTGAGTACAGTCTTATCTTCTTCAAATGGACACCATCCAGCGTTTCGAAGATTGGTACTTTCAAATGTATTAAGCGATACATAATTTTTCATATCTGATGCAATTCCCAATTGTCTTGTACGATCAATTTCTACTCCATTCATCTCATAACGAATTTCATCAAATAAATATGCTATACAGTTGTTTAAGAGTTTAACAGTTTTTGAAATAGAATTATCACTGTTGGATACAAATCCTTCAATATACAAAAGACTCTCACTTAATAATACATACAAGTCCTGGTTTTGTATTGGTATCCGTATTTCATTATTATTTTTAAATGATTGTAAATATGATGTATAGCTGTGATAATCTTTTTTCACTATACTATCGAAAAATGTCGAAAAATGGTTTATATAGAACATTTATTACGTCACTCATATTGGGTTTTTAATTGTAATCCAATGCTTTCTAAAAACTCTTTGTTCGATTTAGTTAAAGAAATTCTATGTGTTGACCTTTTAATAATAGGCTTTTTATTTGGATTTGATTCTTCTTTTGTTGTTGTTGTTAGTGGACTAGTGAATGGGTTGTTATGTAACTGGTTTTTATTAAAAACAATCATTCTTTATATTGGCTTTAAATGTAGTCTTATTGATATTTTTTCATCACGAAAATTAATTAGGTTACCACCTTGATCTACGACTTTAAAAACAAGAGTGCTGATTTGTCTTGTGTTAACTGGTAAATATATAACATTAACTGGTATTTCTGCAATTTTGTATCCTGGACTAACTAGAAGGAAGAACTGATGAATTGTATGTACAGATACTTCATTTATATATGCTCCATTGATAATATTACATTCAATTGATATTGTATTTATTTTAGAAATGTCTATTGGATTATCAGAATAATTTATAACATCAGGTTCCAATATTCTTTTACTGAATCCTAGTAATGACCCAATTGAACAATTTCTATTGAAGAAAATTGGCTCCTTGCTACTACGAATTTCTGTTTGCAATGTGTTATAGTTTGCTTTTATATCTAGTAATCCGATGTTATATGATTCATATTCATCAACAATTTTCTCAGATATATCCATGAATTCATAGGATCCTATTGGTAATGCCCGTATGAAACTTAATTTTTTTTGTCCAATTTTAAAATCTGAAAACAAGTGTCGCGTGGGCAGGACATACATATTTTGTAAGAAAAATATAAACGTTGTTACTTTTTTACTTCTGGTGTTTTGAAGAGCAGCTGCATTAAATAAATTAATATAAGCTACACACATCACTTCCCATTCAGCATACATTTATATTAAATAATTGTGCTTACTCTAAAAATGTCAAATTTATTACTAACAGCACAGTAAATATTTGATCGAAACTTAACGAAGAACGAATTGAAAGAAACGGCAAAAAAATGCGGAGAAAATACAGTCCGTCCTATAAATTTTTCTCCCATTTGTACTATATGCGTACTCACTCACACCAATTGAATCCATGCATTCGTACTATTTGAACTGCTCTAGTTTTAATTTTCAATGACAAAAGTTGTAAAAACAAATTAAGTATCATACGGGCATAACGCAATTGTATTATTACCAATATGAAACAAATTGTTTTCTTCATCCACATTTGGAATAGAATGATAAGAGTCGAAGCTAATCAAACCACAAACATAATCTTGCTTTAGTTCTATAGGTGGAAAATAATTTGCAACAAGTTGTGATGAATTTCCATTTATTGTTAAAGTAAACGACATGTTGTTGATTAATCATTAAGTAGTTAACTAAAATATATTTCTTATACATTATTACATTTATATTAAATCATTAACATCAATCCAAGATTTATGATCTGAAGAGAATCCTAACCATTTTACAAAAGGCTCTGTTATTACGTCTTCTTAAAATTTTTTCAACTAAATATGTTTGTGGAAATTTGGTTTTCATTAATTCATATTCATAGAAGCCTCCTTTGATTTCATTTCCTTGATAATCTTCAAGTATGCATGTAGTAGGGTTTGTATTTTGAATAATTTTGATTTTAAATATTTCAGCTGTCCAATTCGGTGTATAACCTTTTTCAAATGTATGTTTATATTTACTTATTCTAACATTATCATTTAACTTAAATTTTGGTTTATGAAAAATTTTTGGATTGTTATAAGCAGTTTTTAGTATACATTTTTCATTTAAAGAATTTACTTCATTGGGTGTCATCTTAATAGTTCTATGGAATGTGTTATTATATTGATTAACTAGGTTTTTATAGTTATCAATCCATTTGTATGACCCATTAAAGCTAAACTCTTTCCACATCATCCCCTTTAAAGTTCTATTGAAGCGTTCCACTATCGATGATTTTAATGTTGAAAATGTTGAATAATGATTAATACCTTTCAATGTCATTAATCTTTTAAAATGTACATTATAAAACTCTTTTCCATAATCCGTTTGGAGATGTTTTGGTATACGGTTACTTGTGTTGAAAATATTTTTCATTGCGGTTGTTACATTTTCTCCAGTTTTATTTTTAATAGCCTCCACCCATGCCTCTTTGAAAATGTGTCAATAACAGTAAGAAGGTAACGATAATTCATATTGTCATTACTATATGGGCAATTCCACAGAATTGTGACATGATTCGAGAATTTTTTGTTTAATCATTTAACATTTTTGGTTGAGAAAATTTTTTGAAAATATATGGCATCATTTAAAAAAAATGTTAAATTAGAGCACTTGTCATCATCGACGTAATTGACATGGATCAAAAGTAGTGTGAGTGCAAGAACCAAAAAACACATATTGCATACCTGCTTTAAAGTAACGGCTTTTTCGCTCATCGCAACCAAATGACAAGCTCACTTGTGTTATTTCTTTTTTACACTTTCATAGTAAATTTTGTGAATTTATATTAAATACTTCATTTATCCTAATTTATAAAAAACTCAATAAATTCATTCGCTTTTCTTTAGTAACGCGAGTTACCCAAACTGTATTTTTTTATACAACATCTCTATTTGTTACACAAATTGATCAGAAGCGGAAATTCTCTTCTCAATAAGTAAGTACAATAATGAAATGGAATTAATTTGTTACTGAATATTTTTAATTAAATTTTAAACAAATTCTTTTCTGTAACGCAAGTTACCGGTAACTTGCGTTACATCTAAAAACCACAAAAGAAAATTTACAATTTTTTACTTTTACTTATATTTTGACAATTTTTAAGATTTCAGTCGCAATGCCACTTTCAGGAGCTGAAAAGATGAGGAGGAGAAGAGGGAAATTGAAATAAGAAGGTAAATATGATGATTATAAGAAGAAACAAAAAGAAGCATGTCGAAAAAGTAGAGCTAAAAAGAAAGGCTTAATTGAACATCTACCTAAATCTAAACAGAAAAATATTCTAAGCACAGAAAGAACAAAAGTTAAAAAACGCGTTGAAAAGCTTAGGTTACAAAAAAAAAAAAAAACTGAAACCAGTGTTTCAGAAAACTCAGCAAATTTATCATTTACTAATGTTCAGTCACTGGGGAAGGCGGCTTCGCGTACTCGCAGAACACTACCCAATTGTCCATTAAGGAAACGAGAAGTTCTTGAAAAGCTTCTTGCAGAATGTAATAACTTTCATCAGATTCCTAGTTCGCAGCTTCCCAGCAGACATGGGTTGATTTTGAGTACTGAAGTCGAAGAAAAAATACAAGATTTTTACGTGCGCGATGATATTAGCAGACAAACTCCAGGCCTTAAAGACTTTGTTATAATTCGAAGTCAACAAAATTTTAAACAAAAACTCCAAATAAGGCATTTGTACACTTCAATTTCTGAAACACACGCTATGTTCGTCAAAGAACACGGTGATGTAGTAGGAAAAAGCAAGTTTGCCAGTTTGCGACCGAAACAAGTATATCTATCTAACAAGATTCCCCGCAATGTTTGCCTTTGTAAATACCACGAGAACTTTATTTTATCGTTAAGCGCATTGAATAAAGTAACAAACAGCCCAGTATATAGTCACAATTTTATCAGCTCCGTACTCTGTGCAAACCCCAAAAAAATTGCTGGCTGCATACTTGTGAAAGTTGCAAAAACATATTAAAAAGAAAGTTGTTTCAATACGCACATGCGGCTGACAGCGCTCCTCCTAAAGTAACTTGGTACGAGTGGAAAGAGTCCGATGGCAAAATCAGTAAGCTATCGAAAACTGGAACGATTATGGAATTAATTACTCATATCCTTGACATGACACCAACTTTTTTTAAGCACTCGTACATAAAAAGGTGTCAAGGCGATTCTTATCAGAAAGATAAGCTTGTTGTATCGTCAGCAACTAGTGATCCATCTATTGCGCTGTTACAAGTAGACTTTGCCGAGAACTACACTTGCATCGCTCAGGACGAAGTTTAAAGTTTCCATTGGGTGCAGCCGCAGATAACCTTGTTTACTGCCTCATTATGGCACTCTGGAGTACAGCAACCCATCTTTTTAGTTTCCGATGACCGTCAACACAACTGCTGTTGTTTATATCAGTAAAATATTGGAAAGTCTGCCAGCAAGTGTAAAACTTGTTCGAATATGGTCTGATGGGCCGGTATCGCAGTTCAAGAATCGTTTTATAGCCGAAAGTATGAAGCTGCTTGAGGAAAGAAATAAGAAGCATTTAATATGGAACTATTTCGCCACATCTCACGGCAAAGGTCCTGTAGATGGAATAGGCGGAGCCTTAAAACGTTTTGTTCGGAGTCGAATTTTAAAAAAGAGAAGCCTTAGTATTGAACGCTGAACAATTTGCTGAGGCAGCAAAAGGTTCATCCATTAAAGTACTTAATGTTTCACCAGACGAAATTAAAGAGACTGTGATGGAAATGCAACTTGATGATATCTTTCTTAACGCACCAATGTTAGCCGGTATATGCAAGATGCACGCGATTTATTGGCATAACGGTCATTTGCAAATGGCCGAAACATCTGCAGATCTGAGTGGAAGCCGGATGATAACGAACATTTTTCATCAAGAAATATATTGCTCCGGTAGCGACAATGATGATGACATTCCTCTGGCACAATATTTAAATAAATCCCTCGTTTAAAGTATTAATTTTCATTTTATTACGATTTATTATTACATGACTCAGAAGTAACGCGAGTTACCAATTTTATGTAACGCGAGTTACCATACATTATATTGAATATCTGATATTTTAAAATTATTATTTTTGTACTTTTGTTTTTATATCACCCTTTCATTAATCACAAAGCATTATAAAATATTAAAAATGAATTGATGTCCTTAATTTCGCAGAATTTTATAAACATAAAAAGTACTCAAAACTCCTTGTCCATAAAATGTAACGAGAGTTACCATTTCTTTTTAAGTATATTTTGAAAACGTATTTCATTTCGATAAACAATTTTAAATGGATTTAGTTAAGTATAAATAATTCTTCAAATATAAACCTTTTTTGTAGCTTTATGTCTTGAATTCGTAATAAAATTTAAGTTAAACCCCTAAACAGTTTCTCTTATTGTAACGCGAGTTACCATGGAATTGCCCATATGGTATCATTTCCACTAAATCTGCTTGCCATAAGTCATCAATTCCTTTTATAATTACATGTCGTCTTTTAAAATTTTTTCGTGCTTGCTTATGCAGCTCTTCAACTATTGCTCGTTTATTATTCATTATCCTATATCTCGTTATTGTATAATCCTTTTATTTGTGGATATTTTATTTTTAATTTTTTAACATCGTCTACACTAGGCTAATTTTTTCCGACTACATATTTAAACAAGAAGTCTTCAATAGTCTTTAAATAATCGTGCCTCAATTGCTGCCTCAATTAAATCTACATCATTTTTAATATTATCATTGAGTGCAACGTCCAAATCTCTTATTTTATTTTGTAATCTCTTTGTTATACTATTTAGATTTTCCATGGCAGTGTTTAGGTCTGTTATTTTCTTTTCATAGATGTTTGTTATATAATTTAGATTTTCAAAGAAAAATGTACGTGAAATGGCATCATTATCATCATTTGGTAAACCTAAGTTGATAACTCTTTTCATATATAAATTCAGGTTTTTATTTTCATCTAAATTCCAACCAATAGTATTTCGCAAAATTGCTTTGATATTTGCTCTACTATTATTATTATTATTATTATTATTTTTCGATAAGGAAGAATGACCAAATTTATCAATATTTGAATACATTTTTAGTTATATAATTATATTAGCTTCTTTCAACTCTTCAATGATGGATATTATTTCGTTATTATGGTTATTATGTCCAGCAGTTGATGATGATATACATAAGTAATCGTAATCTTTCAACTAACTCATTAGGATCATCCCAATACACATAATTCGATTTATTGTTAATGGATTTTAAACTTTTAAGACCTTTTCCTCGTATCAATGTGTTTGGTAAATTGAATATCTTTCTTATTATACGTTGATATTTATAAGATTTGGTACCTTTAATTTGATCATTTGAGTTATAATTACGCCTATGAGCATTTGTAAACAATAGAATATCTTTATAATTTTGCAAATCTTGTTTAGTGAAATGAAGTGGATTTGTGTGAAAAACTAATTCAAATAGACCAGGTGTCATCTGCCATTTATATTTTCCAACAGAAATTTTATTTTCATTAGGGATTTTCAAAAGTTCTTTTCCATATCTCCATCTCCCCAAAGAATCTATATTAAATCCATATAATTTATCCAATTTTTTACTATCCTTAAGTATTTGTATGTGTTGTTGTAGAGAATTTTTTTTATTTCGGATATTTTGTAATTGTTTATGGTGTTTGTAGTCTGTATTTAATTGATCCGTAGCCTTACGTTTAAAATGTTTATGCCTTGTCCATAGTTCTCGATCATTTTCAATGTCTCCTTTTATTATTTTTTCTTTTTGCACTTCATTTTCTATCAAACTGTTAATTTCATCATCATCATTATTTTGTAATTGCTTAATGTGCTTGTAATCTGTGTTTAATTGATCCTTAGCTTTGCGTTTAAAATGTTTATATTTTGACCAAAGTTCTCCATAATTTTCAATGGTTCTTCTTACTCTGTTTTCTTTTTGTACTTTATTTTCAATCAAATTGTTCATTTCCTCATTATTACTATTATTGTTGTTATTATTATTTTTTTGAGTTGAGAATTTTATTTGATATAATAGGACGGTAAATTTTTTTAATTTTATTTTTTAATTGTTTTTTAAATTTTAACTGTTTTTTTATTTTTAATTTCTTATCCGTTTTTTCTTATTTGTTCGTGCTGTCAATATTTTTTGTTTTTTCATACCTAACAGGTACTAAATCATTACCAATATCGTGAATGTTGACGTTGGTATTCAACTTGGAGATTTTATGAGCATATTTCTCTTGCTGCAACGAACGTTTGTTCTTAGTTTGAAGATCTCTTAATCGCTGTTTAAAATTTTGTTGCAACCCTTTGTTTTTTCGTTTTGTAATAATTTGTTTTTTAATCCTTTGTTTTGGCTCATTTTCAAAGTCAGATTCAGATTCTGTATTATAATTTATTTTATTTTTGTATTCGCCATCGTTATTTAGTATATTTTCATTATCAAAGTCATATTCTGACTTCACGCTATAACTGTCATGATCTTTATTTTCTGCATCAGCATATTGATTCTCATTTTTTTAAGTCTTTATCAAAATCTACTGTTTGAATGTCTGGGTGTTTGGTGTTTGAACGTTGATAATATTTTAAAGACTTTGCTAATTCATTTTCAATGTTGGGTTTTATCTTGCTTGTATGCTGATATGGTTTGTTGTGCCTTAGTTTATTTTTGTTCAATGAATTACGCTTTTTTAAAATTGTTTTATCATTCATTGTTGTGTCAAGTGTTGATAGATATTGAGGATCAACATTTAAGTGCATATTTTGAGTGGATTGTTGTGGTAGGTCATCATCAATATCATCCCAAAACATTTCATCAATATTTTCTTTTTTGCTTTTAACAAGTTGGTTGGCGTGTTTTTTTTTTTCTTTGTTGTATTCATTGTCTTCATCTTTATTAAGCTTTCCAATTATTTCATTCAATGGCTTTGAAATGGGTTGAAATGTATTTTCAAGCAACTCAACTCGATCTATTTCACCTAATTTTATTTCCTTTAATTTTTTCTTTAAGATTTTCCAAGTGTTGGCAAGGTTTGTTAAAACATTAAGTTTTGTATTTTTCATGATTATTGTTTCTGTGTGCTGTCTAAAATCATATCTGGTGTATATCTGATGTATATCTGGTGTATATCTGGTACCGATCTGGTATATATCTGATACTGATCTGAGGTGTAACAGTTGCTAATGCTAATTTTATATATGTATGAAATTGTCAAAACCTTTTCGATACCGACCCTTGTTTATAGTATCATCTTTATTTATCACAACAAAACCATACTTATCTTTCCAACATTCATTACAAATCTTTATAAACGTTTTGAAATCCATGTCTCCAATAACATGATCATTAAAAATATGCTTTAAATTCATTTCATCTTGTTTGAATATAATAATCATGTTTGCATTATCACGTATTAAATGTTTAGGAATTTTTGTATAGGCTTGACACAAATAAAAGCAATCAATTTTTTTATGACGACCCATACAAAAATATTCTCGATAGTGCTTTGTTTGCCGCAAATAACATCATCAAAAATGAAAATTGAATTGGGTTTAGCTTTATCTGGGGTAATAACATCTTCGTTGTCTGAGAAAGTGTAAAGATTTATTCCTTTTATCGGCACAATAAGTTTCTTATAAATATTCATATTTTTGTTGATATAAGGATTTTGAATATATGTATATGTTTTTAAACTTTAAACCATTTGGATTTACAATAAGACTAATCATAACGTTAGTTTTACCACAATTTGATGGTCCAACCAATAAAGCACGTATTGAATTAGGTAAAAGAGGACTGTGAACAATTTTGCTTCTTTTATCATTATCATTACTAAATAAGTCAGCATTATTAACATTAAGCTGAATACGTTGTTTAATTAGTCTCATTTTGAATACTATATTAACTGATATATATATCAATCATATTTACGATAAGCATCATTCTCCTTTTATACTCACAACCAAAATGTTAATTTTATTTTGAAGATAGGTATAATATACCAAGATAATACAGATCGGAAACAGTTGAAAAGAGGATATGGTTTCATAAACAACTTAATAAATTCATTACCAGTTGAACTTCATTTACCGGGATATCAATTTTGTTGACCAGGAACAAAATTTCAAGAACGTTTGAAAAGAGGGGATAAAGGCATTAATCCATTGGATGTGGCTTGTAGAGAACACGATATTGCATATTCAAAATCAAAAGATATAAACACACGGCATCAGGCTGATAAAATTTTATCTGAAAAAGCTTGGCAAAGAGGTACATCCAAAGATAGTGATTTGAAAGAACGTGTCAACGCTTGGCTCGTAACAAATGCAATGAAAGCAAACGTTAAATTTGGAATAGGTATGAAGAGACACAAGGAACAAAGTACATCGAAAAGAAGGCAAAACAAGCGTAGAAAGTATAAAAAACCTAAAGTGAATGGAAATAAACTCTTTTCGTTAGCAGTTAAAAAGGGTGTAAAAATGTTGATTAAGAAGAAATCAAATTCTTTCAATGATGCATATAAAATAGCTCATAAAGCTGTACAGTCAAGTCTTAAACGGAAAAAATCACAAGTAAACATACCACGAGTAATCCCAGTTCCGAAAGTTGGTGGAGTCTTACCATTAATACCCATTTTAACAGCACTAGGTGCTCTTGGAGGTATAGCTTCTGGAGGATCAGCCGTTGCAAAAGTTTTAAATGATATAAGGAATGGAAAAGAACAATTAGCTGAAGCTACTCGTCATAATATATATATGGAGTCGATAGCTATGGGTAAAGGGTTATATCTCAAACCATATAAACAAGGTTATGGTTTGTTTTTATGTCCTCATCCAATAAACTTTTAAGAAAGCTACCCAAAAGATCATTAACCAATGTCGATTTAATTAAATATTGTAAATGTCTTCAATATTTTCGAGGAATTTTTATGAGAGATTCTTTACCGAAAAAACCGTATGCTCAAGAATG
This sequence comes from Coremacera marginata, assembly GCA_914767935.1. NCBI lineage: Eukaryota > Metazoa > Arthropoda > Insecta > Diptera > Sciomyzidae > Coremacera > Coremacera marginata. The sequence goes on along the minus strand of OU612047.1, from coordinate 89,359,726 downwards.
TGGTATACTTAACTTGGATGATGTTAACGGACCGGAAAAATAATAATTATAAAGAATATTTCGATAGTTTTGGTAATTTACAACCACCGAAAGAAGTCATCAATTACTTAAAACCACCAGTATATTACAACTATGAACAAAAACAAAAATACAATACAGTTATAATACAAAAATATAATATTACATAGTATGTTCACTTTATGCTAATACAAAAATAAAAGATTTATCTTAATTTTATACATAAAATTTTTTATTTCAATTAATTGTTATTAAATAACAAATCGTCTTCTGCGGTTTTGATAAGTAGTTGCATAAAATATAAAATTTTATATTTTATATTTTATACAAATGCTTATCGAAAAACCGCAAACTGACGGATGGACGCACGGTCGGACGGAGGGGCAAAGGGACGGAGGGCGGAGGGCGTCAGCATGCCACCGCCACTCGCCCCACGCCATTAGCCCCCATACCCCTACGCCACTCATCCCCACCCCGCGCTACCACGACTCCCCTCACCACCCATAACCCCATCGCCCCCTCACCCCTCCCCTCAACTACACACCAGTAGCGCCTTGCACATTTTCCTCGCATCTCCAGAACCCGCTTTATTATACTACTACTACTACTTAAACTTCTTATGCAAATCTAATACACGCACCTAATACTTAGCATCATTATGATAACTTTATAAACAATTCTTTAACCCTTCAACCTTCGCCGTACTTAAATTGCTTCAACCCATATTAATATATATATTTTCATAAAGCAAGTCATATCATTTCAGCTAAAGTCAACCAGCAGAATTTGAGTCATAGCTATTAGGTATTCGAGGGTTAAGAAAAAACATGCAAACACTGATAAGAACTCGCTTGACTACCACTGCCGATAATGTAGTGTATAAAATTATGAGCAACGCTTAAAGCAACGACATACCCCAAACTTGCCAATTTTAAAAGCTTAAAGCAAAGACATACACCAAACTTGCCAATTTTAAAAGCTCAAAACAAAGACTCCCACCTAATACTTACCGACTTTATTAAATTTATAAACATTTATTTAACCCCTTCAACCTTCGCCGTACCTAAATTGCTTCAACCCATATTAATGCATATATTTTCATATAGCAAGTCATATCATATCAGCTAAAGTCAGCTAGCAGAATTTGAGTCATTGCTATTAGGTATTCGAGGGTTAAGAAAAACATGCAAACACTGATAAGAACTCGCTTGACTATCACTATCGATAATGTAGTGCATACAATTATGAGCAACGCTTAAAGCAACGACATACCCCAAACTTGCCAATTTTAAAAGCTTAAAACAAAGACATACACCAAACTTGCCAATTTTAAAAGCTCAAAACAAAGACTCCCACCTAATACTTACCGACTTTATTAAATTTATAAACATTTATTTAACCCCTTCAACCTTCGCCGTACCTAAATTGCTTCAACCCATATTAATGCATATATTTTCATATAGCAAGTCATATCATTTCAGCTAAAGTCAGCTAGCAGAATTTGAGTCATTGCTATTAGGTATTCGAGGGTTAAGAAAAACATGCAAACACTGATAAGAACTCGCTTGACTACCACTACCGATAATGTAGTGCATACAATTATTATCAACGCTTAAAGCAAAGGGAGTGACGTCATCGGCTTGAGCCTCTGAGCCTCCTGTTCCAGAACGCACATATTATACCTACTGATCCGGTCTATTGAACATGATTTCTAATAGCTTAGGTACATTATTTTTATATTTTATTTGTTTACAACACGAAGTTTTCGTTCTTAACAAATATTCTGTGCTTACAACTAGTAAAAACGAAAAATAAAAACATTTATACATTGCGAATCAAATTAAAATTCACGAATTAAAAAATATTAATATATGTGTCACACATAAAAACATATTTGCACAATTTAGGTGCAATAGTAAATAACACGAAGTTACATATTGTCTCTTTTCGGAGGAGGAAGAATCATGGTTATTACGTATATTACAGTCATATATATCGTCGTTGGGTGTGCAATACCGCGTATCCGCCACTTGCACATACACACACACACGATGTTAGTAAAATTCTACAGAAGTGCAGAAAAACTGCGTTCTTTTAAACTATTAAATGGATTTTCAACTGGATTTTCAAAAGGGTTCCACAGGCTCAAGTTTGAGATACTTGGCATGAGCGAGACTCACTGGACCGGTCATGGAGAGTTCCGCACTCCCTCAAACGATACGTTGCTATTTTCTGGGCGCCCACAATATACGCAGATAGTGATATACGCAGAGACGGTGTAGGCCTGCTCTTAAGCAGAAAAGCTAATAAGGCGCATTTAAGCTGGCTCCCAATAAGCGAGCGCATAATAATGGCGCGATATCGCACACGCGCCAGAGATATCTCTATCATCCAAGCCTACGCTCCAACGGAAACCAGCTACCCAGACATCAAAGAGAGTTTTTATAACCAGCTTACTGCAACGCTGTCAAAAATCCCAAATGGTGACATAATAATAAATATGGGCGACTGTAACGCTAAGGTCGGCGAGGGTACCGACAACACAAAACACATCATGGACAAACACGGCCTCGGCCCAATAAACAACAACGGCGAATTATTAGTGGAGTCCTGCAACAATTTCGACCTTGTTATCGGTGGTACACTCTTCACCCACAAAAAGTGCCATAAACAAACTTGGGTCTTCCCTGACAACGACACTGTCAGCCAGATTGACCACTTTTGAGGTCCTATGCTCCGCCTAGGAGCACTAGGAAACTATGATGATAATTTCAAATTCCTTGGAATTAGGAATTGGTAATTGATCATCTCAATTCCTCAGGAATGTAATTGGAAAAATTCGTCAAGTTTGACCATATATCTCAGTACAATAAAAGCTACCTTGGTTGTGATATAATAAACTACCTTAGTTTCAGAAACTGCATTTTCCTACACCAATTGAACCATTTTAAAGCACTATCTTATCTACATGAGAAATAACAATTTAGTCAACTACAAAGAAGTATGCTTACTATACCTTAATTTAACTCTCTGATTTAAGATTATTTTTTGTTAACTCAATTAGATTGTGGTATAGTCAACCAATTCATTTTAAATATATTGATGGAACCAGAATGTTTAGACAGGCCATTTTTTCCTACTTTTCAAACTAATATACACTATAACCAATTTTCCCATCTAGAGTAATATCTGGATGAAAGCTCCCTAGTTAATGGATTTCCCCTCTTATAAGGACAACCGATTCCTTATAAGGTAACAACATTGGGTCAAGAAAAATCCCCATAACCAATATATAGGAAAATCTCCCTTTGAAGTATTTACCGCTTAACCCTGTTTGTCACGCAACTATTTTTTTCAGTTTTTGGATTTTTGGTATTTTTGCATAAATTAATATCAATTGGATATAGAAAGCATAAATATGTAATCGTTTTCAATTTTCCGTTGTAGATTTTTTTAGAAAAGCGTAGTCATATGGGACCGCTAAACACAACTGAGGTTTTCACTTTTCCAAGAGGAAAACAAAATAAGTTTTGTGTATTTTAGTATTTTTTAATAAAATCAAGTAAAAAAAATTTTTTATAGATATTTTTTATACAAAGAAAAATAAACTAGAAATAAGTGTTTTGAATTTATATTTATTAAATAGTATTTATTTTAGTGTGTGGTATTTTTTGAAGCAAGGAATGCACAAACTAACATTACATTTTTTGCATTCAGTTCTGCTTCGGGATGTGCAGCAATCTGCAACGCATCTTCTTCTAATAGCTGATTGTGACAGCCAATGATTCAGGCCGTCATAACGTAACATATTTTCTGGATTATCGTTAACTTTTCGTTTTCGGCTTGGACCAGGGGCTTCCAGAGCAACGCCGAACAGTGTGACGAGCCCATTTAGCGATGGGACAAAATATGATAACGAAATTGTTCTCACAAAATCTTGCTAAAATCGGATGAATGACCTGCTTAGCTCCCATACAACTGAAATGGGCAATCTAGCATATTTCCGCAAAAAATTATTGGAGATCAATAAAAATTCGAACATATAATTATTTTTCATAAAGAAATAATAAACCAAATCGCTAATATAGTATATTCCCAAAAAAGTTATACCAGGTCAATAAAATTTGGTTCAAAGAGTGCAACTAGAAGGCCATTTTAGTGAGCGATAGCGGTAGGCCTGAAAAATTTCCACACTTATACAGGGTGTCCCGCAATTGAGTGCAACTATTTACGTAGTTGAAATGTTGTGTCGAGGTGTGCAAAAAATCGTAAGGAAAGGAAAGCTACAGGGTTAATTAATATTCAATCGGTTGTATTATAATAATAATTGATCGGTTGAAACTACCAAATTTCAACTTTGAGTACAAATTTCTCAGAATTTTGCGTAATAAACGAAATTTTTTTTAGATCAATTTTGTAACTTATTCAATTCTCTTTTCAATGGCAACAAAAACATTAACATATCTTTAAAAATAAAAAGTTGGCTGTACTAAAAAAATTATACTTATAAAAAAATAATGACAAATAATGACATTACAATTAGTTATGCAGTAGATAATATCATTGTTTTCTAATAAGTATAATTTTTTTAGTACAATTTCTTTTATTTCGCGAAATTCTGAGATATTTGCATTCAAAATTGAAATTTGGTATATTTGGAAATTAACATTTGGAAGTAACGGTTAAGTTGGTGGGGTTTGTTTATATACCGTTAGAAAGGTGAATTCATTGCCTTTAAAATGAGGTATAAAATAAGTTATGTAAGCTAGTTTTCCTGTTAGAAACAATAACGTGATTCAAAGTCGTGAAATATTAATTAACCTTGTAGCTCCTAAGAATGTGAAAATAGACCCCCCATCCCATACGATTTTTTGCTCAACTCGACATAACCTTTCAGCTCTGTAAATAGTTGCACTCAATTGCGGGACACCCTGTATAAAAAAGAAATGGTAAAATTATTATTAACGCTGCATTACTACCGAATCCATACGAAAGCCTGATAGTAGCGCTAATATTGCCTACTGGGTATGAGCTCTTATTGGATGAATATTGTCCATAAGAGATAACGTGTTTTGCATATATGCTGCTCAGATATACGATTATGTGCACCGCTATGTGTGCGAAGTGCTCTGTAAGTATCTCTCACAGATCGCGAATTTTGGAAATAAATTTTCACGGTTTGTAAACTTTGTTCCAGTGTATGTCATAGCATGATAAATTGTCAAAGTATACTGAACATAAATGTCAACAACAAGTGTTTACTCTGACAACTGGTTTGACAGCTATACCTCTAGGAAATTCCATACTTCTAAAAAAAATACCCTTTACAAAGTTCTGATGTACGATTTATATTGCATACTTTACGGACCACTTGCAAAAAAGCATTACATACTTTTAGTTCCTATTTAGTTACATAAAAGCATTCATTATATGAAAAAATTGTGACATCAATTCAACTAGTACTCTATATAAAATATATGAAAATTTCTAAATAATCTTTGTGATGGTTGCACCCCTGAGCAAATATTGTATAAATATTTTAAATTTGTTTATAGTGTATAGTGTTATAGTATAGTCAATACAATAAGTTGAAGATTAGGTATTGAACAAACATATATCTTTTGATATTAAATTATGCGCTCTTATTTAAAGAAAAATTTATATCTAAGCAGTGTCCAGCATAGACACGAGAAATGTGTTGCGGTGCGTTTTGTGCGGGCAGATTTTAAAATCCAACTTTTAAAAAAAATATGTGTCCATCGTAGACACGATTCTGCGATGAATGTTTAAAAATCAAATTTGTTTTTTTTTAAGTTTTTCAATATTCTTAATCTCAATAAACAGTTTTCTATTAAAAACATCTTGAAACCGAATCAACATGCTGAAACCGAATGCGCCAGTGCCTCAAGCATGATACAATGATTACCAGGTAGCCTTGGCAACTACCTATTTTCTCACGAGCGTCGATCGGGAGTTTTCAAAATCAATACAAAGTTTAACTTGTCATCTGTTTTGCTGCTTATTCGTTTTCTCTTTTTCTATGCGTTTTTGACAACTTCAGATCGCCAGCAGAACCGTCACTTCTACCTTGTAAATCATTATACCATGGCCTCAAATGCGTGATATTTTCCAACCAAAACCTTCAACTAACGCCGTGTCCAGCGTAAATACGGGCACGATTTTGCGTGCGGTGCGATCTCCGACGCACTGCAATTAGAACATGATATTTCTTTAATGTGGCTGCCCTGGCGTAGTGGGTAGAGTGTGTGACTTAAACGCCAGAGAACCCAGGTTCGAGTCCCCCATCTGACACAGAAAATTTTTTCAATTGAACTAATTTTTCTGTTCCGTCGTCAACTCTCTGCAGACAATGGCAAGTCTCAGAGAGTAAAAAAACTGCCATGAAAAACTTCTTGAGAACATAAGCCGTTCGAAGTCGGCATAAAGCTGGTAGGTCCAGTTCTCGATCATTTGTGTTCAAACATTTCACGACACACACAACACAATTGATGATAAGAAGCTCGGTCAAAGTCCTTTCAAGGGCTGAAATGGTCATTTGGTTTTTTTTATTCATAATAATTTATGCGGGTGGCTACAAAATAGCTTGTTTCTTGGTGTGAAATGACTTCGGTTTCTGCAAGTATCCTTATATAACCTGTATTGATGTAGGACGAATGCGGCATCTCTTCCTGTTATCCAATTACCCTAATTTTTTGCCAAACGTGTTTTTATACCCAAATAAACATTTCTAGGCCCGGGAATGCTCAATAGCATCAAATTGAAAAATAAGGTGCACCCTAATACACACAGTGAACTTCACCCGATTTAATAGCTTGTTCAGCTTGATAGATTGATACTCTGGCACACCGGGTTTAAATCACTGTAGAATCTGTGTTATAAGCGGGATTGGTTTGATTTTTTTTTTCATATCCTTGAACAATTGTACAATAAAAACAATTAAGAAAAAAATTAAATTTTCAAAAAATGTTTTGCCTAAGAACTCCCTTTATAATTAAAATAAATAATATAAATAACAGTTGGCCTAAAATGTTACCTTGAGGTACACCAGATGACGCTATGACTGATACGCAACTTTTTCTGTTGTTTAGATACGAAATAAACCATCGAATCGGAAACTTTCTCAAAAGCTTTGGAGAAATCCGTATAAGCTGTTTCAACTGGACACACAGAGTGAAAAGCGGAGATGCAATATTCTGAAAAACAAGCGAAGCTCGTTACTGTCGAGTGACATGGAAATAACCCGTGTTGAAATGGTGAAATAAGACATTTGACAGCAAAAAATATTTTTTTGTCAACTATAGTAAGCTATATGTTCAAAAAGTTTAGAAACTGTTGTAAGTTTTGAAATCAGTCTGTACCTAAGTACTTGAAAATAGGTGACATAGATGACAGCTTCCAATCTGATAAAAAATATTCCAGTATTACGGGATTTATTAAAAATTATTTGAGTGAAGTGGTTAGTGGTTATCAGGGAGATCATGCCTTCCATGGATGGACCTGGCCGAGGAAGCCCTAACCGCCCTAAAGATAAGCGGAAAAACCATCCATGTCAGGCTTTATAGAATTTTTTTAAATTTGAATTCCATTCACTACATCACAGTCTCAAACAAATAACGAACCCAAATCAATGGAGTTAACATTTTGATTATCATATTCACTAGCATGTGGCGGCCGTGGCATACAGGTTGAGCTGCGTGGCTTGTATGCGATAGGTCCTAGATTCGAATCCCATCTGACACGAAAAGTTTTTTCAATTCAATTAATTTTTCGGCATAATGCTTGTAGGTCCAGTTCTCGATCATTTGTTTTCAAATATTTCACAGCACGCACAACACAATTGACCATAAGAAGCTCGGTCAAAGTCTTTTCAAGGGCTGAAATGGCCATTTCGTTTTTTTTTTTTTTTTTGTATATTTACCAAATTTAATGTTTATTCTTGTAGAACATAGAGTTTGGAATATGAGAAGCCTTTCTTTTGGAATGAACGTAGCCTCAAAATGCTTTCAGTTTCGATTAAATATTCGACAAATCTCTCAGAATATACTACGTATAAAGAAACTTATCAAGAAAGCTAAATTCTCTAAAATAATGGCGTAAATGAAGAACTCAGTAATACCAGTGGCAACATACTTCTTGTAAAGCTTATTTTTGAGATTTTTTTAGCCGGAGTTTACCAGGAAAGCTTAAACGGTTTATTTAAAGTACGAGGAATCCATTCACAGCAAATTGTGAATAGTGACGATTTAAAGAAATTAAAAGCCGTACTGAGATTTAGAGCAAAAAGATTATTGGTTCAATTAATTTCACAAATTATGCTATCAATGAGTTAATCACAATGATTAAAATTATTCTTAAATTCCATGGAATTTTGCGGTAAAAATTCATAAGAACATAATACAATAGATAATGGAGAATTACGCATATCAGAAACAGATAAAGGAAACATTGATTCAGTTAAATTGTAATAATATACACTAAATCCAGAATTTTATTAAATTTAATAAAACAACTGTTTATTTGCATTAAACCTATTTTAATAAAGCAATTTATGACATCAATCTCTTAGTCGCTATTAACATTACATGAAATAAGACCAGTATCAGTTGTCTCAACTGACCTTGCATTTTTACTTAAGTTAGAATCACCTAATACACATATCTGATTGTTTCCAAGATGTTTTGTTGCCAAACAACGAATATTGATTTGAAACAAATTGGAGACATGAAGTGTGAATCGTGTCAGATCGCAACGACAGATATGTAAACTTAGCAGATAATGTTGAGATATAATGGATTCTTTACTAAAATTAAAGAATAATCTCGTTTAAAATTAAAAATATAGAAGCAAGCAACGATATTTTACCTGAACGTCAATAACTGTCGGCATATCCACATAAGCCAAAGTCATACCCACATGATTTGTGTTGACCTTCAGGAATTAATGCTTTCTTTCGCAGAACGAGGAAGTTGCTTAGATACTTAATGTGTTCACAATTTTAAAAACTTATTTTTTATCGAGTAATCCAGAGATAATATAGGTAAATATAAAATAAAAAGTTTAACGTTTATATTTGTGATTACATTATGTTTTTTTTTTTATTCTGAATATGAAGAATGCAATGATATGCATATAAAGTTCCTTTGCACACGTGTTCATATAAAATATTCAATTATCAAATATTTAAACCAATTTTTTTTTAGTAACATTGGCTTTTAAACTATATTTCAACACATAGTTTGGTCAAATGATTATGTGGTTTTCACTTAGTTTCACTAGATTAGGTTATACTAGATTTTGACTTAACCGACGGCAAGCATTCCCAAAGTTGATTAACTGTTATTTATTTAAAAATAAATAATTTGATTAGTTAAAATATTTCTTCTTTAAAATTGAATGGAAAAAAAAACTGCTTAGCACATTATTAAAATTTATCATTCCACACTTTTTAAAATGAATCCAATTTATATTATAAATTGACATTTAATTAAGCATGAGATTAATACGTTTTTAAGCTCATATTTAAGCTTTATGCCATATCAACATGTTTCAAATTAAAAGCAGCGCTCTTAAACCAAACTCCTTTCGAAGTCACGCGGTAACTAACCCTCGCACAAAAAAGTTTGCTACCTTAAACCAACGAAGGCACTCGCCATGAGCATTGTAGAACGAAGATGACGTAGCAGAGAGCACGAAGAGGTACTTGCAAATAAAATACACAACAAGCTACGATCTGACAGTGGTTCTGCACGGAAGACCGTCAAATGCCTGTTGAATTAAAAAAGTGTTATTGTTCTCAGTTAAATAAAAAAAAATATAGCATGCAGCATAAATAGAGGCACATTTTAGAATTAAATATGACACAACACTCGTAGCATAAAGGTTTCATCTTTTTGAGAGCAATGAATGTTGCTTGGCACATTACTTAAAGGCCATTTCTAATATTAATAGAGTCTAATGAAATTCTAGTTCTAGTTCTTGAACTCTTGATCAGAACTAGTGGGATAGAGGATGATATGCTATTTGTTTCTATTTAAGACAGAAAAGTGGAGTTTTAATCAGTGTTACCGTTTTGGCTTTTCTTTTTTTTTTTCGCGGACAGGTTTTGGCTATTTGGCGATTTTAATTTTCATTTGGCTATATTTTTATTCAGGTATTTTCTTTTTAATTTTGACGAAAATTGATTTTTTGTCTTAACCTAAATGATTTATAATTTTTTCGCGATGGTGAATTTTCCCTTCACGTGAACACAAATACCTATAATGTCAATCGTGCAACACAACGCTATGGATGTGTTAAAAATAGCAACTAACCCAGAAACACTGCACAAAAAGAGCTGGTTACACTGACCTCACTAAGCCGACTTTCTTTGACATTTGAAGTGATTGTTGCTGAATTAGTTGCAATTTTAAACACAGCCAAATATGTATACAATAACTTGACATGTGGCACATGTGTCCAATTTGACATATGGCTTTTAGATTTGCATACTCACAATTTTAGTGAAATGCTTACTTTTCCTTAAATTGGGAATCTAAAGGCTGTATTTATACTTTAGTCTTTGACTGTATATGCCTTAAATTCGTTTAAAATGCGCTGTAATAGTTTCTTAACATAACTATATTATTATTACTCAAGCGCATTTTTTGTGATGACTATCAAATCTATACTGCAGACACGATTTTCATAAATAGGGTAGTAATTGAAAGTTATTCCTCTGTAGATGTGCAATAAGGTCTTATTTTTTTTTAAATATTGTTTTTTTTTTTAAAAGTTTAAACGATTCTCTATGAAAGAAGCCAAATTTCTTTGAGATGCTTAAAAGTATGTGTGCTAGATTTTTATTATAATGCTATGATAAGCCTGTAGGAAAATCACATAACTTAAAAGTAGTTGAAAAAGTAGTTTTTTGTCAACCACAACTAGTTGAAATTCTGACTTTTTTCCATAGAACGAACTAACATATTTTGTATGGTGATGTCCGATAAATAAGTCAATTGACTTTCGTCTGCGTATATTTTTAACTACTTGTTAAATTAGTTAAATTTAAATTATTTTTTTAATTACTTTAAAATAACCAATTGAAAACTATTTAATATTCCACTTACTGAAGATGATTTTAAGAGCATAAACTAATCAAATAATCATTTATTTGACTGTTTTGAAAAAACATAAATACATAACATGCCAAAAAATCATGCCTGGTCGACACAAATAAATTCTGAAATATAAAATCTGAAAGCCAAATGTAAACAAAGTTAAAAGTGATCAGAGTTTTTTAATGGAAAATTGTGAAATGTCGTTTTTTAAGGTGTCTTAATTGATTTTAAAATAATTCAAAAGTGATTCATGCCAAACTTGAAAAATGAAGATTGCCAGTTAATTCAAAAAAGGACTAGTAATTACATCCAAGGAGCGCAACAGAAGTACGCTGCGAGGGTAGATATAATTTCATTATTCCTTCCTTCATTGGACTATTTCTGCTTGCAACAGGTGATAGTTTCAGAAGCTGGAGGAACTCTGCGCTTATATGTGAGCATGCGTACCACGGAAGCAGTTTCCAAAAACGGGCACGCCACCGCCCGGCTACATGAGCGGAGCTGCCGATCCAATTGATCGGAATTGTGTGTATACTGCGCCTGTTATTTAACTTGAGCCAGCTTTTTGATGCTTCATTTTAAAATATCATAGAATATTTTGCAAAATAGAGGCAGTTTATCAGTTTTAAAGTGTGTTTACCACGTCTGTCTTGCAGCTCAATGACGTAAATAAAAAATATGTCTTTTTGAAACAAAATTTTAGTGAAGCCTAAAGTTAATAATATGTAATGAAATAACATGGTTAAATATATACGAGTATAAACTTGTAATCTAATAAAAATTTTCAATTTAAACATGTCAAAATCAGAGTAGTTGCCCCTTTAATATAATTCAAAGTAGTTTATCAACCACTTGTTTTTAAATAGTATTTTAATTACTTCATAAATAATGCTATAAAAACTTTTTAGAATTGAAGTGGATGCCGCCTTAATATAATTCAAAGTAGGTACTTCATATACTAGTTCATTTTAAATTAGTTTTTTAATGAGTTGTTTTTAAAAACAAGTTAGTTTGTTCCTATAGGGAAGAAATAACTGGGCTACTTAACAATTTTACAGAAACATATAAAGTTGCTATGAAATTCTTGGTTCAAATGTAAAAATAGTCCTTAGCATAAAACCAAAATTACCTACCACTAGATATTTTTAATTTTGGCGTTTTAAGGCCACACGGGAATACTAGTTTTTATTTAATATTTAAAAACAAATATGTTCGTATATATATTTGAAACTATTTTATATAAATACAAACAGAAATGTAAGTTCTTGTTTTTTTTAACCCATTAAGGCCCAGCATTGCGTTATCGCAACGTTGACTTTTGGCTCGTTTGGCACCCAGTAGAGATTGTTTTATCTAAAAGTGCTCGTGGATTATAGAAGTTGGATTCCATATCTAGTTGACGTGTTTGAGCTTTATCCTTAAATATAAATTTTTCATAAAAATACTATTTCCTAAAAAAAGCCTTTTCCTATGTTTTTGAGTATTTTTATAATTTATTCTAAAAATGTTAATACTTTTATATACATCGCCATGTAACTTTGACAGTATGAAGATACAACATGTGTCTTTGAATTTCAATAAGAGATTTTATGATTTTAGTTAATCTCTTATGATTTAGTCGACGGACAATATGTACATTGCAAAAACGCAACGCTGGGCTTAAATGATATACAAATTTTCGAAAACGTAGAACAGTTATGCTGACTAAACCCTTTTCCTCTACAATATATCAATTGATGATATCAAACATGATGTTTAGTGCATGGCAATTGTAACATGATTATGGCATATCACATCCTTAACATTATGTATGGTGTGTCACATCCTTAACATTAACAAATGAAATGTCATATTATGAAAATCAGCTGATTTCACAAAATTTACAAAATTTTTCAAAAGGTTCGTTTATTCGAAACCGTAAAATTTTTGATAGCATAATTTGCTAACTGCTATTTGCGCAGCTGCATATAGTGCAGATTTAAATAGTAAATACTGATATAGTGAAATTGAGTCAAAATATATAGAAAAAAATTGTTTGTGTGTAAAAGAATCGGAAGATATCTTAACAATTCTGACGACGAGAACTAACCAATCCATGAAGTTGGAAAAATAGATTTGGCTTTATTACCACTAACAGTTGATGAACTTACTAAAGTTGAAGATTTTAATGAAAATGAAATTTCTGCAGTACATAAACTTTCCAACGGAGTTCCAGGTGAAATAGAAATAATGTGTGAACCAAATTCCGCAGCGCAAATAAACAGTGAAGAAGGCATTTATATCTTGTCTAATTTTCCAACAACATCAAAGGCAGCAAGAGATAAGAAGCAAAAGTGGCGAAAAGTCAGCGTTACCAATTTTCAAAATCTCCCGTCATAATATAATAATTCATGGGAACTTTATTATCTGTTCATTGATGAAGAAGTAAACAATCATATTGTTGATTGTACTTACGCTTAGAGTGCGATTAATAAAAATTATAGTAATTTTGTAACAGATATTGCGAAAATGAGGAAGTTTTTGGAAATCATGTATTTACCGGTATGAGTTCACTGCCAAACATATCATTGTATTGGTCTGATAACTCTTTGTACGGAAATCAAATTGTTAAAAAAACCATGTCTCGGGAACGATTTCAACGGATAAAGAAATATATTCATGTGTGGGATATATAAAAATCTCGCCGTAAGCAATTATCGCATAGTGATTCGTTGTAAAAGTGGTGTTTGCCTTTATTCACAAGCGCCAGGGACTCTGCAATGATAAATGCATAGAAGTTACATTGGGTATTATGCAAATTCAGAAAAACTAAAGCCATGTCACAATTAGACTTTCGAAAAAATGTGATTGAATGCCTACTATGTGTTGAAGACAGCTCTTCTAAGGAACGTTCCTCAAAGGTATCCCAGTCATCCGCTCATGATCTTATTCGCTATGATCTTGAAAATCACAACGCATCCGCGTTGAAAAACACATCCGCTGTCGTCGGTGTAAGGCCCAGGTATTTTTCAAATGTTCAAAGTTCGATGTAGTATTGCATACAAAATGTTTCGAGTCGTATCATACTGACAAAAAGTAACAACCACTCATAAAAAACAATTTTTAATTATAAGTTTTGTTATGAAATGGATTGTTGATTTTGTTTTCTTTTTTTTTTTTATTAATATCACACAACAATAAAAAAATAATGCCCAAATGCATGCCCATATCAAGAACAAATTTTTTAATTCATAGTGATCTCTTGCTACAGGCGTGGATTTACGGGCAAATTTTGAGGGTTGAAACCTTCTGCCCCCGAAATTCTCGGAGAAACTGCATTGAAATGTGATATACTTTTGTTTATTATGCGGGCTATGGGTACCAAAGTGGTGGCCGTGGCGCAGTGGGTAAAGTGTGTGGCACATACGCCAGAGAGCCCTGATTCAATTCCCACCTGACACAGAAAGTTTTTTCAATTGAATTAATTTTTCTGTTCAGCCGTTACCTCTCTGCAGACAATGAAAAGCTTCTTGAGAACATAAGCCGCTCGGAGTCGGTATAAATTTTGTAGGTCCAGTTCTTGATAATTTATGTTCAAACATTTCACAACACGCCAGAGTCAGAGTCATTTCGTGTTTTTTTTTTTTTGTTATGGGTACCAAAAAGAACAACATTGATTATTTTTCATAAATTATTTTAAATATTCATACCCCCATGCAGCAAACATTTGTGGCTGTTTCTATTTCTAATGCACGGAGTTCTGGGGCTCTATTCCGTAACTGTGCACAAAATTTGTGTACTCAAAATTAAAAATTTCATATTCACTCCAAGTGCACACTTTCTAATTTCAAGTGATTCTGTAAACTGAAATGTACACTGACATGCTGAATAAAAAATAAAATTGCTAAATAAAAATTTGTGGCTGTCAAATTCAAAATAGTAATAAATTTGCATTTTTGAAAAAAATATTTCAATCGTAAAAATAAATAAATATCACTGTAGAAAAATAATATTTGATTGTTTGTAGAAAATAAGTTATTTCTTGACTGATGACAAATTTTTTACAAATACAATTCCAAATTACGCCAGGTATATCACAAAAATTAGGCTATTCACATTTTAAACGTATATTAACAAAGCGTATTTATAGCTTGCTATATATAGCTATATAGAACTTTTTAATTTAAAAATATTTACATTTTGACGGAACAGATATTTTATAAAAATACGATGCACAAAAAACATATCAAATGACTTTTTTATTTACGCGTGTCTACGTATTGGCGCTTGCATGAAAAACAAAAATAAAGCAAAATACGCTTGCGTAAGTTGGCGTAAAAGCAACAAACCGTAAGTATAACAGACCTGCATATTCAAACTGTGAACGAAAAAAAAAAAAACGAAAAAAAAGACAAAATGGGCTTTTTAGCCCTTGAAAGGACCTTGACCAAGCTTCTTTGACCAATTGTGTCGTGTGTGTTGTGAAATGTTCGAACACAAATGATCGAGAACTGAACTTACATGTTTTATGCCGACTCCGAACGGCTTATGTTCTCAGGAAACTTTTAATAGCTGTTTTTACTCCCTGAGGGTTGCATTGTCTGCAGAGAGGTGACAGCCGAACTCAAAACATTATTCAATTGAAAAACTTTCTGTGTCAGGTGGGATTCGAACCAGGGTTATCTGGCGTATGGGCCACACACTCTACTCACTGCGCCACGGCCGCCTCAAACTGTGAACAGGCTAAATAATTTTACAACAAAAATCAAATATTTACAGACAAAAAACCGAGGGAATAAAAGTTGTTGATTGTGTACATTTTTAAAAGTTAAAAACTTATTTTCAAAGCTAGTTAATCGGAAACTGTGTGTGTGCACAATATTTAGTGTACACTGCATTATCCACAGTAAGAGAATAGGGCCCCTGTTCCTGTTTTTTTAAATTTTTTTCGATATCGCGCCTTTAGCTGTAAACAGTCATATATACAATCGCAACCTGGAGTCACAAAAACTCCGTATTATTGCAAGCACTGTTCAAAGATTCCAAAAGAAAAACGAGCGAAATCATTTATTGATGCTCTCAACAACCGCAATAAGCAATTCTACCCATCAAAACAACGGCTCCTACAAATTTTCGCAGCACTTCCGATTTCCGTGGCTTCAAGCTAACGATCATTTTCATCTCTAGGCATATTAAAACCGTATCTGCGAAGCAAAACATGTCAAGACCGATTGAACTAGTTGGCTTTTTTGAACGTGCATTGTGACGTTGATGAAAAATGAATACCATTTTTTAATCAAAAACACGGTTAAATCGATTTATTGATTACTTTTTTAATAAATATACTGTGCATTTTAGAGGGACCCTTATATTTTTTTTTTATATATTTGATATGAGCATAGTTCTGAATTGTTTTTTTATGATGCAAAAGCAATAACTACAAATTTCAGAAAAAAATGTTGATATTAGATTGTGCCTGTAGCATCCTCTTTATTTAAAATTTGATTTACTATATATGGGAAAATAGTGCAGTTTTGCCAAATTTTCTAAAAACTGGTACGCACTTTGTTTTTCATTTAATTTTTCTTTAAAATGAGTTATCCAATATGGAAATTGGACTTAAATTACCAGTTATGATTTTTTACTTTTAGAAAAAAATCTCATTTGAAGTGCGTAGATCTAAAACAACTTTTAAATAAAGAGGGCGCTATAGCCACGTTTAAATATCAATATTTTTTCCTGATAATTTCACAATTTACTTTTTACATGTAAACGTACAATCGAGGCCCATGCACATTTTGAATTTGTTAAAAAAAAATGGTTCCATACATTTCCATAATGCATATATGTATACATAACGTACATAAAGTTTTTAAAATTGCTCCCGAAATATTTTCCTGTATCCGCCCTGCCCTGCTTTATGGTAAAAGCCCAGCCATGCGTCGAATAAAATGTTTTATTTCTAAACTAGTCTCAAATTAGTATTTCCTGAAAATATCATCACTTAAGAAGCTCGGGATCATTGAGCGGGTTTTAATGGGTTAACACATGAATAAATATTTTGGTTATTTTTTTATGTTTTGACTATTTTTATTTTGCTTTTTGGCAAAAAACAAAAAATTTACTCCGGCAACACTGCACTGAGAAAAAAAACATACTTTAAAGTTAAACAAAAAATTTTAAAATTTAATTTTTCTGTTAATTCTGTGTTTAATTTTTTTCTTGTATAATTCTGATTTCATATTCTCATTCTCATATGAAGCTCATTTTTTTTATAATTTTCTCTAACTATTTCATTTTTACAACAAAATATACGTCGCTATCTGAGATTGAATTAAAAAATTATGTGTAGTAGAATTATTGAGTAGACAATTGAGACCAAGCTGAGAAAAAACATTCGATTGTTTGAAAACAATTTTAATTGGACTTACAAAATTTGCAGGTGAGATGAAATAAAAACTATATAAATAAATTATTTAAATAAATTAAATATGTCAATATCTTAAGCCACAATAAAACAAACAAACTTCATCGAATGGACTTCACGTTTAGTATTCTAGGGGTCCCAGGGGTCGCTGATCACGAATCTGACGTCAAAAACGCGAAAAAGTTAAAAAAATGGCATCGATAAAATTGGGGTTAAAAACATTTGTTTTCAATATAAAAATTCGTGTTTTAAATTGTATTTTTAAAAAAATATTTTCAAACTGAAAATGTTTACTTTAAAAGTATATTTAAAAATTATTGTTTTGAAAACCAAAGCTTTTGTTTTAAATTTTACTTTACAAACATTTGTGTTTAACTTAAATGAAATTGTTTAAAGCTCTATTTACATATTCGTTTAATATGAACAAAATTTCATTTAATCTTAACACATATTTCCCTCAGTGTGGTTGTAATAAAACTTAAGAAACAATAAAATCATTAAAAAATTGGGGACAGAAGTTTCTATTTTTACTGACGTCGCTTATATTGAAGTGAAACCTCTTAGACCATGTTATAATTAGGCTATTCACAGTTTAATCGTTTATTAACAAAGCTATTTAAAGCATTTGTTATTTTTTAAACTGTGAGCACCTCAGTATGTGTTTGCCGTATTCAATGATTTTGCAACGCTGTTATATATGCTGTGATAGGACACAAAAAACACGTCTAAGGGGGCTACTTTTATCTACACGTGTTTGCGTATTTGCGTTTGCATGCAAAACAACAACAAAGAAAAATACGCTTACGTAAGCTGGCGTAAAAATAGCAAATCGTAAATTAAACAGGCCTGCGTGCTTAAACTGTAGATAGCCTAAATGATTTACAAGGTAGGAGTGCCAGTTCCTTTGGCGTTCTGGAGTTGTCAAAAACTCATTGAAAAAGAGAACACGAATAAGCAGCAAAACAGATAACAAGTTTAACTTTGAATTGATTTTGACAACTCCCGATCACCGCTCGTGAAAAAATAGATAGTTGTCAAGGCTACCTGGTAATCATTGTATCATGTCTTAGACGGCGATGCACAGTGTAGCGAGGCGGCAAAAAATATCTTTTGGAAAGAAAGTCGTAAATTTGGAAATAAGAATATGCAAATTTATAGGAAAGAGTCTTAGTTATATGAATCCAATTGAATTTTGCGATATCTTTCTATTTGTGGAAGCTATGCTCTTTAAATTCTACCTTAAAAATTAAACGAAGTTTCAGTGCTTACAGTTTAGTACCGAATATTCTCTAATATCGTTGCAACTTTAGTACAATTTATACGCAAAACTTTAAAAGAGATATATTTCTTTAGTTGTCGCGAAAAAAGAAGGGATAAATAATATAATAAAAAATTTTTTTATGCAAGCATAAAGCTCCAAGAAATTGGATGAAATCAAAAGTTGTATAAACTATTAAAAAATCCGCATTTTTGTTTTTTTTTTTTGTTTTTTAGATATGTATTGTAACAACTTTTTTTGAACACTTTTCTAAAGATTTTAGCTGGGAAAAGTGAAAATTAATGATTTTATGACATTTTTCCTAAATCACGTTTTGGCGAAAATGAGTATTTATATGGGAAAATAACACATTTTTTAAAAAGATTCAAAAGCAATAAAAAGTCAGCACTTTTGTTTTTTTTTTTATTTTAAAATATGTATAATAACATCTCTTTTTGAACACAATGTGTATAACAGCTTTAGATCCTATAAAGATGTACACAGAAAATAATCAGAAAGAGATTTGGAGTAATAAGTCGCCCTCGTCAACACTCTACTGCCAGCCTATGAAATTTATTTTTATGAAAGGGAGTCGATCGTTAATTCAGAAAACTGAGAAAGTCAGATTGAAAAGTTAACCGTTTTTAGTATTGAGATAAATAATTTAAAAGTAAGTGTTTCATTCAAGATGCATCTAATTATGATCGATGGTGAGGTTGCTAACGTTTTAGCCAAACACAACTCTTGCAGTAGCTGCTGTCTTTGTGGTGCTACTCCAAAGATTATGAACTCGTTTCATGCAACAGAACGACATGTAAACGATAAGTTCTCAAAATACGGTTTGTCAGTTTTACATGCACAAATAAAATTTTGAGTATATACTACATATATCGTATAGACTACGAATAAAATGTTGGCGGGTGATGGGTCAGGAAAATAAAACTAAATTTCAAGAAAATAAACAGAGAATTCAAAATGACTTTTGGGGGAAAATGGGGCTCTTAGTAGACATGGGCAAAACGGGGTATGGAACTTCCAACGAAGGCAATCCGGCTCGTCAATTTTTTCAAAATATTGAATTATCTGCAAGTATAACTGGTATAGAAATGAGTTTGATAAAACATTTTAGTATTATATTACGCACATTAGCTAGTGGGGGAAAAATAAATAAAGAAAGTTTTACTAAACTTTAAAAAAAAACTCGTTCAATTTACATTGAGTATTAGTCATGGTATTATATGCCAATGACTGTTCATAAAATACTGATTCATGGGTGTGATGTTATAAATCATTTCAGTATTCCTATTGGATTTCTTACTGAAGGCGCACTCGAGACCAGACATAAAGAATTCCGAAGGTTTTAATTAGAAAACACCAGGAAAAACTTAAGAGAATCGAGTAATAGTGACCTTTTGTCCTATTTATTACTGTCGTCTGAGCCGATTATATCAGCAGAGCGCAAAACGTGCAGTCGAAAGCAGCAAAATGATAAAGATATTCAGGCATATTCTGAAATCCGATTCGCGTCGGAATCGTATATAATTTCAAAAACTTATCATTGAAATGAAATCCGATTCCGAGGTGAATCTTGAAATAGAAACAGAGACCGAACTTGAAGATGAAAATATGCAAAATAGTATACTAATTGATTTCACTGAATTCGTTTCATCTGATTCATCATCAAATTAACTGCATAAATAAAAATTTAAGTAAATGAATTAATTTTTCTATATTTAAATATAGATTAAATATGTGATCAAAATGTTATGAATCGTATTTGATAAATAAAGGTAAATCTGAATATTTGTTTATTTTAATGAATGGCAAAAGTTTTTAGAGGGCAAAAAAGCATGAACTTATTTTTATGTCAAGGGTTCGATTTTTGGGTAAATAAGCGTGGCAGGTGGCTCACAAAAAATGCGGTTTAAATTCGGCAAAATGTATTATATACCTTTCATACACAAATGTATATATAAACGCAGAGAAAAAATATGTTTATATATATGTTTGGTTTCAAAAACAAAATTTTCAGATGGAACCACCTAATGATTAAGAACTTTCCTTCAATAGCATTATTTTTCTAAATAGGAAGATATTAAATGTGTCCAACATTAATATAATGCCTTAGCTAAAAAACTAACGTCTATTCGCCGCCAATATTCAAACAGCCAATATTTTGTATTCACACATTAAATACAATATTTTGTATTCACAGTGGAAAACTTTTGGCATTTCTTTTGCTAAAATATGTTTCCAAGTAAATATAGTGTAATCATCGGTAAATGAAATTATGTTGTTCTTAATTATAAATTATGTATTATATGTTTGGCAATAAAATTATGTATTTTCTAATTAATATATAGTTGTCCATGAATATTTAATGTTATTCTTGACTAAATTATATTTCCAAGCAAACAAATAGTAATAGACTAAAAGTGTTCTCAGTCCATTTATAATTACAATATATTTATATGAAAACACATTTAAAACAAATTATATTGTTTTTAAATTCAAACAACAAGTGCTAAGGTACAATTAAATAATTTTGAGATGCAAATATATATATAAAGAAAAATTGCATTAATTAATCATATTATATGTGGAGCCAATAAAGAAAACTTGTTTCCAAGAAACATGCAGAAACATATTATACTTCCTGCAAATTATGTTTGGGAAGGCCAATTATTTTTCAGCGTGTAGGAATTGCTTAAGAGAAGTGAAGATAATAAACTCAAATTTTTGCGGTGGGCGATGGGAGTGTCCTTTGACCGATTTAAACATTTTTTTACGAATTAATCTTCGCTGCTAACACAAATATCTGTACCAAATTCTATGGTTATTTATTGCTTTTTACGGACTCTACGGAAAATTTTCTTTTCAGGATGTAAGAGCGCTAGGCGTATTCTTTGCCCGATTTTAATATAATCTCACACATTTGTTTCTGTTGATGTTATAAACATTATTTTCGAATTTTACTGTAATTAGTTTATTTTTGCGGATTTAATACCGATTATTCGTTTAGGGACATATGGCATGTCCTTTATCTGATTTTAGTCAAAATTGATATTTTTCTTAATTTAAGCAATAAACTCATCTGTACCAAATTTCTGCGATAACGGTTTCTATTTTTGACCACCTGTTGTATGAACTCGCGACACTGTTCAATGTGACAATTTGTATTGAGGGAAAAATTTCAAAAAAACACGTATACATTAGGCTGGTCCTTATTCCTAAGATAATTATTTTTTTCATTTAATTTCACGGGGCAACACATTATTTGAATATATGCCGTAAGAAACTAGTAAATTTTTTTTACTTTTACTTTTCAAATGATATTTAGGGGTCGCTGCAACGCAAATTGGTACAAATGGAAGGAAATGTGGCCAAAACTAGAAGACGACCTCGTATCTACATGCAATTTGGTACCTGTAGGTTTTTGGCCATTATGTGAAAAACGCCCTTATGTAAAGTTTTCGGACGCCATTTTGAACCTTTAAACTTGAGTTTCCGCATCTATAAAAAAATACGTGTGCCTTAGATTTTTGTCCTCAATCACATATCCGAAGCTTATTGGCCCAAAATACACTGTAGTGCTCAGTCTGCGTGAAACCAGTTTTCTTTGGCAAGGGAGGTGAGGCAGGAGACGTGAGGTACGCGAAATTTACCCTGTAGGAAAATCAACTAATTTAAAAGTAGTTGATAAAGTAGTTTTTTGTCAACCACAACTAGTTGAAATTCTGACTTTTTTCCATAGAACGAACTAACTTATTTTGTATGGTGATGTCCGCTAAATAAGTCAATTGACTTTCGTCTGCATATATTTTCAACTACTTGTTAAATTAGTTACATTTAAATTATTTTTTTAATTGCTTTTAAATAACCAATTGAAAACTATTACTGATGGCCTAAAGTTAATAATATTTGATGAAATAACATGGTTAAATATATATAAACTTGTAATCTAATAAAAATTTGTAATTAAAACATGTCAACATCAGAGTAGTTGCCGCCTTAATATAATTAAAAGTAGTTCATATACTGGTTTATTTTAAATTAGTTTTTTAATTAGTTGTTTTTAAAAACAAGTTAGTTTGTTCCTATAGGGTAACTCACCGAAAAAGCTGTAGTGACGAGTGACTGACACGCACACATAAGCGAAGTCGTCATATTTTATTAGGGGATTCGTAAAATTTACCACACTAATACAATCAAACACAGTTGATGTACACAACACCAAAACTGGTTTTACACAGCCTGATACACTACAGTATATTTTTGAATAACTGACTGCTCACGCAGACTGAGCACTACAGTGTATTTTGGGCCATTCAAATCAACGAACGGCACCAAGGAACGTTTTCTTGTGAGAGGGCTAAACTTTGACAGCGACCTCTAAATCAGAGTTGTAAGTCCCATAGCTCAATTAGCTCTTTTAGATCACTTACAACAATTTCGATATCTCCGTGTGTGTTGTAATTCGAAGAATTAACTTCGTCGGCGTGTCAGCAAAAAAAATGTGCATGCATTTTTGTTGTTTGTTTGTGTCGAAAAATATAAGGTTATTGCTGCTGTGTGTATTTTCTCGTAGCACACACACAAAGTAGTGGCTAGTTTTTTTATTGAAGCTTTTTTAGGTTGTTCGGGATCTTTTTGTTTTTTAGTTTTTTCGTGGCCATCGAAGTACTATTTTTTTTTCTTTTTTTTTAAAAATTTGTAATCCAGCTCACTGCTACGACACCCGTGCTCAAAATCATATAAAAAAATTAAAACAAAAAATCTATTTCATATATAGATGTATATAATCGAATAATGACATGCCGCGATGTTAATTCAAAAGTCAAAAAATAATGACCACCCTAGTATACATGTTTATAAACACCCGCCCAATGATCCCGAGCTTCTTGAGTGATGATATTTTCAGGAAATACTAATTTGAGACTAGTTTAGAAATAAAACATTTTATTCGACGCATGGCTGGGCAGGGCAGGGCGGATACAGGAAAATATTTCGGGAGCAATTTTAAAAACTTTATGTACGTTATGTATACATATATGCATTATGGAAATGTATGGAACAATTTTTTTTTTAACAAATTCAAAATGTGCATGGGCCTCGATTGTACGTTTACATGTAAAAAGTAAATTGTGAAATTATCAGGAAAAAATATTGATATTTAAACGTGGCTATAGCACCCTCTTTATTTAAAAGTTGTTTTAGATCTACGCACTTCAAATGAGATTTTTTTCTAAAAGTAAAAAATCATAACTGGTAATTTAAGTCCAATTTCCATATTGGATAACTCATTTTAAAGAAAAATTAAATGAAAAACAAAGTGCGTACCAGTTTTTAGAAAATTTGGCAAAACTGCACTATTTTCCCATATATAGTAAATCAAATTTTAAATAAAGAGGATGCTACAGGCACAATCTAATATCAATCGATTTAACTGTGTTTTTGATTACAAAATGGTATTCATTTTTCATCAACGTCACAATGCACGTTCAAAAAAGCCAACTAGTTCAATCGGTCTTGACATGTTTTGCTTCGCAGATACGGTTTTAATATGCGTAGAGATGAAAATGATCGTTAGCTTGAAGCCACGGAAATCGGAAGTGCTGCGAAAATTTGTAGGAGCCGTTGTTTTGATGGGTAGAATTGCTTATTGCGGTTGTTGAGAGCATCAATAAATGATTTCGCTCGTTTTTCTTTTGGAATCTTTGAACAGTGCTTGCAATAATACGGAGTTTTTGTGACTTCAGGTTGCGATTGTATATATGACTGTTTACAGCTAAAGGCGCGATATCGAAAAAAATTTAAAAAAACAGGAACAGGGGCCCTATTCTCTTACTGTGGATAAAGCAGTGTACACTAAATATTGTGCACACACACAGTTTCCGATTAACTAGCTTTGAAAATAAGTTTTTAACTTATTTGTAAATTAATTACGAGCTTCTTTCATAAGTTTTAAGTTATGTGTTAATATAACTCCAATAATTTTTCAATTATTAAAGGTTATATGTTATCGAGCTCAAGGTCAATGTAGCTTTCCGAAGAAAACAACTGAAGGAAAAACAACCAACAACAACAATACCCTATATAGAGTGTGCTAGTTGTTGTGCACAACAAAATCTTTGAGTATTTAGAAAAGCTTTGACCTATCTTCGAATAATAGAACATACTTTTCCTGAAAGTATGCTTCACAAATTAGAAGAACTTTAAGCTGCTTCAATACCCTATATAGAGTGTGCTAGTTGTTGTGCACAACAAAATCTTTGAGTATTTAGAAAAGCTTTGACCTATCTTCGAATAATAGAACATACTTTTCCTGAAAGTATGCTTCACAAATTAGAAGAACTTTAAGCTGCTTTCATATCATTTGTATTCTCGTACCGCAATTCAGGGTAATTTACTAATTGCATTCGTGAAACAAGTAGAAAATTAAGAGCTTAGTGGATCACAGCAAGAATCACGGAAAAAAGGCTACTGATGAGTTGGTGTAGCGGCCAACGAAACAGCTGTCTAGTCTGCTATGTGATTGATACTCTATATAGGGTATTGTTGTTGTTGGTTGTTTTTCCTTCAGTTGTTTTCTTCGGAAAGCAACATTGACCTTGAGCTCGATAAAATATAACCTTTAATAATTGAAAAATTGTTGGAGTTATATAAACACATAACTTAAAACTAATAAGTTTTTAACTTTTAAAAATGTACACAATCAACAAATTTTATTCCCTCGGTTTTTTTTCTGTGAATATTTGATTTTTGTTGTAAAATTATTTAGCCTGTTCACAGTTTGAGGCGGCCGTGGCGCAGTGAGTAGAGTGTGTGGCCCATACGCCAGAAAACCCTGGTTCGAATCCCACCTGACACAGAAAGTTTCTCAATTGAATTAATTTTTCAGTTCGGGCGTCACCTCTCTGCATATTCGGCTTTCAGATTTTATATTTCAGAATTTATTTGTGTCGACCAGGCATGATTTTTTGGTATGATTTATGTATTTATGTATTTTTCAAAACAGTCAAATAAATGATATCTTTGATGTATAGAAATTTAAAATGTTTATGCTCTTAAAATCATCTTCTGTAAGTGGAATATTAAATAGTTTTCAATTGGTTACTTTAAAGTAATTAAAAAATAATTTAAATTTAACTAATTTAACAAGTAGTTGCAAATATATGCAGACGAAAGTCAATTGACTTATTTATCGGACATCACCATACAACATATGTTAGTTCGTTCTATGGAAAAAAAGTCAGAATTTCAACTAGTTGTGGTTGACAAAAAACTACTTTTTCAACAACTTTTAAATTTTCTTTCGTAGAGAATTGTTTAAGCTTTTTTTAAAAAACAAACACAATATTTAAGAAAAAATAAGACCTTATTGCACATCTACAGAGGAATAACAATCAATTGCTACCCTATTTATGAAAATCGCGTCTGCAGTATAGATTTGATAGTCATCGCAAAAAATGCGCTTGAGTAATAATAATATAGTTATGTTAAGAAACTATTACAGCGCATTCTAAACGTATTTAAGGCATATACAGTCGAAGACTGAAGTATAAATATAGCCTTTAGATTCCCAATTTAAGGAAAAGTAAGCATTTCACTAAAATTGTGAGTATGCAAATCTAAAAGCCACATGTCAAACTGGACACATGTTGCCACATGTCAAGTTATTGTATACAATTTAAAGTGTTTGTGTTTTATAATTAATAAAAAAAAACAAAATAAAAGAAAAATAAGGCGGTTAAGCAGTAAGAATAGGTGAGTTTTGAAGCAACTTTGCTGATAAAGCGGGTGCTTCGCTGGCATTGTAATGTCGGATAAACAGAATATGGTTACTTCTCAACATAATTAAATCCAAGAAAAAGTTATTTACTATTGTCTAAACATATTATGTTTGCTTCAAACCAACAATTACTTCTAAGCAAATATTTTGTAATCACAGTGAAAAACTTTTGGAATTTCTTTTGCTAAGATATGTTTCCAAGTAAATATAGTGTAATCATCGGTAAATGAAATTATGTTGTTCTTAATTATATTTTCGAAAGTAATTGCTTGACTGCAATTAAATTATGTATTCTCCAATCAATATATATTTGTCCGTGAATAGTTAATGTTATTCTTGACTAAATTATATTTCCAAGCAAAGAATTAGTAATAGACTAAAAGTGTTCTCAGTCTAATAATTACATTTATTATCATTACAATATATTTATATGAAAACATATTTTCTTTAAAACAAATTATATTGTTTTTAAATTCAAACAACAAGTGCTAAGGTACAATTAAATAATGTTAAGATGCAAATATATATATAAAGAAAAATTGCATTAATTATCATTTTATATGTGGAACCAATTATGATTACTTGTTTTCAACAAACATGCAGAAACATATTATACTTCCTGCAAATTATGTTTGGGAAGGCCTATTATTTTTCAGCGTGCAAAGAATGATGAATTTAAAACCATAATATTAAGCACACATTGGCCTTTAATCTGTCATACAAGAAATGCTTATGAAATAGTTTCTTCAGTTAAAAAAAAATTACAATTTAATGTTCATTATAATAATTACATAATTTGTTTTTTATAGAAAGAGGTTAGTTGCAGTCATAAATTTGTACATTTATGTAGAGTATATTTCAATTAGCTAGTTGATTATAAACTTTTTTTTAACATTCTGGCTCATCAACTTTTTTGTTAGGGACTCTGCATTAATTACATTACATGTTTTTGGCCATTTTTAGACCTACTCTCGCCCCTATGTCGCCCCTATCATCATCATCATCATCATCATTATTATTATTTTTATTATTATTATTATTATTATTATTATTATTATTATTATTATTATTATTATTATTATTATTATTATTATTATTATTATTATTATTATTATTATTACAATTATTATTATTATTATTATTATTATTATTATTATTATTATTATTATTATTATTATTATTATTATTATTATTATTATTATTATTATTATTATTATTATAATTATTATAATTATTATTATTATTATTATTATTATTATTATTATTATTATTTTTATTATTATTATTATTATTATTATTATTATTATTATTATTATTATTATTATTATTATTATTATTATTATTATTATTATTATTATTATTATTATTATTATTATTATTATTATTATTATTATTATTATTATTATTATTATTGTTATTATTATTATTATTATTATTATTATTATTATTATTACTATTTTTTTTATTATTATTATTATTTTTATTATTATTATTATTATTATTATTATTATTATTATTATTATTATTATTATTATTATTATTATTATTATTATTATTATTATTATTATTATTATTATTATTATTATTATTATTATTATTATTATTATTATTATTATTATTATTATTATTATTATTATTATTATTATTATTATTATTATTATTATTATTATAAT